>LPNX010215995.1:38509-194399 GCA_001517045.1 Pseudotsuga menziesii | reverse complement strand
TATATATATATATATATATCAATCATCTTGTGCCCAGTATATAAAATAAATCATCATGTTCATATGCAGTGGGGTCTTTGACCCAATATATAAAAATAAAATATCAAATCAACATCAAAATCAATTGGCACATGCCTAGAAGTGTTAGGTCCAAAATTTGGTATATTACATCCCTCCCTTCTTAGAACAACACCATCCCTGGTGTTCTAGGGACTTGAATTGACATCATGAAACAAGGCGGGTAATCCTTTCTCATGGTGGCTTCATTATCCCAATTAGCCTCATCAGCCTCAAATTGGTTCCATTGCACTTTCAACTAGACTATGGTGCATTTCCAGAGTTGCACCTCTCTATTATCCAATATATGAATAGGATCAGGGGGAAACTCCCCTTAAGATTCCACCTGTAATAGGGACCAATCAACAACATGTTTAGTATCATAAACATATTTCTTTAATAAAGATGCACGGAAAACATTATGAACTCTTACATTAGAAAGTAACGCTAGTTCATATTCCACTAGACCTTTCTTGGCCAGTATTTCAAAAGGTCCACAAAATCTAGGTGCTAACTTACCACACCTACCCAAGATAAATGAGCTTTGTTTGGAAATTATTTTCAAGTAAACATGATGACTTACTTGTGAGTCTTTATCTTTTATTTTCCAATATGTGTAACTTTTCTAGTGGTCTTGTTCTTCTTCAAGGTTCAATTATACATTGGAAACCAAATGTTCCAAGTCCTTCAATAAATCAGACCCTAACATAATCTGATCCACCAGGATATCCCAAGTAACCAGTGTTCTACACTTCCATCCATAGAGTAGCTACACTTCCATCCATAGAGTAGCTCAAAGGAACTCATCTTGGTGGAAATCTGATAACCATTGTTATACAAAAAATCTATGAGATGCACGTAATCCTCCCACTTTGTGGGGTTCTTCATGACATATATCCTGAGCATGTCCTCGACAATCTAGTTTACTCTTTCTGTCTACCCATCTGTTTGCGGGTGATATGCAGTGATAAAGTTCAACTGCGTCTCCAATCAAAAGAATAGTGATCTCCAAAATTTTCCTGCAAACTTAACATTTCAATCCGAGATAATTGCCTTGGGTATCTCATGCAATCTAAATATCTCCTTCAAGAAGATATCAACAATGTTCACTACCTTGTAGGTCGACTTCACAGGAATTAAATGTGTTTCTTTGGACAACTTGTCGATGACTACAAAAATAGAATCATTTTTCTTCTTACTTTTTGGTAAACTGGTGATGAAATACATACTAATGACCTCCCACTTCCATTCCAGAATGGGTAACGGTTGCAGCAATCCTATAGGATGCTAATGCTCAGCTTTGACTAGTTGACATTCCTGACATTTTGTGATGAACATCACAATGTAGGCCTTTAAATTAGGCTAGAAAAAAGTATCTCTTGACATTGGATATCATCTTTTGATATCCTGAGTTCCCGGAGTAGGGTTCCCAATGAAATTTCGTGAGAATACTGGACCGAATATCCTCTTCTTATGGAACATACAAATGATCCTTGGACCATAGTAGTTCGGATTTGTCTACCTTGTATTATTTTTTGTTGTTGAAACAACCTATCCTCCTGGACTTTCTTGAGGATTTCCACATAGAAGGGGTCAACTCTGTTGGCCGCTATAACCCTCTTTTACAAATCTACATCATTTGTCTCAAAGTCATATCATATATTATATGATTTAATCGACTCAAAGCATCAGAAACCTTATTCTCTTTGCCCTTAATGTGCTTTAGATTGAAATAGTACTCACTCAGGAAAGCCAACCACCTAGATTTCCTTGCATTTAGATCTGGTTGATCGAATAATTATTTTAGACTCATATTGTCTATATTCAGAGGGAACTTCCTTCCCATGAGGTTGTGACTCCAGATCCTCAAATCATGGATGATGGAAGCTAACTCAAGATCATGTGTAGGGTAATTATACTCATGATATTTTAACTTCCATTATTCATAACAGATCATGTGATCATTCTACAAGAGGACTCCTCCAAGTCCTTCCTTTCTTTCATCCATGCAAACAACAAAATCCCCATCGGGAGCCACAATTCGTAACACCGGTGCGCTCATCAAAAGCTGCATAATATTTTGAAAACTTTCTTCGCACTTAGAGGTCCATAAGAAGTTACTTGCTTTCTTCTTCAAAGAGATCAAGGGGAAAGTGATCGTTGAAAAGTTCTCAATGAACTTTCAATAATATCTAGCTAATCCCAAAAAGGAACTAATGTCAATGACACTAGTAGGGGTAGGAAAATCCTTTATGGATTTAATATTTTCTCGGACCATAGCTATCCCTGTCTTGGAGATTATGTTCCCTAGATACTATATTTGTGGTTTATAAAAATCACATTTACTAAACTTAACGTAAAGATGGTGTTCTCTTAATACTTGTAGTACTATGTGAACTTGTTCTTCGTGTTCTTATTTATTCTTGGAATAAACCAGCATGTTGTCTATAAATACCAAGACAAACTTATCCATATACCTCCAGAATATGTTGTTCATCATGCACATAAAGTTAGCGGGTGCATTGTTCAACCAGAACGGAATCCCTACAAACTCATAGTGCTCGTACCTTATACAAAAGTGGTTTTGTGAATATCATCATCGCGAATATGTACCTAATGATACCTGGATCGCAGGTCAATATTTGAAAATATTTTTTCTCCTCCCACCTACTTGAACAAGTCATCAATCCTAAGGAGTGGGTAACGGTTCTTGATAGTCATTTTGTTCAACTCATAGTAATTGATGCACATATGCATCGTACTGTCTTTCTTCTTTACAAACATTATCGGTGCTTCCCAAGGAGACACGCTGGGTCAGATATACCCTTTTTCTATCAAATCCCGCAACTGCAGTTTGAATTCCACCAAATCAGGTGCACTCATGTGGTAAGGGGATTTGGAAGCTAGAACTGATCCTGGGGTCAGCTCAATGGAAAAGTCTAGGTCTCATTTTGGAGGCAATCCTGGGATTTCCTTGAGAAACACATCGTTGAATTCCTAAATATTGGGGAAGTCTTCTATTTGTTGTTCTATTTTAGACTCTATGTTTCAGATGTTCACTGCAAACAACTTGTATCATTTCTGGGCGCATTTCTTTGCTTGTATGGAAGATATTTTCCTTACAAAAAATTTCTTTGGAATACCTTGAACCTTCAATTGGTTCCCTTGGCTATCAATACACAAAATTGACTTGTCTAAGAAATTGAGCATCACATGTTGTTGTTCCAACCAGTCCATGTCAATAAGTATATCATATGATCCTAAAGGTAGGATGTTCAAGTTTACTTTCATAGGAAAACCATTCAGGTTTACCTCACATCCTTTAACTATTTCCAAAACTTTCTATTTCGTACATGTGGATAATTGTACCACCCAAGGTTTATAATGCTTCATTTTTCCTAGTTTGCATTCATCAACAATTTTAGGAGAAACATAGCTCTGGCAAGCACCGAGATCAATAAGTATTGAAATATAAGTGTTCAATATATTACTTTCTATCTCAACCATTGTAGCTTGATGATCTACCTATCGGCCATCCAATGCTACATAAATCCACGTTGTTCTAGCTATGTCCTCGAGAATTGGTTCTTCTTATAAGTTGTGCAAGACCCCACTGGTCTTTTTCCTACAATCTCGAGCATAATTAGGCCCATTGAAGTTCCAGCACTTGATCTATAGTGAGGTAGCATTGGCTCTACTTGCTACTAGTTTTTTAACATTAGGAGCTGGTACATAAGGGTTTGTACCAAATTTATTGAAGTTCTTGTTTTCTTGAAAGCTGTTATTAAATTTTCTTTATGGTTGTGGGTTAGACCTAGGTTTTCGGTTATCAAAAAAGTTCTTAGAATTTTCTCGATTTTGGTCCATGTTATCCTGCCTTAGCTGTCCATGCTCATAACAGAGCCTATCTTTGTGCAAGGTGGTATCAAAGGTCTTAGGCATGTCAAATTTAATCCTGTCCCGAAAGATGGGAGGAAGACATCCTAGGAACTACTAGATCTTTACCTTTTCTTCTTTGATGTATGGTACATAATGCAACATATCTAGAAATCTATTAATAAGAGCATCCATAGTCATGGATCATGTACGTATCTTGTGAAAATATTTCACTTTTCTGTCAAAGAATGTTTCCAACATATATTTCTCCTGGAAGAGTTTTCAGAATTTATCCCAACGTATTTGTCTAAGCTCATCTTTCTTGGTGCGTTTTAAATCTCTCCACCACCTTGCTTCCTTGTTATTAAAGTTATAGATGGAAAGACGAGCCTTCATCTCAATTGAGTTGTTATGAAACTGAAAATATTTGCTCGTGCCTAGTAGCCACTCTTCATCCTTCTCTCCATTGTTTACCTCAACTTCATAGGTTAGGGCTCTTATTATTCTAAACTCCCCCTGAATACTGTCATTGCTTCTTTATTTCTTTCTTTTGGGAGAAAGAGATTCATCACTAGAAGGACTATGATGACCTCCTTTTGACACTTCAGGGGTGGGTTCCTCTTTTTATTCTTCTCTTCGGCTGCTGGCCTACTTATGGTATGACTCTCTTTTGGAGCTGGTTGTGGACTGAGTAGGCTTACCCTATGAGCTTCCTCCCATCCTATTTATAAGTAGTGCTTCCTTTATAGCTTGTTGTTCTTTTCTTTTGTTCAAACTGTCTTCCGTGAGACTTCTCAATTATGCTTGAAGACAGTATATAGTCTTTAAAATATCAGAATTCAGATCGACCACCAGTTTTGCTTCTGAGGTGGGGGTGTTCAGCTTTCCTTGCTAGATATTATCTTCCTCAGTATTCATAAACTGAACTGTTCGGTAAAATTTTCCTGAAGTTCCAAAAAATTTAAATAATAGGAAAATTTTCTATTAGTAACAAATTTAATAACATAATTTATTTTCTTTGCGATAAATTATTAGTGTGCCCATAAGTCCCTTAGTAATGAAACTGGGCTCTGATACCACTTGTAATGTCCCCAAAAATTGAAAAACAAAATATAGGCTAGTAAAAAATACCTAAACAGGACATTATTGTACTTGCAAAATATAACGTACACTAGTTGTACCACTATTTGGTCGTAAGTTGTTCTTATGTTCTATCATTGTTCTTTCAGTTATACTTATTTCTATGTTTTAATTGAGATGTTGTAATGTTGTTTACTTATTTGGTTCTTATGGTTATACATTTTTCATTTATGTGTCGTTACTTGATTATATGCTTCATTCCTTCTACATAGTATTACTCCTTATTTATATGGTTCTAACTTAACTCTGTTTATGGAAACAAAGTGCAAGGAGAGGCAGGACTTGTTCTCCCATGATGGTGTGAGAGGTAAAGTGTTCACTTGATTAGCAGGCTTACTTAGTTCTGTTGAACTAAGGTGCCTCTTTCATTTCATATGCATATTAAACATAGCGACGAAGACTTAAAGAGCGGTAAACATTGTGATCATTAACATACATACTGTTTGTTATTGCGCTTCCTTTCAGACAGATATTGATAGCCAAGTAATTTCTATTTCATTTGTTATCCAACCCAGATACATTAACTACATGATACCTATCATTCATTGTATTTATGTATCTTGTTTATGTTATTATAAGCATTAGCATACTTCTTGTTTATTTCATGGCAGGTTGTAAATTGGCTAAAGATGAAACTTGGATTTTGTTCCTAGCAATGATACCATGGCATATGAAATATGCCATGGATACTAAACATTAAGCTTAGGGAAATATGCAATGTACCAAGGCTTAATCCTATGATATAAATGAAACATGTCATAAGATTATGACTTGGGGTTAGCTTATATAATACATGGACTATGCATTACACTATCCATTACATTATACTACACCCTATGTTTAAATGTTCCAGCGGCAAGTTATAATGTATAGTTTACAATATTATGTGATGGGGTTGAAGTCCCTGCATGGTAATGGAGACCATTGTTAATGTTTCGAATGAAAACTATGGAATAGAAGGTTTTGGGTTGTTTGTTGTCACTGGGATAGCTCCATTAATGTTTCTTGGATATTTGGGTAGCCCAAGCTTAGGGCTTGGCTCCATGAACAATTTGGTCATTTCGTTCGGTCTATTGATGGTTGTGGTCTCGAATATGCGCTGTGAAGGAGGAAACGTTCTGGCTGACAAAGGTAATCTTCGTTTGGTTTCATGACTAAATTTTGTGTTTGTTTCATGGCTCCTTCGTTGTCATAATAGTCATCTCGATGTGTTTGGTTGCATTTGCAGGTGACATGGTGTGCAAGGGAGGGCTGGCTCAGAGCTTCTCTATCAGCTCAAGGGTGATCATTAGAGAGAATTTGAGGTAAAAAATGGGCCTCAAAAGGAACAAAATGTACTATAAAAATCAACCAATTACATTCCAGTAGATGACATCATCCCCCATGGTTGAGGTGGCATTGCATGAGTTAAGAATGCTTATTTGTCACATTTTCTATGGTGGATGAAAACCTATAGTTAACCAAGGTAGTGGTACAAGTACTTTTAAGTCATAAAGTGAAGTAATCACAATAAAAGTCATTTCACACTTTCTCATAAAATAATATTATTGTTATTTTCAAGTAAAGTACTCACAATTCACTTTCTCATAAAATAATATTATTGTCATTTTCAAGTAAAGTACTCATAATTCATATAGGAATATTCTCACATTTTTTTATAAAATAATATATTGTCATTTTCATGTTTTTTAATTTTAAATTATATATTCACTCATTTGTATTTAATATCATAATGTCAAACTAATATCTATATATATATATATATATATATATATATTAAATCTTGTACTTTTAAAATAAATTAAATTCATGAATGATATTTATATGAAAAAAATATGTTAGTTATGCATATAAATTAAATTCATTTTTGTTTAATTTTATTTACAAGTTCAATACAAATAAATGCTAAAGGACAATAATTTTTTGGGAATTTACAATGAATCTTAGTCACATCATTGTAGAGTTATTTTATTAATTTTATGTATAGTCAATTTAGAAAAGTAACTCAACCATGGTTATTTATATTGTGCATAAAAAGTAGTGTAGGAGATGAGTTGTCATATATACCTACCCCATAAAAACCCTAACTCATAATATTTTAATATATCTTATATTTTTGTAGTACATCTCTTAGGAGGCCCATTTTTTACCTCAAATTCTCTCTAATGGCTAGTTTGGCCATGGGAATCCTACTTTACAAGCGAAGCTTGTCACTTCTCGACATTGGAGTAGAAATGTGTTATGTGATTGTTATTGTTGGGGTTTTGATTTATCTCTAGGCCTGTGTATGCAAGGTTTGGGTTTGTAAATACTGGTGCTATTAGTAGAAAATGGGGAACACTTGGGAATTCTAGTCGACTCCGTCTTTCGTTTATGTAAATCGTATTTTAGTTTGGGGGTTTTTAGCATGGGAAACACCATTTCTTGTAATGGTGCCTTAGACCTTGGCATGACTGTGTAACTTTGATTTAAGATTTTAATGGTGACTGTGTAAATGATATGACTCCTATGTTTTTGGTAATGGTTAATATATGGGACTGTGTGTAAAATCTTATCTTGCGATAGGTGTTTATTTACTTGTGTTGGATGAGAAATTTGCCTTCGTGGATGCTATCTATAATTTCTTGTATTTATCTCTTAGCTATAATTAAAGGACAACGTATGGGTTGATGGCCATGCCATGCATGGCATGATCCCTTCCCATGGTTACTGCAATAGATTAGCTGGTTGCAATCTTTACAGTTTCGTTTGAATAATAAGATATGTGAAAATGTGAATAATCCATGGGTGAAAACCCATGATGGTTATCATTACTATAGGTTTACTTTTAAATGGACTATTTGATTGAGTTAATTGTGGCTGTATCCATGCTTACAGTGTGGGTGTAGAACCTAGGGTATTGTAAATTTACTGTAGCGAATGTATTTTATTTGTTAAGCCCACATACCCTCTGTGTAAAGCATGGCCATGATTTAATGTAAACAAATACTCCACATGGTTCAAACCCTATTTACAATTGATGTAATGAGTTGTATTTTTATATGGATGTGATTTGGGGCTTAGATTTCCATAGGATTCGATTCCTTTCCTCCCTTGTAATCACTTTGGACTATGTAGAGATTTCAATATGGTTTATAAAATGAAATGATTTCAGTGTATGAATTTATATTGGGGTTTTTAATGTGTCTTGTGACTTGGGTTTGTGTACTCACAGGGGTCGATACAATGACCTTTGATAACTTAAGATTTTTAGTTTAATAAAAGTCAAGTTTAATTGGTTACTGCTTATTATTAATTGTTGTAGGTTTTAATATGATGGATTTGTGGTTATGTAGCGAATATCCATGTTAGTCTATAGGATTCGTTCCTGCGACCTTAATGTATTTACTGAGTTCATTATTTAATGATTATGATATTATGGTGGTTAATTGTTATACTATGGCTGTAAGCGATATTTAAATGGGACTATTCAATTGTTATGGAATATGTTTGATTATGTGGATTTACATATTAGGACTATGGATTTTAAATAGTGAAAAGAGATTTGATCTTTGGACCAAAGAATGATCACGATACTTACTATGTTCGTTGTTTATGATGATGCTATTTTAATGTAATGATTTAGTAGCTAATGTGTATTTAAATATGCAGACCTTGGAAGGTCTTTACTAGTTTATTTATTTTAGAAATAATTATAGTCTGTACTTAGTTGATTTAATTTAGATTTCCATTCTAGATCTATTAATGTATACTTTAAATAGCATTCTCATTTGTTTACTGATGATGTCTATATATTTATTTATAAATATAGTAGTTCAGTTTGTAGATAATATCTTCTAGGTTATCTAGGTTGTAAGTTTATACTTATAGGTATATATAACTTACCTCTAACCTAGTTTATTTAAATCTACAGCATGTCTCTGCTGAAAAATGGAATATGTCAGTAGAGTATAAATACCAAAGGAGAAGAGAAGTAATAGATCTCAAATAAAACCTAGTTTGTACTTAACTCGATTACAACAGTAAAACTAATACACGAATTAAAACTAGGGTGCAGAACCCTTAATGAACATTTATAAATAATTTAAACTTGCAGAAGTAAACTAATGAACAAACCCTGGATAAATCTAGTATAGAAAATAATTTACAGCCTAGGGTTAATATTTAAAAATGTAGACCCTAGAATATTTTAACCAAAGAATCAAACAAATAGAGTTAATAAATGCAATATAATCATTTACCTAGCATATCCCGCATTTAATTTGGAAAAATGGAATAGGAACTCTAGCGCTTCATACTTGTAACTTGAAGATCATTTAATGGCTAAATATGCATACTCAATTAACCAGCATTAATAATTCAAAGGCAAATCAGACCTCTATTTTTTATGATCAAATCACTTGGGAACTACCACATTCCAGCCAATCATGACCTGGAACTGTTCCTAGTTTTAATCTGGATCCCCCTGAGCTGGACTCCAACATGCAAGTAGCTTAGAGATCCTAAGGTATGGTTTCCTATCTGGTATATCAGGTCTGGATCAATTCTCCTTTTTCCTTCTAGTAAAACGTTCTCTAAGAATTTACTTTAGAGGAAAAGAGGCACAAAATGAATCCTTCCAAAATAATAGATTAGAACCCCAATCCTTTCCTTGGATTGAGTCTTTATGGATAGATTTTTAAGTCAAATGGACAGTTAAATCAAGAAACCTTGGTTTCTTGATTTAACCCTTTTCAATTACTTTGGGTAATTTTTAATATTTTAAGCTAGGAACTTTCAAATAGTTCCTAATTAGACTTTTGTAGGTTTTGGAATATTTATTATTTTTACATAATAAATAATAATGGATAGATCTTTTCTTTCTTTCTTTCATCATTAATATTATTATTATATTTATTCTTTATACATCCCATGTATAAAATAAATACTAATATAACAGTTGTTAACATTTGACTTTGGGCATCATATACCATGATCCCTAGACTTAATGACACTTCTTCATTAAGGTCAAGATAGGTAGAAGGTTAGGTCTACTAGGCTAGAAAACTCTAAACATCCTTGTATGTTGGCTTTCCATCGTATAACATGGACGGTTCTTCAATACTTGATGAGAATAGAAAAATTCAAAATTTCATTTAATCACTTATAAATAAGTATGATGAGATTAATATTTTCTCGATTTGTTTTCACTTGGAAGTTATTAAATTATTTTCAATAACTTGTAGTGCTTACCAGATCCCATACTCAACTCTTTAACAGGGAGTTACAACTTAGTGCAATTCCAGAGCTCCTCGCTCAACACAAACCATCTCATCAATCATGTGCTTCAAGGTCCAAGCCCAACACAACAAGCATATATATATATATATACATATATCATCAATCAATTGGCTTATGCCCAATATATAAAACAAATCATCATGTTCATATACAGTGGGGTCTTCGACCCAATCTATCAAAATAAAATATCAAATCAACATCATAATCAATAGGCACATGCCTATAAGTGTTAAGTCCAAAATTTTGTATATTACACAAATACCAATGAGTGAAATCTAAGGGCACCTTCCCCACCTCATATTTATCGATGGGATCCTTAGTGAATCAGTTGTAGACTAATGTATCTATAACCAAGTTCCTAGCTACATTAACCATAATAACTACTTGAGATAACCCATTGAATTTCTTTTGATAGATTAATATACAATTGTAATATGATTTTAATTTGGATTTGCTAAAATAAAAGCAATGCAATTTCAATTCATTTAAATTCTTATTAATTTGAATTATGTTAATATTTAATTTTTTATTGTGACTAGGGGAATCAAAAACTAGAGATGGGCTAGTACTCATGTGACACGGGGTCCAGGGATCCATTCTTTCTACCACTATACCCCCAGGTGCTCCACACCTGCCACAAGACATGGGACACAGGTAAACCTGGGTGATATTTGAACTTAGTCGATTTCCATACTTAGGCTATTTCCTTATTTTCACCAGTTTTCCATATTTCTCTAGAATGATGTCATAATGCACCAATGATTTCAACTTCATTCCACATCATCATCTATTCCATGCCATGCCATCATATATTCCATATCATTATCCATGCCATCATCTAGACCATATTATCATATATGACATGCCATCATATCTTCCATATCATCATACATGCCCTGCCATGCCATCATATATGCAATGCCATTACTACCTTTATCTTTCACGAAGTTTGTCTTGCCATCATATCTTTGGTTATTCCTTCTTCATTCGTGAACACTTTTGACACCAATGACAACTATATACTCAACATGGGGTATTACATTCCGTGTAATATTCACACAACTAGGAGACGATGGGATCGACTACCCTAATGCATATGCTAGTAGGAAGCTCAATATAGTTGAAATAAATTACTATATTAATGAACATGGGGGATTAGGAATGATATTTGCATTAAAAAAATATTGACACTACCTTTTGACAAAATCGTTTGTTTTCTTTACATACCATGAAACATTGAAACACTTTGTGAGCAAACCATTGCACAACAGTCAGATATGTTGATGGCTTATACTATTTCAAGAATTCAAATTTGAAATCTTATACCATCTAGACAAGTTGAATGTTATATCCAACCATCTTTCTTGTATAGAAACGGGAGAAGAATCAGTTGACATAGACGAAAAAATACTTGACGCACACCATTTTAGCTTCGAGGCCATATTGAATGAATTAGCACATATTGAATAATTTATACGAGAGGATCTATTAATATTTCATAGTAATATATGGACTAAAACACAGTCTCATAAGATATTTCAAACAATTAAGCATGAAAATGGCATAAGGGTGCTGCAATAGAATGTTGCACCCTTGTATAATCAATAAAATAATGATAGTACAATAAAATGGTCATTCAAGGTGCATGAATGCCAATACAATTTGAATTCCCAAGGAGGTCATTTGAATTGAATGAATGGGTGTAGCTTAACTCAATGTCAGCCGCAATAGGCACACATAGTTAACCATTGAGCTAATCAATAACTAACTCTCACAGTAATTCCTAATTGAATCGGAGTGCAATAGATGACTGAGTATAACTCAAAGTGACTCAACACATGTAACTGCATGTCAAAGTGAAGGAGGTAGTACATCCATAACTCCATGTATCTTTGATGGAGTTAACTGAAGTGACACATGTCATCAAAAGTGTTTGTAGATGCCAACGTCAGCTCCAATTCATAAATAATGACAAAAGGTAATCAAATAATGAATAGAGGATCCTTCACAACTCATATTAACTGATTGTTAGGTGAAAAAACAATAAGTTAGAAATTAGGTGCATTTATGACACTCAGATCACCCCAAAATTGCTCCCTGTTTGAAGGAGGAATCCTAGTTAGACTCCCCAAATGAAGGAGAAGGCCTAGTTGGCCTCCTTGGATGAAGGAGGGCGTGGGTGTTCTCATGATGATATCATAGTGTTCTCATCTGATTCCATGTAAGTCAATTAAACTTAGGATAGTGGGTAAATTGGCAAAAATTTACAAAATAAGTGGGCATGTAGGGTAAATGACTCGAACACCCCCCCTTAAGCTATACTCAGGAGGAGTAAAGTAAAATGCATGAAATGATAGGGCCCCAGAAAAAAAGGCCATAGTTCACCCTGTACAATAATGTAACTCAAATAATGCTAAAAATAAATCTAAGTGAGGAAAGAGGGAAAGCCCAGCGACAAACCCCCCACCCCACCCTCAAGCTAAACACTGGAGAAGTAATTTGATCACCTTGATGAAATCACACCCAAAATTGAACGAAGGTAAGTGAAATTTTTCTCTAAAAATATCTTGGTGAAGATGTTTGCAATCTACTCATTAGTAGGGTAGTATTTCAGAATGATGGCCATGTCATGCACCAATTCCCTGATATAGTGCATGTGTAGCTCTGCATGCTTGGTCCTTTTCCTGGTAATTGGATCTGTGGATATCTTAATAGCACTTTTATTTTCACAAAAGAGGACAATGGAAAAATAAATACCAAAATCAAACTCTGAAAGAATGCCCTGCAACCAAACAGCTTGGATGCAAGCATTCACCACTTCTTGGTACTTGGCCTTTGCCAAATACAATGCAATGGAGGCTTTATATTTTTCTATAGCAACAAATAGGTCCACCACCAAACATGAATATATATTCAGAAGTAGACATCCGATCAATATAATCTCCCATCCAATCTGAATCTATGTAACAAACCAACTCTAGCTCAAAGTCTGCGGCATAGTGAATGATGTAGGTTATGGTGCCCTGAATATACTGGAGGATCATCTTGGTTTCCTTCCAATGAAAATCATGACGCTTCTGTATGTATCTTGATAAATAATTCAAGGCATAATAGATATCATGCTGAGAATTTGTGAAGTAAATAAATCTACCAATAAGTTGGTGGTATATTGTGCAATCCATGGGGGGAGTGCTTTTTCCTTCCTCATTCCTTCTTCAAGGCTGATCCTTGAAAGGAAAGAGAATGGAGCAGCCTTACATTTAGACATGTTAAACTTAACTAATAGGTATGATATGTATTTATACTGAGTGGCCATTATCCCATCATAATTTTGTGCAATTTCAAGCCCCAGAAACTGCTTCAAGAGCCCCAAATCGCTCATCTCAAGTGCATCATGGAGGGTAGCTTTTATGACTGAAATGGAAGCAACAATGCTACCAGTAATCAAAATATCATCAAAATATAAAAAAAATGATTAAAAAATTACCATGATACTTCTGTAGATACACATTCAGATCTTATTTACACCTTTGGAATTTTTGTGCGAGAAGGAAGGCATCCATCTTGGAATACCACTCTCTTGGGGCATGTTTTAACCCATATAGTGACTTCTTTAATTTGCAAACCAAAGATGAATCTGAAATGTATCCCTCAGGATGCTTCATGTATACCTCTTCATGAATATATATGTGTATAAAGGAAGACTTAACATCCATATGATGCACTTCCAAGTGCTTGGATGCTGCAATTGCCAAAACTAAGCGGATGGAGTCCATTTTCGCAACCAGTGCAAAGGTCTCACGATAGTCCACACCTTTGACCTGAGAGAACCCTTTTGCTACCATAATTGAATTAGATTTTCATTTTCTTCCATCATCATCAACCTTTTTCCAAAACATCCACTTGCATTGAACTAATTCCCTCCCCGGAGGAAGAGAAACTAGCTCCCAATTAGCATTCTTTTAAAGAGAATTCATCTCTTCGTCCATGGCAGCTTGCCATCTAGGCTATTTTCAAGAATGGTATTAAGAATTAGGATGTGAAATGATCATTAAATAACATGTATTGGAAATCAAATATTCTTGAAAATATATCGCAATACCTTCTCTTTCGAAATTGGACCAGGTTCTTCTTGGATCATCAAGATTTCCAATGTTATTACCAGCGGAAGAAAGTGTCTGTCTGGCCCAAGTTGGGAGATATTTTTGCAATTCAGGTTATGAAATTTAACTTGATTCTTGATGGTCACTGATATGAAATATTATAGGTTCCAAATCAGGTTCCAAATTAGGGTCATCACCCCGAATTTCATCATCCAAATATTCAATAGAATAGGACGGAAAATCAACAGTTTTCTCCTTCACTAGTTCGACCTCTTGAAGATGCTCATTGAAACGGAAACTTCTTTAAATGATGATTTGTTTTTTTATGATATACAGTAGATTGAAACATTTGTATTATTCATTATATTGAATAAACAAACATTAAATACTTTGCATTTCCAAATCTTTCCTCTCATCACGCCGAATTCGAGCCCATGCAGTGGACCCAAACATCCTGAGATTCGACACATCCGTCTTGTGTCCAAAGTAGGATTCAAAAGGGTATTCCTTTTCATGGATGAGTGAGGAAACATGTTTTGAATGTGTATATTAGAATTCATGTCTTCATCCCATAAATTTTCAGCCAACTTCTTGGCTTCGAGCATGCAAGTGGTCATCTCCTTGAGAGACCGATTCTTTCTCTCCACTACACCGTTCTATTGAGGAGTGTAGGGGACTGAATGTTGGATATGAATACCAATTTTGGAACATATATGAAGAAAAAATTTACTGATATATTCCCCTCCATTATCAGATCTCAATGTTTTGATCATTTTCACAGATGCATTCTCAATTAGTGCTTTTAATTCAATGAATTTTTCGAAGACTTCTTACTTTTTCTTGATGAAGAAGGCCCATGTATATCTAGAAAAATCATCTATAAATGTGAGAAAATAGCTAGATCCATTAAAGTATGTGGTTGGAATTGGTATTCTGATATTAGAATGAATCAGTCGCAAATTTTTGATGCTCATCTTTCCTTCCTCTAATCAAACTTATGCTCAAGATGCTTGCCCAAAATACAGCCTTTGCAAATTTTGTTGCTAGCTTTGATGATCGGGAGGCCTTCGACCATGGATTTTTTCTGTAATTTTTGCAAGTAATTGAAGTTCAGGTTTCCAAACCTCTCATGCTAGAGCCTACTAACCTCACTCCCATGATTTAGCAGAGCTGTGGGCTTTGCATCCTCCACAAAATGGGAAAACTCATAGGATTTTGCATGATGATTAGTAGATCCTTTTGCCACAAGTTTCCCATATGCAATTTCAGCAATTTGTACATCACCAGGGCTGAAGGAGACTCTCTTGGGAACTCCAGTATGGTTCATTTGATAGACACTCAAGAGGGTTGATGCAAGAGAAGGTACATACAGAACATTGGAAAAATAACCATGCTCAAGATTTAATGTACCTTTTCCTTTTGAGAAGATGGTAGAGTCATCTCCCATGTGGATGGGAATTATATTGCTGATATGGAGAGAAGAGAAAGATTATTTGCTGTCCATCATGTGGTTCAAAGATCCATAGTATATGAGTAGAGGCATGGACTTCGAAGTGCTTTCCATGAGGGCATGAGCTCTTTCATGCTGGTATTCCAGATCTTGTTTTTTTTTCCTTCAAAATATTTCCGGAAGATTTATGTTATTTCTATCAAGGAGAGAAGTATTAATTCTTGCACATGATCTAGGAACTAGGAATCAAAATCATTAAAGAATTATTAACAAATACTCATGAATTGGAAATAACTGGAATACCAAATAGGTTTCCTCTCTGTATATTATATAAACAATAAAGGATTACAATTTCCATGCATAGAAATGGCTTAACTCCATGAAGAATTCGAATACCTAAGAAGACAATTCGAATTTAATGAGTGAGTCTAGCTTAACTGACTCTTTTCCATGCAATATCACTCTGTTAACCACTTGACCAAAACCCTAATTGACTCACCAAACCCTAACTGAAGTTGGAGTGCAATAAATGACTGAATCTCAACTGAAGGAGATCAAACACATGTCATCGCAATCCAATCATCAAGTTCTAGTACTGCATGACTCCAATAAACCCTGATGAGGTTAACTGAAGCTGAACTTACCATCAGAAGTTGGTGAAGGTGCCTTGTTCACTCTAGTTCATTAAATAATAATAAATAATCATTAAAATAATCATTAAATAATATATTTAATGAATGGAGGTGCCTTAATTAACTGTAACTGATTGGTTGAACTGAAAGTAACCACCAGTTAGCAATTAGGTGCATTAATGTCACACAGATCACCCCTGGAGTGCTCCAGTTATCCTCCTTAACTGTAGGGAAGGCTAAGTTAGCCTCCTTGACTGTAGGTAGGCATGGGTATGACTCGGATGATGGCAATTAATGCTCCACTGATGTCAATTAAACTTAGGATAGTGGTTTAACTAGGCCAATTTGATCGAAAGAGTGTGTATGATGGTACATGTCTCCAACACCCCCCCTTAAGCTATAATCAGGAAGAGTTAGAAAACATAGACGCATAAAATGCTAGGGCCCTGGAAACTAAGGCCATAGGTCACCCTATACAATAAAGCAACTGAAACAATGCTAAAAAAAAACTAAGTGAGGAAAAAAGGGAAAACCCAGTGGGAAAAAACCCCCCCCTCAAGATGAACACTGAAAATAGTCTGGATCACCCTGATGAACTCACCCCCAATAGTGAATGGAGGTAAGTGAACTTCTTTTCTTAAATGCTCTTGGTGAATATGTCTACAATCTGCTCATCAGTTGGACAGTATTGCAGAATGATGGTCCTGTCATGCACTAGCTCCCTGATGTAATGCATGTGAATCTCTACATGTTTGGTCCTCTGCTTGGTAACTGGATCCGTGGATATCTTAATAGCACTCTGGTTGTCACAAAATAAAATAGTGGACAAAGTACTACCAATATCAAACTCTGAAAGAATGCCTTGCAACCAAACTGCTTGGATGCAAGCATTCACCGCTCCTCGATACTCGGCCTCTGCTGAAGATAGTGCTATGGCAGCATGCTTTTTTCTTGACCAGAAAATAGGGCCACCAACAAACATTAATACATATCTTTAAGTTGACTTTTGATCAATAGAATCACCCACCCAATCGGAATCTGTGTATCCAACTAGCTCTAGCTCGGAGTTTGCAGCATAGTGAATGTCGTAGGTCTTGGTTCCCTGAATGTACTGGAGGATCCGCTTGGCTGCCTTCCAATGAAGATCATGAGGCTGCTGCATGTATCTTGATACAGCATTCATGGCATAACAAATATCAGGCCTAAAATGTGTCAAGTACAACAAGCTACCAATCAGTTGTCGATAGATAGTGCAGTCCATGGGAGGTGTGCTTTTTCCTTCTTCAAGCCTAATCCCTGAAAGGAAAGGGAATGGTGTAGGCCTACATTCAGCCATGTTAAACTTGAATAACAGGTATAAAATTTATTTTTACTGAGTGACCATAATCCCATCAGAATTTTGCTCGATTTCGAGCCCCAAAATTTGTTTTAGAAGCCCCAAATCACTCATTTCAAAGGCATTGTGGAGAGCTGTTTTGATGGCTGAAATGGAGGCAATTGTGCTACATGTGATCAGTAAGTCATAAAAATATAAAACAATAATAATAATATGACCATCATGCTGCTATAAATACACAATTGGATCTGATCTACATCTCTAAAAGATTTGTGAGAGAAGGAAGGCATCCATCTTGGAATACCACTCTCTTGGGGCCTGTTTTAACCCATATAGTGACTTCTTTAGCTTGCAAACCAAAGATGGATAAGTGATGTAGCCTTCAGGATACTTCATGTATATCTCCTCATGAAGATATCCATGAAGAAAGGCTGAATTAAAATCAATGTGATGCACCTCCCAGTGCTTGGATGCGGAAACAGCCAAAACAAGGCGGATGGAGTCCATTTTTGCAACCGGTGCAAAGGTCTCATGGTAGTCCACTCCTTGGACCTGAGAGAAACCTTTTCCTACCAGAATTGCCTTATATTTTCAGGTGCTTCCATCAGCAGCAAACTTTTTCTGAAACACCCACTTGCATTGAACCAATTTCCTTCTCGGAGGAAGAGAAACTAGCTCCCAAGTAGTGTTTTTCTGAAGAGAATTCATCTCTTCATCCATGGCAACTTGCCATCTCGGATCCTTTTGAGCATGGTAGTAGGATTTTGGATCTGAACTAATCATCAAATAGCAAGTTTTGGACAGAAAAATATCAGAACAAGAGAGTGCAATACCTGCTCTTTGGAAATCAGATCGGGTTCTCCTTGGATCATCCGGATTTCCAATGTTGTCTCCTGCAGAGGAGAGTGTTTGTCGGGCCCATGTAGGAAGATAATTTTTCACTTCAGGTTCTGATTCAGTATCTGATGTTTGCTGTACACTGATATCAGAAATTAGAGGATCCAAATCAGAGTCATCATCTTCAATTTCATCATCCAAATATTCAATGGAATAGGAAGGAATTTCAGCAGTTTTCTCCTCCACTAGTTCCACCTCCTGAAGAGGCTCATCGAACTTGACACTTATCTCGATGATGATATGTTTGGTATTGATATCCAGTAGCTTGAATCCTTTAGTTTCATTAGGATATCCAATAAATAGACATTCTATGCTCTGCGGTTGCAAAGCCCTTCTTTTATCAAGCGGAATTCGGGCCCATGCAGTGGACCCAAACACCCGTAGGTTCGACACATCTGGCTTGTGTCCAAAGTATGCTTCAAAATGAGTCTTTCCTTTCATTGGTGAATGTGGCACCCTGTTCTGAATGTATGCTGCAGCATGCATGGCTTCATCCCACAAATTTGCAGCAAGCTTCTTTGACTCCAACATACAGGTGGTCATTTCTTTGAGAGACTGGTTCTTCCTTTTCGCTACTCCGTTCTGCTCGGGGGTGTAGGGAATTGAATGTTGGACCTGAATACCACTTTGGGAGAGAATGTACAGAAACTCATTACTGACATACTCCCCTCCATTATCAAATATCAATATCTTGATCTTAAGCCCAGAGGCATTTTCGATCAAGGCCTTCAATTCAAAAAAAATTTCACATACCTCTGATTTCTTTTTTAGAAAGAAAACCCATGTATACCTGGAAAAATAATCAATAAAGGTAAGGAGGTACCTTGATCCATTCATGGATGTGATAGGCATTGGACCACTGATATCAGAATGTATTAGCCCCAATATGCTTGTAGCTTGGTTTGCGTTCCCCCGATTGAACTTGTGCTCAGGATGTTTTCCAATCACATAGCCCTTGCAGACTCACGTGGTTGCCTTGATGACTGGGAGGCCTTCAACCATGGAATTTTCTGTAATTTCTGCAAATATTTGAAATTAAGATGGCCAAACCTTTCATTCCACAGCCTACTAACCTCATTTCCATGAGTTAGCAAAGCGGTGGGCTTTTCATCCGCAACAAAGTGAGAGAACTCATAGGCTTTTGCATGATGATTTGCATGGCCTTTTGCAATGAGTTTCCCGGATGAAATTTATGTTATCTCAACATCATTTGGGATGAAAGAGACTCTCTTAGGCATTCATGTATGTGTCATCTGATAGACACTAAGAATATTTGCTGCAAGAGATGGTACATACAAAACATTAGAAAAAGAACCATTTTCTAGATTTACAATACCTTGTCCTTTGGAAATGATGGTGGAGTCATCTCCCAAGTGGATGGGGATGGATTTGCTGGTCTCCAAGGATGAAAAGGAGTCTTTTTCAGCCATCATTTGATTCAAATCTCCACTTTCAATCAGCAGTGACTTTGACTTCAAAGTGCTTGCCATGATGGCATGACCTTTCTCATGCTGTGGTTCCCGATCTTGGTGATCTCTCCTTCGAAAGCTCTCCAGAAGATTGATGCGATCCCTTTCAAGAAGAGAGGTTTCTTCATCAAGATTTTTCTTCACGCAGACATGTTCAGGGTGAAAACCGTTCCCACAGTAAGAACGCCTGACTCTTTCTTTCCCATTGTTCCCTTTTCCTTTTTTCTTCCTTGAACCGGAAGATTCATCATGCTGCTGATTTTCAAGTCTAGGATTTGGAGTATCAAATTTAGTTTTATGATTTTTCTGCTGCTTTTCTTTAACCTTCACATATTTGGGCCCCGTGACATGGAGGGCTTGGTCACGAGAATATTGGATGATCCCCATCTGGACAAGCTTGTCATGTTCACTAGTTAGGGACTCAATGAAGGCATCGAGTGTAGGCATCTACCATTTGGGAGTTGTGAGCTTCCCTGCACAGAATGTAGAAACAAAAACTGAATAATCAGCCCTGAGTTTGGAGAGGATGGCTAGGATGAGCTGATCATCTTCCTTCTCCACTTTGCATTGCTTCAAGAGAAAAACTGTATGCTTGAACTTTGTAAAGAAATCATTCAGAGTCTCAAAATTGGAAGGTTGGAGAGACATGAGTTCATTTTCGAGTTGATAAACTCTCATGTCATCATGCTTTCCATATAGAGATTCCAATTTGTCCCATATTTATTTCGGTGTATTCAGATCCGTAAGATGGAAGGGAAGATCATCGGAAATAGAGAGGCATAAGAAACCGAAGGCTTCATCCTTCTTGTTCAAGAATCTTGATTTTTCTATGGCAGATCCAGGCTCTGGTTTAGTGTCCATGGTGACTCTGTGGAGTCCTTTTCCCTTTAGCTGATGCTCCATTTTGAGTTTCCATGTGTGGAAATTGTATGGAGTCAACAGAGTTACTGAGGAGGCCATCTGTATTTGCTTGTAGCGAGTGCTTCACCTGTAGAAACCTGAAAATCAAAACATAAAGGGAAAAATAAAAAATTGAGCTATTGCTCACATTTCATGGAGAAATCTGTCAAAAATATTGTTTTTGAGAGATTGATCTTTGTCCTGCCGTAGCTTTGGTACCATATTAATTCTTGCACATGATCTAGGAACTAGGAATCAAAATCATCAAAGAATTATTAACAAATACTCATGAATTGGAAATAACTGGAATACCAAATAGGTTTCCTCTATGTATATTATATAAACAATAAAGGATTACAATTTCCATGCATAGCAATGGCTTAACTCCATGAAGAATTCGAATACCTAAGAAGACAATTCGAATTCAATCAGTGAGTCTAGTTTAACTGACTCTTTGCCATGCAATCTCACTCTGTTAACCACTTGACCAAAACCCTAATTGACTCACCAAACCCTAACTGAAGTTGGAGTGCAATAAATGACTAAATCTCAACTGAAGGAGATCAAACACATGTCATAGCAATCCAATCATCAAGTGCTAGTACTACATGACTCCAATAAACCTTGATGAGGTTAACTGAAGCTGAACTGACCATCAGAAGTTGGTGAAGGCGACTTGTTCACTCCAGTTCATTAAATAATAATAAATAATCATTAAAATAATCATTAAATAATATATTTAATGAATGGAGGCACCTTAACTGACTGTAACTAATTGGTTGAACTGAAAGTAACCACCTGTTAGCAATTAGGTGCATTCATGTCACACAGATCACCCCTGGAGTGCTCCAGTTAGCCTCCTTGACTGTAGGGAAGGCTAAGTTAGCCTCCTTGACTGTAGGTAGGCATGGGTATGACTGGGATGATGGCAATTAATGCTCCACTAATGTCAATTAAACTTAGGATAGTAGTTTAACTAGGCCAATTTGACCGAAAGAGTGTGTATGATGGTAGATGTCTCCAACAAGAAGTACCTTCATAAAGATTCTTTTTCATGCAGGCATGTTCAGGGTGGAATCCCTTCATGCAGTATGAACACTTGACCTTTTCCTTCGCATGGTGGCATTTTTTTTTGTTCCTCTTTAAGCGAGAAGGTTCTTCTTACTGCTGGTTTTGAACTTCTGGATTAGGAGCTTCAAATTTTGTTTTGGGGTTATTTTGTTACTTTCCTTTTCCCTTTGAATACTCGAGTCCTGAAGCAAAGAGGTCTTGATCACTGAAATATCTGATGATCCCCATTTGGACAAGCTTATCATGCTCGCTTGTTATGGGCTCAATGAAGGCATTGAGTGAAGGCATCTTCCATCCAAGGGTTGTTTACTTCCTCACATGGAATATAGAAACCAATACCAAATAGTCAGCTCCAAGTTTTGAGAGATTGGTGAGGATGAGCTGATCATCCTCCTTATTCACCTCACACTGCTTCAATAGAAGGACTATGTGCTTGAATTTTGTGAAAAAATGATTAAGGGTCTCAAAATTGCCAGGTTGAAGAGACATCAACTCATTTTCAAGCTGATAAACCCTCAATTCATCTTGTTTTCCATACAGGGATGAAATTTGATCCCAAATATTTTTCGTAGTCTTCAATCTTGAGAGGTGGAACAAAATACCCTTGGATATAGAGAGACACAAGAAAATGAATGCTTCATCTTTCTTATTCAAAAATATAGCCTTGTCTATAACATGAGTAGGCTCTTTTTCTATTTCCATAGTGACTGAGTAGAGTCCTTTGGAATGTAGTTGGATCTCCATGTCTCCTTTCCATTGATGGAAATTGAATGGAGTCAAAAGATATATGAAAGAATCCAAATCAAACTATTCTAGCGAATGCAATGAGCCTGCAAAACCTACAAATCAAAAAAATAAAGTCACCGTAAGGTCGAACATCCTGTACGTTTAAGGTTTTCATCACACCCAACATAATTGATCAAGAAATATTGATTAACAATTCCTTAACTTGGGGTATTAAGTGGTAAACCTTTTTCTTCTGGTCCAGTGCTGGAATTTGAGCTTTTGCATAATTTTTCATGCAAGATCCATCAAAAACCATGGTTTTGAAGAGAATGAGCTTCGTCCTACGATGAGATCCGATACCATATTAATATTTCACATTAATCTAGGGACTATAACACGGTCTCATAAGAGATTTCAGACAATTAAGCATGAAAATGGCATAATGGTGTTGCAATAGAATGTTGCAGCTTTGTATAATCAATAAAAAATTGATAGTACAATACAATGGTCATGCAAGGTTTATGAATTCCAAGAAAATTAAAATTCCCAAGGAGGTCATTCGAATTAAATGAATGGGTGTAGCTTAACTCAATGTCAGCCACAATCAACACACATACTTAACCACTGAGCTAATCAATAACTGACTCTCACACTAAGTTCTAATTGAATTGGAGCATAATAGATGAATGAGTCTAACTCAAAGTGACTCATCACATGTAGATGCATGTCAACCTGAAGGAGGTAGTGCATCCATAACTCCAAGTAGCTCTGATGGAGTTAACTGAAGTGAAACATGTAATCAGAAGTGGTTGTAGGCACCAGTGTTAGCTCCAGTTCATAAATAATGACAAAAAAAATCAAATAATGAATTGAGGATCCTTCACAAATTAGCTTCACTGATTTTTAAGTGAAACAACAATTATTTAACAATTAGGTGCATTTATGACACTCAGATCACCCCATAATTTCTCCATGTTTGAAGGAGGAATCCTAATTAGCCTACCTCAATGAAGGAGAAGGCTTAGTTGGCCTCCTTTAATGAAGGAGGGAATGTGTGTGCTCATCTGATGCCAAGTAAGTCAATTAAACTTAGGATAGTGGGTAATTAGGCTAAAATTGACAAAATAAGTGTGCATGATAGGTAAATGACTCCAACAGGATCAGGCCCTAGTAGGAACATACAAAATGAGGAATATTATAACAATGAAAGAAACATCTTTCACTTTAATTAATTGATATTTATATAATCTAGGTCCTAACGACATACTCCATTGGCTTACACCTGATCATGTATGAAAATCTATTATTCAAGAAGCACATTTGGGACCATCATGAGGAAAGTTTTATGCTTACATGATTGATAAAACAAAATTTACAATACAAACGATGGTGGACCTCACTAAATAAATATTGTAAATCATATGTAAATAGGTGTGGTAATTTTTAATGAATGGGTCAAGTGCTACGATGACACGAGATGCCCCATATATCAGTCAAACCAAGCTTAACTTCTGAAATCCAGGCTATTGATTTCATTGGACCTTTCCTAACGCTTGATCATCGTATGGGTGCAATATAAATTGGTACCATAGTGGATTATGTAACTAAATGGGTTAAAAAATAACCAATCAAATATTTCACTAGAAAATTGATAGCCATATTTATATATGAAAATATCATTACACGATTCAAATGCTCGCTAACTCTCATCAGTAATCAAGGAACGCATTTTATAAACAAAACTATCAATGTGTTACTAAAATAATTTATGATAGATCATCATAAAATTTCAACTTATCATGCATAGTCAAATAGAGAATTCGATTCATTCAATAAAACATTGACTAGTGGATTAACATATATATAGTATTAACAAAGACAACTGGGATGACAAAATCTCCATGATACTATGGGCCTCCAAAACAACATACAAAAGATACATGGTCCAACCACTATTTTAACTAATATAATTCCAAGAAGTAGTCATGCCCCTACATTTTAACCAATAAGAACCATCTATGGCTCAATTTTTTCACCTCGATATCATCCAAGATACTCAAGATATAATGTTTCGTCAAAGAGTGACTGTTATTCACCATCAAGAAGTTCAAAAGTTACAAAAAAATCTTAACAGAAAGGACATCTCCATCAAATATTTAGTACTCTTATATAACAGTCGAGTCAAATACAAGCCTAAAACGATTGATACTAGATGGTTGGAACCATATATAGTTGAGGAACTGAACAATAATGGATCAATAAATTAAAAACACTACATGGTTGTGTCTTCACAAAGGTTGCGACTGGAGCATGACTAAAGCATTACCAAGTTTGAAAGAGGCATGACACTAACTAATGATGGTATCATCACTAGTAGGACATT
Organism: Pseudotsuga menziesii; assembly: GCA_001517045.1. Classification (NCBI taxonomy): domain Eukaryota; kingdom Viridiplantae; phylum Streptophyta; class Pinopsida; order Pinales; family Pinaceae; genus Pseudotsuga; species Pseudotsuga menziesii. Next base: position 169,079 of record LPNX010215995.1, on the reverse strand, counting down.
GTGTCCAATGTTTGCATATAATTAGGAAAAGGTAATTAATTTAGTTAAAAATAAATATTACCTACATAAATATCGTACCAAAGTGTATATAAAGGAGTAGTAAGACATGGAATTTGGCATAGTTGACATGATTCAACACACATGGGGGTTAACTGGGTGGAAGAGGCAGAGCATGGGAATAGAACATGGTAACAGTCCTAGAATATTCAACTTATACATAGTGATAACCCAAGGAAAAATAACATAGGAAAGACACCCATCAAACTGATAAAGATATCACCCATGTGAGCGATGAGTGACGACAAAATACAAGAACCCAAAGACCGATAAGAGTACCAACAAGAACAATGACTATGATGCATGCCAGCTAGTGTGTAAAGAAATATTCCTCTGGAATCCTAAACAAGAATGTGAGTGAGTTGTAAATGAAAAAAAACATATTTATGTAGTCACCTACCCTCCCTAAAATATCACATTATGTCATGCTTAAAAATACATCACAATTTGAAGAACCCTGGCTTAATTTATCCTCATAGTTTGAATGAGAGAAAGGAATTCCAGAAATTACAGATCTTATCCCAATGTTTCCTTCCAAAGAACCAACTATGATTCCCAATAAAGATTCCACAATTACCAAGTATAAAGCCATAGAAAATAAGGTTAGAATGCAATAGGAGGAAGTAACCATGACACCCCTATAAGAAATAATCCATAGAATAAAGAAAGAAAAATTGGAAGATCTGAATTGTGGAAAATTCTACATAGAAATGAATACATGGGAAGTTTGCAAAAAAAAAAAAAGAATTTTGTAAGAATCTATCTACTATGAATATTTGAGGCTATCTAACTGCACCCTTGTTAACTTCATTCGATGACCTAAAATATATGATAGAAAAAATTATTTTTAGTAGATACCATAATCGAAAAATATGGGCTGACGAGCCTCTATCCTAACCACAAATTCACTCATTACTACAATTACTGGTTGGTCAAGTAAGAGAGAAGTAGTACCTATTACGAATCAACCAATTACAATAATCAAATAATTCATAGGGACATCAGCAAGAGATAATTCAGAAGAGCTTATAATCATAAAGTATGAGTCATTTAAGTAGGAAACCCTAATAATCTTTGTGAGAATTGATTCACAAAAGGAACTAGGAGCCAAGTAGATTCTCACAATTCGATATTGCTCACAAAATATGCACAAAATAGTTGAAAGAGTGGTAATTAATACACACATGAATTCAATAACAGACATTATTATGATTGTCCAACATGTAACTATTTCTTGATTATATATAACAGACATTATTACGATTGTATGTATATGTATGTATGTATGTATGTATGTATGTATATGTATATGTATATGTATATATATATATATATATATATATGTATATGTATATGTATATGTATATGTATATGTATATGTATATGTATATATGTATGTATATATATATTACAATAGGGAAAAATCATGAGGCCTTGGAGACCATATGGATGCAAGCAGTTGGCATCTTAAGGTTTGTCCCTCAACGCCCCCTAGGTGGACCAATCAGCCTCCTTATCATCCCAAATGGTCATGAATGCTAGTGTGAATGAGGGAGAGTGATTCTAGGCATGGGTGAGCACATGGTTGAGTGGGAGTGACCCAAGGAGGAAAATAAATTCTCAAGGAAAGCCAAAAACCAACTAAATCATGCACTAGTACCTCAAGTCAAACACAATCCCTTACTAGTGCACTAGTTCCTGGGTTGTCAAAATCATCAACCTAGAGAAGATCAACTATTAGAATGATCAACCAGGAGTGCCTCAACTATTAGTAAATGATCAATATCCCTAAGTCTGCACCATAGAACATTGCATGGAAGAAAATGAAATGTGCGTAAGGTATATGACCATGGTACGAAAGTGGATTATTCTCTAACATGCCCCCTTAATCCTAACTTAGTACATATTATCCAAAAATATCATGGAGGCCTTGAAAACTAAGTCTCAAGTCACGTCATACAACATAAAATTTTATTTGTCCATTAAAAGAAGGTAAGGAAAAAAATGACATGGGAACAAAATCTCCCCTAAAAAGTGGACATGGATCCAAAAAATGAAATTAAATGGTGGAAATCACCATATATCACCAAATCCATGAAGGGATATCATATAGTTCAAGTTATTCTATGCTAAGCACTTGGTGAAAATGTCAGTAGTTTGCTATGCAGATGGGAAATACTGCAAGGATATCACCTGATCATGCACCAGGATCTGAATGTAGTGCATGTGTATCTCAATGTTTTTGGTCCTCTATCTCTACACGGTATGAGTGGAAATATTGATTTCACTTTCATTTTCACACCAAATGACTCTAGGTGAATCAAATTCAGCTCCATGTTCCCGATGAATACATTGCAACCACACACATTGTTTAGTTGTGTTCATTACTCATATGTACTTGGCCTCAGCTGAAGATACAGAGATGGTGTGTTTCTTCTTGCTTGATCAACATATGGTACCATGTAAAAACATGAATACATAGCCTGAAGTGGATTTCCTATCAATGGGATTGCCAACCCAATCAAAATCAATAAATCCAACTAGTTCTAGTGGAGAACCAACAACATAGTGTGCCCCGAAGTGTATGGTTCCTTGCAATTTATCTCATGAGGATCCTACATATATCTATATACAACACCTACAACATATACCAATTCTGTTCAAGAGTATGTAAGATACAGTAAAATCCTAACTAGTTGTCTATTCAACAAGCTGTCCACCAATGGAGACTCACCAAATTCACCTAGTTTGATACTATAAAGGAATGGGCACTTGTATGTCGTACATTAAACCACTTTAAACTTCAATAACACATCTGAAACATAATTTTTTTGGCTGAACTTGATCCATTTTTCATATTGCTCAATTTCCAAACCAAGAAATTGCTTCAACAATCTAAGGTCAGTCATGAAAAACTCATTATGCAATGAAGGCTTAACTGAACCAATTTATTTGGTGCAGCTACCTATAATAAAAATATCATAGAAATAGAGTACAATAATATGCAATGTATCACCAATATTATTCAAATAAACATTAGGATCATACTTGCATCTTTCAAATCCAAGTGAAAGCAGAAAATTGTCCATCTTCGAATAACAAGCCCCAGGGGCTTGCTTGAGGCCATTGAGAGACTTATTTAACCTCCATAAAAGTGAAGGATACTAAATGAAACCTTCATGTTGATTCATATATATATCCTCTTTAATTTCACAATGACTAATTGCACTCTTCACATACATGTGGTGAACCTCCCAATGCTTAGATGGAACAATGGCTAAAACGAATCTGATAGAGTCCATTTTTGCAACCAATGCAAATGCCTCTATATAGCCCACTCATTGGAATTGAGAGAAGCATTTGGAAACCAACCTAGAATTATACTTTATATCATACACATAAACATCCACTGTGGTACTATAGACCCACTTGCATTGCACTAGTTTCCTCTTGGAGGGTTAGGGAACAAATTCCCAAGTCTCATTGTCTTGCAATGAGTTGAACTCTTATTGCATGCATTTTTTCCATATTGGGTCAAATGATGATTCCTAATATTATCGAGTATCATTTCTAACCATCATGAATCATTTCTCAACATGATTCACTTCACATGCAGAGAAAGCGATGTGAAATTGAGATCTAGTGTTTCTAGGATCTAGTCGATTGATAGCTAAATCCCCAACTCATTCAATGGTTTTCTTAGCCAATTTGGCCCGAATGGGTGAGACATTGTATGAAAAATCATCTTAAGCAATATTATAATCATAAATATCAGAAATAAATTCATCACTTACATCATCTTGGAGTGGAGGATGTGAGTATTCCCCTTGAGAAAATTCGGTCTCCTCCACGAGTTCTTCTTTGAATTACAAAATCCTTTCAATGAAGGTATTCTGAGATGAGGGATAAAAGAGCTTGTAGCCCTTTGAATTTTCAATGTATCTATATGTAATCCTTCCTTTTAGTTTTCAAGTCCTTTATCTTCTCTAGGGGAATCCTCACCCAAGGCTTTGAGCCAAAGAGCCGGAAATGAGAAACACTTGGCTTGTGACCCATCCAAGCCTCATATGGTGTTTTTCCATACAAAGTTTTGTGGGGATATCTATTTTGGATTTATGTATAACAGTTAATGGATCGATACCATATATTATTATTGATATCCTTTACTTCCAAGATACAGTTCTCCATCTCCTTGAGATCCCTGTTCTTGCACTCTCCCATGCCATTTTGTTGTGGTGTATAGGGGACTAAATGTTGCATTTGGATTCCACATTCTTCGCAGAGCTGTTGAAAACAATTGTTCACACACTAAATTCCTAAGGACCTTGATATTTTCCCACAATCATTCTCAACTAGGACTTTCCTAACATTAAGAGTCTCAAAAACATTATATTTGAGTTTGAGAAAGTAAACTGAACAACACCTTGAGAATTCATCTTTGAATATCAACACATACCTTGATCGTCCTTATGAGGGTGTGGGAAGAGGACCAATGAGGTATGAATGAACCAAACTAAGTACTTGGACAACTCTCCTTTCTTTCCCTTTCTCATATTTGCACTCTGGATACTTTTCCACTACACATCATATGCATGTTCCATTGGAGAGCTTGATAGAAGGAATCCCTTCCACCATGCCTTATTTTCCCAACCCTTGGAGGTATCTGTATTTTAGATGGATGAATATCTCATGCCACATATTTCTTGTTTTATTAGCATGATTTAGGAGTGCATTCCCTCTAGAGTATGAAAGGAAATGAGAGAACTTGTACATTCTTTCTTGATCATTATCAAACCCCAATGCCAACACCATGTTGGTAGAGATTTATGTTATCTCCACTATGTCAGGAGTAAATGTTACTCTCTTGGATTCAAGAGTGTGATTCATTTATACGAATGATAGTATATTCATTTTCAATTCATGTACAAACAAAACATTTTTAAAATACCCATCATCAAGATCGATCCTGCCAATCCCTTTGGCTTGGATATTTGAATCATCACCCATTTGAATAGTTAGGACATTGTAAGAATACATGGTCGAGAATAAATCTTCCATAGAGACCATATGTCTAGAATATCACAAATATTTGATGAACAAAGAAGATCTTGAAGAACCAACAAATAATGCATGGCACCTATCTTTGTTTTCTGGTCCTGAACCTCCATCCTTCTCGCTTTCGTCCTCAGGAAGTGGGATGTTGTTCTTATCAAGCAGATGCACCATCATGTATATGGGTTTATTCATGCATGCATTCTTTGGATGCCACCCCTTGGGATATTAAGTGCATTTGGTATTCTGTCTCTTCTTCTTGTCCTTTTCCTTGTAAGGATTCAAACCCCCACCTAAATATTTGGGTCTTTCTTGCTTCTTTTTGTCCTTGTCATTGTAAGGATTCAGACCCTTATCTCAGAAATTTGTGACAAAAAATAGAATTTTCTCATAAGCTATCTACTATGAATATTTGAGGCTATCTAACTGCACCCTTGTTAGCTTCATTCAATGACCTAAAATATATCATAGCAAAATTTATTTCTCGTAGATACCACAATGGAAAAATATGGGTTGACGAGCCTCGATCCTAACCACAAATTCAGTCATTACTACAATTACTAGTTGGTCAAGGGACAAGTAGTACCCACTACAAATCAACCAATTCCACTAGTCAAATAATTCATAGGGACATCAACAAGAGATAATTGAAAAGAGCTTATAATTAGAAAATCTGAGTCATTTAAGTAGGAAACCATAATAATATTTGCAAGAATTGATTCACTGAAGGATCTAATAGCCAAGGATATTCTCACAATTCAATATTGTTCAGAAATTATGCACAAAATAGTTGAAAGAGTGGAAATTACATATACACATGAGGTCAATAACAAATATTATTATGACTGTCCAACATGTAACTATTTCTAGATAATATATATACATATGCATGCACACACACACATATGTATATATATATATATGTATATATATATATATATATATATGTATGTATGTATGTATGTATGTATGTATGTATGTATGTATGTATGTATGTATGTATGTGTGTGTGTGTGTATATATATATATATATATATATATATATATATATATATATATGTATGTATGTATGTATGTATGTATGTATGTATATATGTGTGTGTGTGTGTGTGTGTGTGTGTGTGTGTGTGTATTACAATAGGGAAAAATCATGAGGCCTTGGAGGCCATATGGATGCATAGAACTAGTAGCTTAAGGTTTGTCCCTCAACCCCCCCTATGTGGACCAACCAGCCTCCTAATCATACCAAATAGTCATGAATTCTAGTGTGAATGAGGGTGGGGGATGATAGGCATGGGTGAACACATGGATGGGTGGGAGTGATTTGAGGAGGAAAATAAATTCCCAAGGAAGGCCAAAAACCACCTAAATCATGCACTAGTGCCTCAAGTCAAACAAAGTCCCTAAATCTGGGGATGTGGGAGTGCACAAAGGTCTAATTTCATCAATGAGGACACTTGGGTTTTCATAATGATCAACCTAGAGCAGCTCAACTATCAGAATGATTAACCAGAAGTGCCTCAACTATTGGTAAATGATCAATATCCCTAAGTCTAGACCATAGAACATTGCATGGAAGAAAATGAAATGTGCATAAGTTATATGACCATGGTATTAAAGTTGATTATTCTCTAACACACCCACTTAATCCTAAATTTGTACATATTATCCAAAAATAACATGGAGGCCTTAACAACTAAGGCTCAAGTCACCTCATACAGCATAAAATTTTATTTGTCCATTAAAATAAGGTAAGGAGAAAAGCCACATGGGAACAAAATCTCCCCTAAAAAGTGGGACATGGATCCAAAAATATGAAATTGAATGGTATCCATCACCATGTATCACCCAATCCATGAATGGATATCATATATTTCAAGTTATTCTCTGCTAAGCACTTGGTTAAAATGTCAGCAGTTTGCTATGCAGATGGGAAATACCGCAATGATATCACCTAATCATGCACCAAGCTACGGATGTAGTGCGTGGTATCTCAATGTTTTTTGTAATCTGTATCTGCATTGTATCAGTGAAAATCTTTATTTCAAATTGATTTTTACACCAAATCTTCTGGGTGAATCAAATGCAACTCGATGTTTTTGAAGAATACCTTGCAACCACACACATTGTGTAGTTGCATTCACTACTCAGATGTACTCGACCTTGGAAGAAGCTATAGAGATGGTGTGTTGTTTCTTTATCCCCCAACATATGGTACAATGTAAAAACATGAATACATAGCCTGAAATGGATTTCCTATCAATGGGATTGCCAACCCAATCAGAATCAGTAAATCCAACTAGTTCTAGTGGACAACAAACAACATAGTGTGCCTCGAAGTGTCAAGTTCCTTGCGCATAGTGAAATATACTATTGGATTCCTTCCAATGGATCTATGAGGCTACTACATATATCTATCTACAACACGTACAACATATTCCAATTCTGGTCTAGAGTGTGTAAGATAAAGTAAAATCCCCAATAGTTGTCTATGCAATGAGCTGTCCACCAATGGAGACTCACCAAATCACCTCATTTGATACTATAAAGGAATGGGAACTTGGATGTTGTACATTAAACCACTTTACACTTCAATAAAAAATCTGAAACATAATTTTTTTGGCTAACCATGATCCTTTTTTCATATTTCTCAATTTCCTAACCAAGAAATTGCTTCAACAATCCAAGGTTAGTCATGGAAAACTCGCTATGCAATGAAGACTTGATTGAACCAATTTATTTGGTGCAGCTACCTATAATAAAAATATCATAAAAATAGAGCACACTAACCTGCAATATATCACCAATATGATTCAAATAAACATTAGGATCATACTTGCCTATTTCAAATCCAAGTGAAAGAAGAAAAATGTCCATCTTGGAATAACAAGCCTCGAGGGCTTGCTTGAGGCCATTGAGAGACTTATTTAACTTGCATACAAGTGAAGTATCCTCAATGAAACTTAAGTTAACAATGAATAATTGAACTCTTCACATCCATGTGGCGAACCTCCCAGTGCTTTGATGCAACAATGGCTAAATCTAGTCTGATTGAGTCCATCTTTGCAACTGAAGCAAATGTCTCTATATAGTCCACTCATTAGACTTGAGAGAATACTTTGGAAACCAACCTAGAATTATACTTTATATAAGACACATCAGCATCCCTTTTTTGGGTATATGTTATATTCTTTACATGTGCATATGGAGGGGATCGTTGAGTTGCAGTGCTGACATGCGCACACAACTTAATCTTGATTAAGGGATTGGAGGATTTTTCTAATCTGGGTTAACAGATTAGGGTATTTGGATGTTGCAAAATACCTATATTTTGTATTGTGAGGATTTCATAATGTAATGAAGAGAAAATTGGAGGGGTGGCTCCAAGGTTTTCTGGTTTTCTTGGTTAAGGGTTTCCAGGGTAAATCTTTGTGTTGTGATATCTATTTTGCTTAAAATAATCTGTATGCTTTGCTTCTCTACATAGGTTTAAAACTTACATGTGGTATCATAGCTTGATTTTGGCATCAGGGGGATACCTCTACTGCTAAGGGTTCGACACGGTTGATATATCTCGGGTCTGTGATAAACCTGGGTTCAGTGGGAGATTTTCATTTTTTATTTGTGCATTGAATTAAAATGGGGAGCACTTCAACAATCAAGATCGAGAAATTTAACGACCAGAATTTTGAGTTATGGAATCTCAAAATGGAGGATCTTCTAGTAGATTGGGAACCGTGGATTGTTGTGGATCTGGGTACGAAACCCACTGCAACGTCACAAGATGATTAGGATAAATTAGAAAGAAGTGCAATGAGTATAATACAATTTTGCTTATTAGACTCTGTGTTGTTGAACATATCTAGTGAAGATAGTGTAGTAAATCTATGGGAAAAACTAGGGAATTTGTATCAATCAAAATCCCTTGTTAACAAGTTGTTTCTACAAAAGAAGTTGTTTCACCTTAGAATGGATAAGAATGCAACTGTAACAGAGCATTTGAATGTCTACAATACTCTATTAAGTCAATAACCTCTATTGGTATTAAAATGGCTGAAGAAGATAAATGTATTACGTTATTGTGTTATTTGCCAGATTCCTGGGACAACCTAATTGTTGCAATAGGTAGTTCTAGCTAGGCGACCTTAAAATTTGATGAAATTGTATCATCCCTACTATCAGAAGAGATGAGGTAGAAAACCATGGATAATCATAGCATGGATGCCTTTTCTATGAGAGGTCGCCCCCTAGGAGAGAAACAAAAATAAAGGATCTTCAGGGAGATGTAAATCTAAGGGTAGATATAAATCCCCAGGAAAAGGAAAAAGGAAGTGTTGGAAATGCGGTAAAGGTGGGAACTATAAAAAGTATTGCAGATCTAAGAATGTTGACAAAGCAAAGGGATATGAGGATTAACCCTTCCACAGAGGCGAAGAACTCCTCAGAAGAAGGAGGGGATATGTACCTAGCTTCCATGGGTAATCCTTCAGAACATGATACATGGTTGATTGACTCATGTGCGTCATGTCATATGACCCCTCATAGGGAGTGGTTCTACTAATATGAAAAGTACAATGGAGGAGATGTGTACTTGGGAGATGATTCACCAACCAGTATCATTGGATGTGGTAGAGTCAAGATAAAACTGAAGGATGGAAGAATTAGAACTCTACCTCGAGTTCTACACATTCCAAAATATAGCAATAAACTTGATATCTATCAGAAATATGGATGTTGCAGGTGTAAAGACTGTGTGTGGAGATGCTGGTTGCAAAATGGTTCGAGGATCAATGGTATAGATGAGTGGAGTTTGGTATAGAACTTTGTAAAAACGATAGGGAAAAACCATCATTGATGAAGGTAACAATTTTGTTGTGCTAGAGGAAGGAGGTAAAGATGACAAAACCCTAACTGCATCAAGAGGAAAGACAATGCTATGGCATCAAAGATTGGGGCATATCGGAGAAAATGGACTTCAAGCCTTACAAGGTAGAGGTATGGTTGAAGGTATGATTTATTACGCTCTAGATTTTGATTTCTATGAACATTGCATATATGAAAAAAAAATCGAGTAAGATTTTCATCTAGTGCTAGAGGAACAAAGGGAATTCTAGAATTAATACATAGTGATGTGTTTGGACTTGTTCCTATTCCATCATTAGGAAAATCTATGTATTATGTCTTGTTTATAGATGATTTATATAGGAACATATGGATTTATTTCCTTCGAAATAAATCTGAAGTATTTTCCAAGTTTAAAGAATTTAAGGCTCTTGTAGAAAACTAGTCAGAAACGAAAATAAAGGCGTTGAGGACAGATAATGGTGGACAGTTTTGTGGGAATGAATTCAAGGAATTTTGTAAGAAGTGTGGTATAGAAAGGAAAAATAATACTCCATACACACCTCAAAATAATGGAGCTACTGAGAGGATGAATATGACATTGTTGGAAAAGTCAAGGAACATGCTAAGCAGTGTTGGGATAGGACAAGAATTCTGGGCAAAAGTAGTGGAGATAGCATGTTACTTGGTAAACCGATCACCCACATCATAATTGATTGAAAAAACTCCACAAGAGTTATGGACTAGTAAGAAACACTCTATTAAGCATCTGGCATTTTTTGGTTAGGATGCTTATGTACATGTTCCAAAGGAAAAAAGGAGCAAGTTGTATAACAAAGCTAAGAAGTGTATCTTTATTGGATATAAAGATGGTATGAAAGGGTATAAGCTTTGGAATCTTATAAATAAGAAGACTATTTACAGTTGAGATGTTGTGTTTTAAGAGGTCAAAGAAGTCCCCAAACAGGAAGTGAATCCAATGGAAAAGGAGCTAGAGAAAATAGAGTTTAAGTTAAAACGAGAAAAATCTGCCTCAATAGAAGAAGCAGAATCAGAAGAAGAAGAACCTCATACTCTAGTTTTGAGGAGATCATCTCAAGAAATAAGGAAACCAGAAAGGTATTCCCCTCCTAATTTTCACTCTCATTTTGCTATGTCTATTACTGATGATGATCCTAGAAATGTGAAGGAAGTTGTTAATTTAGAGGATAGTGATCTTTGGAAAATGGCCATGGATGAAGAAATGGATTCCTTGGACAAAAATGAAGCTTGGAATCTAGTCCAGTTACCAACTGGGAGAAAAGCTATTGGGAGCAAATGGTTATTTAAAAAGAAGTTGAATGTAGAAGGTAAAGTGGATAAGTATAAAGCCCGCTTGGTAGCAAAGGGATATTCTTAGGTAGAGGGGATTGATTTTGGTGAAATATTTTATCCAGTTGCAAAATTAACTTCTATTAGATTTCTCCTTTCTATCACTGCAACTTTTGATCTTGAAGTAGAGAAGATGGATGTGAAGACAAAATTCTTACATGGGTATCTCGAAGAAGAGATATACATGAAACAACCAGAAGGGTTCATAGTAAAGGGAAAGAATGTGTTGGTATGTAAACTAACGAAGTCCCTTTATGGTCTAAAGCAATCTCCAAGGATGTGGTACCAAAAGTTTGACACATACATACCTGGATTAGGGTTTGTGAGAAGCAAAGCTGATCACTGTGTATATTCCAAATAGGTTGGTGATCACTTCATTACCATAGTTCTGTATGTTGATGACATGTTGTTGATTGGAAACAACAAAGATGTTATAAAGGAGGTGAAGTCTCAACTGTCCTCCAAGTTTGATATGAAATATCTCGATGCTGCAAACTTCATTCTGGGAATGGAGATAAGAGGAGATCATGCAAACAAAATGATCATTTTAAATCAACGAAAATATGTTGAGATAGTACTACACAGATTTAACATGTGGGAAAGTAAGTTGGTCAAGGTTCCTATTCCTATAGGTGTAAAGTTATCTGTAGAGCAGTGTCACAAGACATGGGAAGAAGAAGAAGACATGTCACAGGTTCCATATGCAAGTGTAGTTGGTAGTTTGATGTATTCAATGGTCTATACAATACCATACATTGCTCATGTAGTGGGAGTTTTGAGCATATATATGTCAAAACCAGGAGAGGAGCATTGGATAGCTATAAAGAGGGTCTTCAGATATTTGCGTGGCACCACAGATTATTCAATCTGCTACCAAGGAAGACCTATACCAGACAGAGTAATAAATATACATGGATTTGTTGATGCATACTGGGCTAGAGACCTTGATAATAGAATATCTACAAGTGGGTATGTGTTTAACCTATTTAGAGGAGCTATTGGTTGGATGAGCAAGAGACAAGCTGTAGTTGCACTCTCAACTACAGAAGCTGAATACATTGCAGCCACTCATGCAAGCAAACAAGCTGTGTAGCCGCAAAGATTGTGTTTAGGTATTGGTTTTTTACAGAAAAATGTAAGGTTATATTTTCATAGCCAAAGTGCAATATTCCTAGCAAAGAAGCTTTCTTATCATGCTAAGACAAAGCATATCAATGTGCAATATCACTTTGTGAGAGATATGGTTGAAGAAAAGAAAATGATGCTAGAGAAGGTTGACACTGTGAAAAATGTTGCAAACTCCTTAACAAATTCTGTTAGTATAGAGAAGTTCTCTTGGTGTAGAGAATATATGGGCATTGATTCCCTAAACTGGTGACTTTATGAGTACATGACTCATTGCTATTCAAAAGAAACAACAAGTGGGAGAATGTTGGGTATATTTTATATTCTTTGCATGTGCATATGGAGGGGAGGTGCACATGTCAACGTTGTAGCTTAGTGATCCCAAAGGCACCTTCGACTAATGGCCATTTCTGATGCGAGCACAGTTAGCAAATTGTTTTGGCTATTTATATATTTTATGGCTATTTATAGCTGTTTGTGGCTATTTTTAGAATTTGTCTAAAAATATGTAACTTAATCCCAGTTAAGTGATTGGAGGATTTTTCTAATATGGGTTAATAGATGAGGGTATTTTGATGTTGCAAAATACTTATATTTTTTATTATGAGGATTTCATAATGTAATGAAGAGAAAATACAAGGGGTGGCTCCAAGGTTTTCTGGTCTTCCCAGTTAAGGGTTTCCAGAGTAAATCTTTCTGTTTGTGTATGAATGATGTGTTATGATCTCTATTTTGATTAAAATAATATATATTATTTGAAACTATACATAGGTTTAAAACTTACACCCTTTTGGTCCTATAGACCCACTTGCATTGCACTTGTTTCCTCTTGGAGGGATAGGGAACCAATTCCCAAGTCTCATTGTCTTGCAATGAGTTCAACTCGTATTGCACGCATGTTTTCCATATTGGGTCAACTAATTCGTCCTGATATTATTGAGTATAATATAAAGCCATCATGAATCATTTTTCAACATGATTCACTTCACATGCAGAGAAAGTGATGTGAAATTAATATCTAGTGTTTCTAGGATCTAGTGGACTGCAAGCTAAATCCCCAACTGCTTCAATGGTTTTGTTGGCCCATTTGGGATGAATGGGTGAGCCATGATCTAAATAATCATCTTCGGCAATATCAGAATCAGAAATATCAGAAATAAATTAATCACCTACATCATCTTGCGGTGGAGGATGTGAGAATTCCCCTTGAGAAAATTCAGTCTCCTCTATGAGTTCTTCTTTGAATTGTACAATCCTTTCAATGAATTTATTTTGAGATGAGGGATCAAAGAGCTTGTATCCCTTTGAATTTTCAACATATACAACCATGATGTACTCCTTCCTTTGAGTTTTCAATTCCTTTCTATTCTCTAGGGGGATCTTGACCCAAGCCTTTGAGCCAAAGACCCTAAAATGAGAAACACTTGGCTTGTGACCCATCCAAGCCCCATATGAATTTTTTTTTCCATACAATGTTTTGTGGGGATCTCTGTTTTGGATTTATGTAGCATAGTTAATGGATTCATCCCATATATTATGCTTTGATGTACTATTCTTCCAACATACAATTTTCCATCTCCTTGAGATCCCTGTTCTTGCACTTTGCCACACCATTTTGTTGTGGTGTGTATAAGGGGACCAAATGCTGCATTTGGATTCCACATTCCTCACAGAGCTATTGAAAAAACTTGTTCACATACTCCTTTCCATTTTCAGTCCTAAGGAACTTGATATTGTTCCCAGAAGCATTCTCAACTAGGGCTTTCCAAACATTAAGAGTCTCAAAAACTTTATATTTGAGTTTTAGAAAGTAAACCGAACAAAACCTTGAGAAATCATCTTTGAATGTCAACACATACATTTACCATCAATATGAGGGTGTTGGAAGAGGGCCAATGATGTATGAATGAACCAAACCAAGTACTTGGACAACTCTCCTTGCTTTCCCTTTCTAATAGTTGTGCTCTGGATATTTTCCCACTACACATCCTACGCATGTGCCATTGGAGATCTTGATAGAAGGAAGCCCTTCTACCATGCCTTCTTTTCCCAAAGCTTGGAGGTATCTGTACTTTAGATGGAATAATCCCTCATGCCATAGATTTCTTCTCTCATTGGCATGATTTAGGAGTGCATTCCCTCCAGAGTGGGGAAGGAAATGAGAGAACTTGTACATTCTTTCTTGATGATTATAAAACCCCAATGACACCACCTTGTTGGTAGAGATTTATGCTATTTCCACTATGTCAGGAGTAAATGTTACTATCTTGGCTTCACCATTGTGATTAATTTGGTACACTGATAGTATGTTCATTGTCAATTCAGGTAGAAAAAAAAACATTGTTAAAATACCTATCATAAAGATCGATCTTGCCAATCCCTTTGGATTGGATCTCTCAATCATCACCCATTCGAATAGTTAGGCCACCGCAAGAATGCATGGTCAATAATAACTCTTACATAGAGACCATATGTCCAAAATATCCCAAATATATGATGAAGGAAGAAGAGTATGAAGAACCAACAACTAATGCATGGCACCTATCTTTGTTTCCTGAGCCTAAACCTCCATCCTTCTTCCTTGCTCCCCTAGGAAGTGGGATGTTGTTCTTCTCAAGTAGATGCACCATCATGTATATGGTTTTCTTCATGCATGCACTATATAGATTCCACCCCCTAGGACATTAAGTGCATTTGGTCTTCTATTTCTTCTTTGTGTACTTCTCCTTGTAACAATTCGAACCCCCACCTGAATATTTCGGTCTTTCTTTCTTCTTCTTTTCTTGCTACTTTGAATCCTTGGGTTTCTTATTGCCTTTGGATATATACAAAACTTCTGTAGCAAGATACTAATCCTTAGTTTTTTTTATGGTGCGCATTTGCACTAACCTGTCTTGCTCTTGACTCAGTGACTCCATGAAGTCTTCCAATCCAGGCATTGTCCAGTTTCGAGATGTGATCTTTCTAGAGTGGAATGTGGATACAAACATTGATTACTCTATACCTAGCTTCTAAAGTATTTAAAATATGACTTGTTCGTCCTTCTTATATATGCCACGTTGCTTGGGATAAAGCACCAATGATTTTAACTTGATGAAGAAGTCCTGGATTGTCTCAAAATGAGATGGACTTAGTGAGATTATCTAATTTTCAAGTTGGTTCCCTCTCATCTCATCAGTATTCTGAAACAATGCCTCAATATTAAGCCATACTTCATTGGGAGTAGCTATACTAACTACATGGAATATCACATCTCTTGAAATTTTGAGACAAAGAATCCCAAATGCTTCACCAAGACTATTGAAGAACTTTTATTTCTCAACAATAGAGTTGGACTCGACCTCAGTCCCTATGGTGACCATGTACATGCCTTTCAACCTCAGTTGGATCACCATCCCTTCCGTACATTCAAAATAATTGAATGGGGTAAAAAAAACATGGGTCTGGTCAATTTCTACTTGCTCTCTTGGTGAAAAATTGTTGATTGTACCTGCAATGCAAACACTTGAATATATGTGGAAAATTCATCAAAATCAACTCAAAAATCATGGATTTGATATTGAGCTCCAAGGATACATGATACCATGTGAAAATTGATTCAAATTAGGATCTAGGAGCGAAGGATATTCTCATAATTTGATTTTGTTCACAAAATATGCACAAAATAGCTGAAAGAGTGAAAATTACATACACACATGAGGTCAATAACCAATATTATTATGATGGTACAAAATGTAACTATGTCTGGACCATATATATATATATATATATATACATATACATACATACATATACACACACACACACACACACACACACACACACACACACACACACACACAGACATATATATATATATATATATATATATCATAGTAGGGAAAAATATCGAGGCCTTGTAGACCATCTAGATGCATACAAGTGTCAGCTCAAGATTTGACCCTCAAACCCCCCTAGGTGGACCAATCAACCTCGTAATCATCCCAAATGGTCATGAATTATAGTATGAAAAAGGGTGAGACATGATGGAACATCAATGATGTCATTATAGGCATGGGTGAGCACATGAGTGAGTGTGAGTGGCTCAAGGTGGCAAATAAATTCCCAAGGAAGGACAAAAACCACCTAAATCATGCACTAGCACCTCATGTCAAACACAATCCCTAAACATGGCGGTGGGGGATTGCACCAAGGTTTCATGTCAACAATGAGAGTTCTTGGGTTGTCATAATGATCAACCTAGAGTGCTTCAACTGTCAGAATGGTCAAGCAAGAGCGCCTCCACTATTAGTAAATGATGAATATCCCTAAGTCTAGACCGTAGAAAATTGCATGGAAGCAAATGAAATTTTCCTTATGTATGACATTGGTAATAAGGTGGATTATGATCTAAAAATATCACTATATTTAATAATATCAAGTTAGCTATCCAAATTGAGGCTCAACACGCTTGAATCTATCACATAGGTAGCCAATCAGGCCAAAATACTGAATTGGGATAATCACCTATAACAATTAGTAAAATATTTCTATGAAAATTTCGACGAAGTTGCACATTATATTAGATTCCCATAGTTACTCATATAGATAGTATTGACTAACATCACTCTAGTCAGTGAATTAACATTCACAAACACTCAACCTCCAGTAATGACTATTTTTCAAATATTTGCAAGAAAAGGACTATCATACAACCTAGCCAAAGTAGATACCTACTTAGAATTTTGGTTTTAGGAGGCCAAAACCATATGCAACAGAAGGTGAATCTTGTAATATATTCTTCAGTGTCTATCTACAGGAGTGCACAATGAACTTTTTCTTGACCACACAAAGGTATGGCTCATGCAAGGCACAACAAGGGAAGCATAAGAGTGAGATTAATACCCCAATGTCCCTAAGTTGTTCCCTAATTTGGCCAAGCATATAAATACTATCATACCAATACCAGCTAAATATCAAGTCCAACATGTGGACCTAATTTAGCCATTGATAGATGGAGACTAAAGTACTCATTAGAGGAAATTTCAACTCAAAATGGGCCTTCTAAGAAAATTAATAAAATAATAGTTAAAATAATAAAATAATATTTTTTAATTTTGGAGGAAGAAAAGAAAAAAACTACTTTTTTTGTTCGTATTTTCGACATACCTCCCTCTGATTTTACTCAAATTTCGATCGACAGAGCTCGTTGGATGTGAAATTAAATTCTACGTCCAAGGAGTACCCACTCAGCATACTTTTGATGGACCCTGCTACCCCAAAAGTAAGAAATACCTGAAAAATGTGATGATAACATCATCACATATTTCTAGTATTTCTTGTTTTTGGGGTAGATGGGTCCGTCAAAAGTATGCCGAGTGGGTACTTGTTGGATGCAGAATTTAATTTTGCATCCAACGAGCTCTCTTGATTGAAATTTGAGTAAAATCACAAGAGATATGTCGAAAATACAAACAAAAAAAGTAGTTTCTTTATGATACCCATCCCCAAATTTATATTAAAAGTTTGTTTATGACCTATACGATATTTCAAATTTAAATCAATTTCATTAGCTAACACATGATGACATGGAATTTGAATTAGTGTTAAAAGGCCCATTTTGAGTTGAAATTTCCTCTAATGTAGAGAGAAACACCATTATATATTACAACATTTTGTCTAGAAGAACTTGTCAATCATTTATCATTAGTATCGCTACAAAAAATAAAGAACTCGTCGATGAATATTTAGGAGAGATGACTAAAGATGATGAGGATGAACTGCTAATTTAAGATGGAGTTGAGATCGACATTGATGAAAATCGACTGAAGGAAAAAGGTAGACAAGTTGCTAAATATATATATATATACACCAGCATAACCTTAAAGGAAAAGTGACTCAAAAAACTTCCATGAAAATAAAGCAATTTTTGATAATAATGTTTTAGATGAATAAACAAAGATTAAAGTGAGAAAGACCTTCGCATACAACCATCTTAAATACCACTACTGTACTACAACCACCTCCTAAAAACAAAGCTAGCATAACTTAGACTTCAAAGAAAAAAATTGTTGTTGATCTAATTGAATACTTCCCAACTTCATCTCCAACCCAAGTTGAAGAAGATAAATAAGAGGTGCTTACATCCAATCCTAACCCCCTTATAATGACACATGAATTTAGTCAATTTATTGCTCAATATCCACATTCTTTATCCAAACTTCCTACCAACCATTCTAGCCAATCAACTAGCTTACCCAAGTCTACAAAAACTACCTTCAAAATCCTAAGTAAAGTATAAATTACCCCATTAAAGACACTAATGAAACCTTTTATTTCCCCTTAAACTATATTCAAAGTTACTCTACAAATGCCTCCATGACCAAGCTTAGCATCATTGAATAGTTTGTATTCACAAACTTCGTATTTGTCTCATTTCTTGCACCTAACATGAACAACATTATTGCATTTCTACGTATTTTGATATAAATCTATTCAACCATAATCACACCTACCTCTTCCTCCTTGTTGGCCTCCACTTTACCTGTCACAACTTCTCCACTTTCCTCCCCACCTTTGACTCCATTTTCAATGGTGCCTTTATGGTACCCTCAACATCATCCATATGTGTCTTGAATCCATTGGTTCCTCTTGTGTTTCTTCCCACTCAAATTAATTCCCATATGTTAACCATACCTTCGATCATATCCTAGACCTTATCATCAACCTTACCCATGGAAACTCCTTCGACCATACTACTGTCACCCATGACCATGTCGACCACGAATACTATAGCTATGCTGTCATTAACATCCACTGCATCAACTAGAACTACATTGATTATTCTGTAGACAAATACGAATCCCATTAAAGATCAAAAGCAGTCAACCAAGAAGAGAAACAAAAGAAACAAGATTAACAGAAACACTCGGATAACCTTCATATTCAATATAATCTCTAGAGAAGAACTTGATGACTTTATCAAGGTGGCCACCAAGGAACAAAAATATGGGTGGGTGGAAAGCTCCAAATAGATGAAAAAAATAAAATAATATTAAGAAAATGCATGGACTATGTGAAACACAATTAGAACAAACTATTTGATAGTTACTAGAGCCTCTCCCGAAAAAGGTTAACAATTTGCAAACTCTAGTTAAATTTGAATTATAAAGTTATTAAAAATTTCACTACCATCTAGTCCAAAAACAATAAGATGAGACAATTTACCTCATCATCGACTAGTTTTGATCATTTTAAGAATGTAACAAAAATTTAAAATAACATGAAGAGAAGACATCCAAAAAATTAGTCATTCTCAACAACTTGTATGAATTCATATTACAAGAAAGTTTGTGATGAGATCTAGGATATGCATAACACTTTAATGGAGTTGTATAAGAAGAAGTAATCGATAGAGCCAACCACAACACAAATTTTAGATGACTAAATCCACATTGAGAGCTAATGAAAAGACCAATTAAGAATAAATAAGTACCAATGGATTCATGAAGGGAATCAAGCTCAAGAAGAAGTCAATTGGATCATGAACCACATCTCCAAACAAATGAGACCAATAGAGATCCAAATAAATAAGTTTGTCCAAGACTTGCAAAATGTGTTGGAACATGAGGATTTTACTTACTCATTTATCAGGAAACATGAGTATTTTACTCATTGAATGAGATAAATTAAAATATTTCCTCGCTCTCTCTACACTAGACATCGTCAAAGCATGTGTTAAATTTACTCCACTAGGAGAAGCATCCTGGTAAAAAAATTATGATTTTTTGTCATTTTGTGAAGAATTTGTGTAAAATGTTTTGCATCTCCTTGTTTTCTTTCAGATGAAGAAATGATTTTCTCACATATTCTATGAACTTTAAAATTATTTAATTGAAAATTCCCAAGGGAGTGTTTCTTCCATCATTAAAAGAAAAATATGCAATGCTGTCTCTACTTCTTCCTTCTTTTTCACATGCAATGTATCAGTTGTGAACTCAAATAACTAAGAATGTTAGTCTTAAACTTAACCAACAAATTACCAATTTTAGCTTAGTTGGCTCCTCCTATAGCTAATTTTGTGAATTTGGTAGCACTATCTCTAGGAACCTTACCTCGTTTTTCATTAACTCTTGATTATCGACTACACAAATCACATACGTATTCATAGGATAATTGGGAAACATATCAAGCTCCCATCATGTTTAGCATATCAATAAAATCATCTTGAATACCTAAAAAAATAATATTTTAAAGAATGTATGGATCCAACTTATGTTGCTTTGACCTCTACAAATTATTAAAAATCTCTCAACATAGTCCTCCAAGCTTTCATATCATTTTTGGGTCATCTTCAAGAATTATTCTATTAAGTCTCTAGATTTGTAATAATCTTAATGTAATTTTAGGAATGATTGGTTCATGTTTTCCAATGTTTGGATAATATTTCCTCCAAGTCCCATGAAATAGTGAATTGCTTCTTCTTTGAGAGCATCTAGAAATAAATTAAGCTTCCAAGAATCAAAAGGGTAGCCATAACCATGAAAAAGTAAAATAAACCCAAAAATAAAAGTGTTTGGTTCTTCATTAGACACGCCGTGAAAGTTGAAAAAGTAGTAGTAGAATGTTTTTCATTTGAAGTGTTGAATCGGATTCTCAAATTGGAAATTCATTAGATCGTTATCCTTCTCGAGTAACCATATTTTTTGGAGGATCGATTCTTTAATCATGGCTATGAAAAAGTTAGTAATTATTCAAGAGGGGTAGAGTAATTTGGTTCTTGGAGTGGATTATCTTGGTGGTGAAGGGTTTCATTTCCACTAATCAAATAGTTTATTTACATGGTCTCTAAATTTGAATGGAAAATAATTTCTTCAGCCATAGAACCAACTTCTCTTGTTCAATGATTCCAAAATATAGGATTTTTGTTAATGAGAGGCATTGCAATTTTTGCACTAAGAGGTCATATTGGGAAATACATTGCACTTGATATTAGTTATTGGTCAATGATAAAAATGGGAGCTTGAAATAAGGGTTTCTATGGTTTATAATACTAACTATGGTTTAGGATACAAACTAGGGTTTCTAGTGTTAATAATACAAATTTGGTTTTAGATTACAAACTTGGTATTCTACTTACCAAGGAATTTGATAGTATTCATTAGTCAATATCCCATGGAAAATCATCACAACACCATACTTGTAATTTTTTTTATCAATATATAAAATTTGTACAAGTAGGATATTATTATTGAGGGGCCCTCATTCACCCTCGTGTGCTTATTAAGGTCCATAAAACACGTGCAAAGAAAAGGGAAATAGTTGTCTTTTATTCCTTGCATGAGACTCTAGATAAAGTATGTTTCCTAAACACATGAAAGTATAAAAGGAACCCCAATCCACCAACACTCCCTCATTCTCTCCAGTATTATAGGAAACCACATGTTCTCCGTCTATATTCTCTCTTACATTAACGTATACAAATAATCTAAAAAGAAAGGTTTGAATGCATTACATGATTACAACTAGTTGAAGGAGAAAAGGGAGTGACCATGGGTGTGACTACTACTGTATAACTAGATATATCATGAATCGTTGCTAACCATCCTTTTCACTCCCTTCTATATCATCCTCTATAATGAATGTTTCCAAATGAGTACAACTAATTTTCCTCTTGTTGCTATCATGTTGCACTAAACTACAAAAAAATATAACAAAGCTTGATGATGAAGATGGTGATGAGGATGACAATAACGATGAAGATGATGATGGAAAGTATACATGAATGATGAGAATGAAGATAAAATGGTCATGATGATAAAGATGACAATGATGAAGAGGATGAAGGTGATGCTTAGATTGATGATGATAATGATAGTAATGACAAAATTAATGATGATGACAGATTCATATCAAGAAAATGACCCATAGTTTTAGGAATTTAAAATAGGTTTTTGTCAATAATTTATCTAGCTTCAGACCTATTGTTTTTTTTCAATTGTTGACCAATATATACTATATGACATGCATTTTACTAAGTATTTCATATCTTCACTCTGTGTAAATAGTTTTAAAATTTTTCCATCTTGGTACATTCATTATGCACAAATGACCGATGATTTTAAAAAATTAAAACAGGTTTTGTGAACACTGTAAATAGATTCAGACATGTGGTTTTAATTTCAATTATTGAACAATGTACAGATTCGGGTGTGGAATTTACTAAGTAGTTCATAGCTTGAATATGTGCATAATTTGTTTGAAAAATTCCATCTTAGTAGATTCATTGCGGGAAAATGACACATCATTTTATGAAAATGAAATAGGGTTTTGTGAAAAGTGTAACTAGCTTCAGGATTGTGATTTTACATTCAGTTATTGACCAATGATTGACCGAGGCTTGTAATTTACTAATAATTTCAGATATTCACTATGATCATAAGTTATTTGAAAACCTACCATATTGGCATATTCATTACGAGCAAATGACCCGTGATTTTAGAAAACTAAAAGAGTTTTCTATGAGAAATGTAACTAAATTCAAGCCTATCGTATTGATTTAAATTATTGAAAAATGTACATACTATGGAATGCATTTTAACATTCAGTTCATAGATTTACACTAAGCATAAGTTGTTTGAAAAACTACCATCATGGTAGATTCATTATGGGAAAATGAACCGTCATTTTAGGAAACTGAAAGAGGTTTTTGTGGAGAAAGTAACTAGCTTTAGAATTGCGGTTTTACTTGCAATTATTAACTAATGTGTAGATTGGGGAATGAATTTTACTAAGAATTTCATATCTTGACTATAATAATAAGATGTTTTAAAACCTGTCATCTTGGAAAATTCACTCTGGGTAAATGACCCATAATTTTAGGAAACTAAAAGAGGCTTTTGTGAACAATGTGGCTAGATTAAAGCATACGACATTATTTTCAATTATTAACAAATGTACATATCAAAGAATGCAATTTAAGGTGTTTTTCATCAGAGATTCTAACTACCCTAATTGAAAACATTTTTAAAATATCGAATTTTTGGGTTGGGTTATGATGTTAGTTCGCTTGTAGGTATTTTCTTGTGTGAGTTTGCTTTAAAAAAACCTGGTGATCAATAACTTCTTCTTTTGATAGAAAAACATGATTGTAGGGAAATAACAATAAGAAAGATGGAAATTTAAAATGCATTAACACATTACAATAGAGAAACCAATGTATAATGGTTCACCCAAGATGTGCTACGTCCACACAAAAATAGTTAGTCCTTTATTATTATATCATTTAGGAAAATGAAGGATACAACCTGCATCACACTTGGTGCACTTCCTCTTTAGTATCTCACATTATCTCTCACACAATCACAAATATTTTTTTTACAATGCTACAATACAATACAACCATATTACAATGATTTCTATTTATAAGGGAATTACCACATGAAAATTCCATGGGTCACCCAATAGCATAGGCCCATAAACTATTGGCCAACAAAAATACCAAAAAAATCTTTCAGGGTCTTCACCCCCGAACCCCCTTCTAGAGCTCGATGGCCCACAAACCGCACAATCAAGGGGGAAAATCCCCCCCGGACCCATGCAACCTTTATTAGTATTATTATTAATCCTCCCTTTGAACACATTAGTCTATTTGTTTATTTACCCAGCTTGAAAGGTCTTCATCACTTCACTGGTGCATGGGGGGCACATCTACTAGACATCTACCACTTATTGTTTCTGTTTGCATGAATTTTGGTTCTCCAAGGATCAATACCTATAATTTAGGAACCCACTCAGAGTACCACCAGTTGTGTCCAGTAGTTAACTCCAACAAGTATTCAGTTATGTCCAGTTGTGCTTTGATCCCCATTAGTTAGATCACTTCCAATGTCTCTACATATAGTTTGCACAATTCAAGGTAATATAGGCACCTTTGTTGACCTACCCTCTTTATTTAACTTGTTATTAACTATTTTAGTCATTTGGAGTTGCACTAGTTATCTCTAGTGGTGATTTTCCCACATCGAGTTATCTCCTAATTCAGTCTATGTTGGTAGATTCAACTTCCTCTTCAGGTATTCAAATTATTCCTTGATGTTGTATTATATATTCACCCATAATATGAATATTATTGTTTGGAATATTTCTCTTATTTTTCTTCAACTCATTGTGTAATAGAAATTATTCTTCTATAGATTCTTCTTGTGCAATCTATGTGAAGACTGTTTAGGTCCCAAGATCTTCCTGTCATAATATAATATGGTATCAAAGCCTGGTTAGGCTATAATTTTTTTTTTCTAGTTTTGTGTAGGTATTCTAGAAGAGGATATTTAAACTTCAATTGTTTAAATATCTTACCATCCCACTCAGTCATTCTCCAATGATTCTTCTATCCTAAATTATGTGGAAAGTTTTCCAGTGACTAGGAAAGGAGTTGAAGAGAAATTTGACTCCTCTCTCCACTCATGTTGTTGTTGTGCAAATAAGTGATATTTTAGATGTTATGGAATAAATATCAGATTTTGGGAGCGATACATTCACTGCCAAAGATCTAGTGCTTCCAGTGAATTCTTGCTTGATTACTTGCACTAATACTCATATTTTTGTTGAAGAAGGAGAAATTGAGCATCTTCCATCTTTGTGGCGCACTAGGGAGTTTTGTTCCTCATTCTTTGATCTTCTCTCACCTTATGTGTTTCAAAGTTAGAGTTTGAAGGCCTCTAACTTATGGTTGTAACTGATATCATTAGTTTTGGTGTGAAAAATCAAGCACCTCAAGTCTCTTTCAAATTTACTATTGGTGATTCGATGTCTATTTTTTCTTATGAGTTTGTGGATATTAAAATTTGTGAATAATTTGATATTTTGGAATCTATATTATATTATGGATCTCAAGCATTCATCCTTTCATTTGGAGGTGATTTTACTTCACATGGTTTGAAGTATCAAGCACATAAAGACTCATTTGAACCCCATTTCAAGATCAAGTTAAATGAGCACTCACTTTTTCTCTTTTGTCAGATTATCTCAGTTGCTCTACATGGTCCCATAAAATCTTATTCAACTGTATATATTCCTCATAAATTTGAGGATATTATTCTCATTCCTAGGAAGCATGTTTGTCTAGACATCTAATAAAGGTCAAACCTAGTTGTATTTGGAGCACTTTATTTTTTGGTGTATCTCATGTCCATTTTTTAGGAAGGATTTTCCCCATGCAATTTTTGCTTTTTCCTCATTTTACATGGATAAATATTTCTTACGTTTAGATTGTAATAGGTGACCTTTGGTCTTGGTTACCAGTTCGTAGGTTGTTCAAAGCTAGGATTAAATGGGGGTGTTAGGATTATTATTAATCCTCCCTTTGACCACATTAGTCTATTTGTTTATTTCCATAGATTGGGAGTTCTTCATCACATCACTCGTACATGGGGGAACACATCTACTAGACATATGCCACTTATTGTGCCTTTTTTCATGAATTTTGGTGCTCGATAGATCAATCCCTATAATTTAGGAACCCACTCGAAGTGCGACGAGTAGTGTCCAACAATTGACTCTAGTAGGTATTCATTTATTTCTAGTTGTGCTCTAATCCCCAACAATTAGATCACATTGAGTGTCTCTAACACCATTTTGCATGATTCAAGGGAATATAAGCTCCTTTGTTCAGCTACCCTCTTTAATTAATTGGTTATTAACTATTTTAGTGATCTGGAGTTGCACTACTTAGCTTTAGTGGTGATTTTCCCACAATGAGTTATCTCCTCAGTCAATATAGGTAGGTAGATTCAATTTCCTCTTCATTTGTTTTAATTATTCCTTGATTTTGTATTAAATATTTACCCATACTTTGAATATTATTGTATGTAATATTTCTCATATTGTTCTTCAAGTCATTGCATAATAACAATTATTATTCTCTACATTTTTCTTGTGCAACCTATGTGAAGACTATTTTTGTCACAATATATTCCTATCCGAATCTAATACCCTTTGTTGGGATGATTTTACAGTAAAAATGAGGTACAAAAAAGGTTGAACAATAATATATCTGAATCAAGAAGGTCAATATCCACAACCTACAATCTCCCACTTAAAGACTCATCACAACAACACACTATTACTGCACTTGGTAAACTATGATTTGAAACTCGGACCTTGCAAATTTCTCATCTTCATGTTCATGCTTGAAGGTCATTCAACAGTTTCTACCTTTCTCAACATATTTGCAGGATTCTATCTATTATGTATCTTTTCCAACTTTAACAGTTCATCTTCCATAACATATCTTATCAAATGGTACTTGAGTTGTATATTTTTAGTCTTGAAATGGAAGGATGAGTTATTTGTGAGATAAATGTCACATTTCCTATCACTGTAAAACCTTATATTCTCTTTCCTCATACCCAATCCCTCCATGAACCTATGCAACCAAATAATATCCTTACTAGCCTTTGTAGTAGCAACATACTCTGCTTCTGTTGTTGAAAGTAAAACAACCTTTTACAATTTGTAAATCCATCTTACTGTTGTTCCACCGATAGTAAAGACATACCCTGTGGTGCTTCTCATGTTGTCTTTATCACCAGCCATATCTGCATCCGCATATCCCTATAGAACAATGCTTGAATCTCCAAAACATCATTAGAGGAAATTTGGGGTCTAAAATCGGCCGTATAAGAAAATTCTCCAAAAATAAGTTCTTGTGAGTTGGAATTCAAGAACCAATAGAATTCCAATAAAATGAGTCAACCATAATGGTTGAATTGACATATTTGTCATAAAAAAAACTACTTTTTTTGTTCGTATTTTTGACATATCTCCTTGTGTTTTTACTCAAATTTCAATAATGAGATCTCATTGGATGCAGAATCAAATTCCGCATCCAAGGAATACCCACACTACATACTTTTGATGGGATTTTCTACCCCAAAAACAATAAATACCTAAAAAAACATGATGATGATGTCATCATCACATTTTTTCGGTATTTCTTATTTTTCAGGTAGTGGGGTCCATCACAAGTATGCATTATGGGTACTCGTTGGATGTGGAATCGAATTATGCATCTAGCAAACTCTCCTGATTGAAATTTGAATAAAAACATAGGGAGATATGTCGAAAATATGAACACAAAAAGTAGTTTTTTTCTTTTCTCCCCCAAAATTAATAAATATTATTTTATTATTTTAACTATTATTTTATTATTTTCATTAGGAGGCCCATTTTAGACCTCAAAAATCCTCTAATGAATGCATGAGAAGTGATACCTCTCAAATACCTGAGAATCCATTGTACTGCCCTCCAATGATCTTTACCTGGATTGTTCATATATATTCTCACAACTCCCACTGCATGTGCAATATCTGGCCTCATGCACACCTTTGTATACATCAAGCTTCCAAATGTTTATGAATACGAAACCTTGGACATGTAATCTATCTCCTCCTATGTCTTAGGACACATCTCCTTACATAGTTTGAAATGGCTAACCAAAGGCGTGATAATTGTTTTTTCATTCTTCATTCTAAACCTATCAAACACATTTTCGATGTACTCACCTTGCGATAATGTCAATTTGTTATTTTTCATGTCTCTTGTTATTCTCATACCAAGGAGTTTCTATACAACACCTAAATCCTTCATCACAAATGATTTATCTAGTTTCCTTTTGAGCACATTTATATCCTACATGTTAGACCCTGTAACAAGAATGTCATCCACACACAATAACAATATAATATATATTCCATTATATCACCTCTTTAAGTAAGCATATTCATCAGAATGACATGTACTATAACCCTATTCCATCATAAACTTATCAAATTTTAAATACTATTATCTTGGAGCTTGCTTCTGGTTATACAATCCATTCTTCAATTTGGAAACCAAATTCTCCTTCCCTTTGACCTCATATCCTTGTGGCAGCTACAAATAAATCTATTCCTCCAAATCCTCATGGAGAAAGGTTGTTTTTACATATAATTGTTGAATACGCAAAACTTCTACTACCACTAGACTTAAAATGGTCCTAACTGAATTCGTTTTAACGACAAGATAAAATATGTCATCAAACTCTATACCTTTCTTTTGTGTGAACCCATTTACAACAAGTCTATTCATGTATTGTTTCTTGCCTCATTCTTCCTTCAACCTATAAGCCCATTTATTCCATAATTATATTTTACATGTAGGAAAATCAGCCAAATTCCCAGTCTAGTTTCTTACCAATAATTCCATCTCCCCATTCATGCCTTGATCCCTCTTCTTTCTAGTTTCCACTAGAATAAATCCTTCATAAATAATACAATGAAGGACATAATCATTCAACTGGTCTATGTAAACTGGTAGGTATTATTACACTTATATAAGTTTGAGGTATGTTCTATTGTTCTGGATTTTCTGGTACCTTCGGAACTTCATTTTCTTTGATTTCACCAAGCATTATGTACTATATGTTTTCCTTTTCCTCTTTCTTTCTCTGCAACTAATCTTTGTATATAACCTTTTCATTGAATACTACATCCCTAATCCTAACTATTTTGTGATTTTCATAATCCCATAAGCGATAACCAAAATCATCAACCCTGTATCCATTAAAGGTGCATTTCTTGGATTTACCCTCAAGATTTGTTCTATTTTCTTTATGAGTACGGACAAATGCTTCCCAACCAAAAGTTCTTAGAAATTAGTAGTTTACCTTTTTACCTATCCATGCCTCCTCTATAATCCCACCATCCAAAGCACTTGAAGGTCTTCTATTTATTAACTACACAAGAGTATATACAATATTATACCAAAACTATAATGGAAACCCTACATGCAATCTCATACACCTTGCATGCTCCATGATTGTCCTATTCATCCATTCTAACACACCATTTCCTTGTTGTGTTCCTATGACTCTCTTTTCTCTACGAATACCATGGTATGGATAGTAATTATCAAACTCATTGTTGCGGTATTCATCTTCATTATCATATATGAGACACTTCAATCTTCTTCATGTCTCATTCTTAACCAAATCTTTCCACTTCTTAAAAATAGAAAACACATGAGATTTTTGTCGCATGCATAAAACCCAATTTTTTCTAGTTGCATCATCAATAAAATTAACATAATAACAAGATCCACCAAGAGATTGTAACTAAACTGATCCCCATACATCTCAATGCAAAAGCTCTAAATTTTCACTCTTCTTATATTTCCCAACCATAATAAATCCAGCTCTCTTATGTTTTCCATAAAAACAGTTCTCGCAGAATTACAAACTTACCTGCTTCAAATCTGGAAGCAATTTCCTTGAGTGGAGAATCTGTGTCCCCTTCTCACTCATGTGTCGAAGCCAGTGATGCCACAATGCTGCACATGTTTCTATGGATTATACCGAGACAAAATAATAACTATTATGAGTACATAAATACAACGTACATATCATATATCCTTTTGTTATTACCAATGCTCCTTTAGTGGTCTTCCACCATGTCTTTCAAAATGTAGACAAACAACCACTATCTCCAAAATTCCATCTTGAGATCATATTTCTTTTCATAGTAGGAATATTCCTTACATCCTTTAGCATCCATTCATTTCCATTATTTAACGTATTCCATACCTTACCTATTCCAACGAATTTTACATGGTTCATCATCTATCGATAAAACGTGTCAAAAATTACCTAGAACATAATCATCAGAGAATTTCCTATGGGGTGTATCATGACATGAATCCCTTGAATCTAATACCCAGTAATCACTAGTATTATATAATGCAAGAACCAAAGCATCATGTAACACATCAGCTGCTACATTAACTTCTATGTAGTCTCATGCTACCCTTCTCCTTTCTTCCTTGGAGCTTTGCAGTCTTGCTTCATATGTCCTCTATTACCATAGTTCTACTAGTCTACCTTTCCCAATCTGTACTTTGATCTTTTCTTTATAGAATTTATTCTATTACATGGGCTCTTTCCTCTCTCACTTTGTATTCCTCTTCTCTCCATGGTTAATGCATCACTTGATGTCACACTTGTTATTTTTCTTCGCATTTTCTTTCTAATAATAACACCAACAATATCATCAAATTTAAGAATGTTTTAAATAGAGACAAAGTTACTTACAACCATGGCCAATCCATTCCAACTTACTAGAAATGGACATAAGATTAGAATATCCCTAACCTCATCATCAAATTTCACTCCTACAAAACTTATCCAGTTAATAACCATATTAAATTCATTTGAATGGTCAACAACAAATCCCCCTTCTAATATGTTCATACTAAATTGACACTTCATTAAAAATACCTTGTTGGAAGTTTAGGATTTTTCATATAGCTTAGCTAATGTTCTCATCACACCCTTCAATGTATTTTCTTTTTAAATATTAAAAGCCACTCATGAAGCTAGAAACAACTGTATTGATCCCAGTTCCTTGCGGTCAAGAACCTCCCATTCTTTGTCCCTCATAGTTGTCATTTATTTTTCTTTTCTTCCCAATGGAAGATATAGATCCTTCTAGTACATATATTCGCCCTTTTTTATCTTCCATAATTGGTAGTTTTGGTTATTAAATTTCTTGGCCCTAAAATTTTCTTCTTTTGCCACTTCTTGCACTCGAACAAAGAAACCTTCTTCCCTACAATTTGACCATCCAAATAGACCTTTGGCTCTGATACAAATTGTTAGAAAAATAGCATCGTGGAGAAATAACAATAAACAAGATGAAAATATAAAACACATTAAAACATTACAAGAGAGACACCAATATAACGTGGTTCACCCAATATGGGATACATCTCGACGAAAAATTCCATTCCTTTATTATTATACCTTCCAACAAAATGAAGAGATACAACCTACAACAAACATGTTGCACTTCCTCTTCACTCTGTCACAGTCTCTTTTTTACAATGCTACAATATCATACAAAACTGTATTATAATGCTTTCCTTTTATAGTGGAATTACCATGGGAAAATACCATATTTCTCCCAATACCATGGGCCTATAAACTATTATCCATCAAACATCCCAAAATTTTATTTTGGGGGCTTCGCCCTGGATTCCCCATTCTAAGAGGAGCTGCACTTGAACCCTCATCAAGGGATCGTTGGCCCCTATAACCCCCATCTGGGGGGAGGGTCCCCCCCGGGACCCCTCCAAGGGGGTGATGTCCCCCAAAATCCCCTTACTGGGATGAGTGTACAATAAAACTGGGGTACAAACATGGCTGAAAAATAACATCTTTGAGTTAGGAAGATGAGGGTCTACACTGACATATTCTTTCTTGGTGATTAGAACATAAATAAAATGAATTTGGTTGTTCTCTTGGACTTTTGTGATGAAATTAATGTGACCAGTTTGATTGTTAAGGTGTGATAGGAATTTTTCTAAATTATCCATTCGATGTGACCAAAAGATGTTGGTATCATTGATGAACCTCTTCCATTCCTTTGGCTTGAGGGAAAAGTAATTTAAGGATTCTTTTCTCTAATTTTTCCATATATATATTTGCTACCCTTGGGAAGAGTGGTAATACCGTTAAACATCCTCTATTTGTTCATAAAGATCACCTTTAAAGATAAAATATGTTGATTTTAAAAAGACATTTAGCAAGTTTGCAGTTTCATAATTTTTTATTCTCTTTCTAACCTCGATTACCTCGTCAACATGGATTTGTGTGTATACAGAGACTATACAGAAGATAACAATGATGTATTATTGATTAAGGTGAATTTCCTTTAGGATTTCAACAAAGTGGGATGAAGCTTTGATGGAAGAATGTGTAATGCTAGGTAGTTGTTTTAGGAGTTTTTCAAGAAAATTCATCAATTGATAAGTAGTGAACCTGATTATTGTAGAAATAATAGTTCCAATTCTATGATCAAATGTGCTAAGAAGAAGCACATGAAATAGATCCTTCTACTAATAATTCTCACAACTATACAAAGGAAAAATAGAGAGAAGAAAAGATATTGAATCACATGAGTGAAGAGATGAATATTGGAGTGTATCCTTTCATTGAATTCTAATGAATAATAGTATATATAAATAGTGCATTCCTCATAAGAAAATCAATTTTTATGGAGACAACTCATAATGCTCAAAAATGTTGACTTACCAAAATATGGCAAACCCCCTTAGGTGGTTAAGGCACTTCCGAAATCAGTCAACAACCTCATGAATTAGAAAAATCATGAGTGATTTGCAAAGAGTGATGGAAAATCATGCTAATCCTGGAAAATGGAGATAAATTCATGAAGGATGGGTTGGCAACAAAAGAACCCAGTATCCTAGTTAACTAACTTTACCTTATCCATAGGAAACCAGGGTAAATTAGAAAAAAGCATAGTATGTTGTAAAGCACTATTTACAAATTATGGGAGTCAATAAAGTGGTAAACATCAACCTAGAATCATAAATAACATATTCTTGGGGTATATATGGCATGTGTTGACTTTAAGGTGCAAGTGGATGCCAACTAATTAAGCTAGTGGGTAGATAAGTAATCAAATAATGATTAATTATTTTATCCTAAGTTATGAGTGGGTTTAATATATTCCAACACCCTCCTTCAATTCTGAATTTATGATGGTATTTCAAAAATATAGGTGGACTTGGATGCATATAGGTCCCAACAACAAGGATATGGTCACCCTTTAACTATTATTATGTCTAGAAAAGTGAGGAAAGAGGCAAAAACCCATGGGGAAAATCCTCCCTCAAGAAAATACAAGGCACAAAATTTGAAATAATATGTCTTCAACATATATTTATATTCACTTGAATGAGATGAATGAACTTATTTTTGATGGAATACTTGATGAAGAAATAATGAACTTCGTGATCATGCGCTAGAGTGTAGAACATGCAAGAAAGAAGAGGATAGACCCTTGTATCTCATCAACTGATGAAGTAGGATAATTATTTGAATGATTCTTGATGGTTTCAATATCTTATCTAAAAAAACAATATAAAATGGATCATATATCTATGCATACTCCTTCCCAAAGAGTACAAAAATTAAGACAATTGGTTACACACTCAATTCATTGAATAACTGCAAACTTGTGATGTGAATCACATGTCAATATTCCAATATGATGTAGAACCTTTCCAGATCAGATATGAGGCTGATATAACTCAGATATATCATAAAATTTAGCATATACAAGAACAAATACAAAGGATTTAGTGATTCCATGAGGATAGGGCTAGACTAGGAAAACTATGAGCAACTGGGGAAAACTGATAGGTGTAAAAATATGAATGATTGATGGACATGAGATATGAACAATAAGTGTTTATAAAATGTCCAAGAATGTTTAATATCAGTCCAAATAATACTAAGTTCATAGATAACAAACCACTTAAATAAATAAAAGACTTCAAACCATGTAAGATAAGTAACACGACATAAGAGACCAAGGAGGAATCAAGTAGTCAACTTGGTATTTGTATGGTATTAGGATTATTCAGAGGTATGGTAGATGGTATGGATGGTGGTATGATTTGTTTCATGAAATACATATCAGCCTGTAAACAATATTATAAATCAGGTATATCATCTTGCGAGGAAGAGCTACTCAAAGACAAGTTAGTATCTAGTGAAAATAACAATTTTTGGGAGATGAAGCCGGTAGACTGACAGAAGGATTATCAAAGAAAGGGTATGATATTTATGATTCTGATATAACAAAGAATAAATATATATCATAGAAATAATAAAAGGATGTAACTTTTACACTCAAAGCATAAGTACTCATATCACCTTGGAACTACGCACTATGACAGATTTATGAGGAATCAACAGGCTTCTCTAGTTCATATGGAGCTTTGATCTTTCTCTTCTCAAGAAGCTGATACATGAGGCCCATATTATTATTCAAACACTTATTCTCTGAATTAAAACCATTTATTCAATAAGAACACTTGGATGTGCTCTTGTTCTTCTTACCCTTCTTTACTGAATCTTCATCAGTACGAAGCCTTCAAACTTTCATCTTTAATTTCTCACTTTTCCTTTTTCACAATTTGCTTATCTTTTGATTTGAAATTATTTCTTCCTTGAAAAATGAGAGAATGATCCTTGTCATTGGAAGAATTAAATACACCCATATGGATCAATTTATATTTCTCCTTCATTGGTGAATCAAGAAAAGTATAAAGAATGTATTTTCCACTTAGGCACAACAAGCCTGGTAGCATGAAAAGTAGACGCAAAAACTGAGTAATCAGGACTCAATTTAGAAAGAATGAAATGATTAGTTCATAATATTCTTTGTAAATCTGACATTGCTTGAGAATTATAACAGGTGACTTGAAATTGGTGAAGAAACCCTCAAGAGAATCGAAATTGCTTAGACTCGGTGAGAATAAATCAATCTCCAATTGATGTGCTCTTAGCTCATCTTGAACTCCAAAGAGAGACTCCAATTGATTCCACACTTGGTTTGGAGTGGTCAAAATATCTATATGAAAGAGTATATCAGTAGAAATAGAGAGGAAAATTAATCCATATGCTTCATCCAACCTATTATGCCACTTATCTTTGTCAATCACAACATTGGCTCATTCTCCAAAGCTAGAGCAACTCTATATAATCCCCTACTACACAATAGAATGCCAATTTTGGATTTCCATTAGTGGTAGTTGAAGGGAGTAAGAATTATGGCTAACAAACATTCCATATTTATTATTTGATGCACTCAATAAGAAACTCTCTGCAACCTGCAAAGAAAAACTAGGAGAAAACATTGTAAGCTAGACAAGCTCCCCTTCAAAGAGGTATAAGAAACTGGATGCACTCCTAAACTCTATAGAACATGATCAAACTTGATGCTATGATACCATGTAGAAATAATATCTCCAATTCTATCAGTAAATATGCTAAGAAGAACCAAAGGAAATAGATCTTTATACTAAGAATTCTCACAAGCATACACATGAAAAATAGAGAGAATAAACGAGACCGAATCACATGAATGAAGAGATGAATATTGGAGTGTATCCTTTCATTGAATAATGACGAATAATAGGGTACATAAATAGTACATCCCTCATAAGAAAATCGGGTTGTATCGAGAAAACTCATAAATCTCAAAAAGGTCAACTTACCAAAATATGACAAACCCCCATAGGTGGCTAAAGCACGTCCCAAATCAGTCAAGGACCTCATGAATTAGAAAAATCATGAGTGATTCTTCAAGAGTGACAAAAAAACATGCTAATTATAGAAAATGGAGAGAAATTCATGGAGGGTGTGTTGGAAACAAAAGAATCGTGTTTCCTAGTTAACTAGCTTTACACTATCCATAGAAAAGCAAGATAAAGAAGATTAAAGTAGAATCTGCTATAAAGCATCGTTTACTAATTTTGGGAATCAATAAAGTAGCAATTACCAACCCAAAATAAAAAATAAATCATTCCTGGGGTATAGATGGTATGGGTAGATTTTAAGGTGCAAGTGGATGCCAACTAATTAAGCTAGTGGGTAGATAATTAATCAAATAATGATTAATTATTTTATCCTAAGTTATAAGTGTGTTTAATATATTACAACAATTATTTTCATCATTGGTCTTAACTAAGCTCCAAATTTATGGATGTTGGGTCAATATATCCTTGGAATGAAAGGCTATTTTGGAATGCATCTGTACTTCACATAATTAGCTAGGCTTGATGCCATAATGCACTTCTTTAAGTGTTTCAAGACTTTTGCACTCTCATCCTAGTGGATTTTTCTGTAGCTATTGAAATTGATAAGGGATTGTGCATCTTTTCTTCATAATTATGTGTATCCATCACTACAGTCACATGCCTTTATCATATCTAATTATTGCTATGTATTGGTTGGTTTTAAGGTTTCTCAATGCTTCCAACTCTTCCTTATTGATCAATCAGTTTTGGTGGTTTGGATTTTTATAAAAAAATTGCATAATCTTGTCTTAATGCCTCTGCCTCATTTTTACGTAGGAACAAAATGTAGCCTTCAATCAAACAAATCAATTTATTAGTCAATATGATTTTTGGTTTAACAACAAATTTCAAACCATTTTTAGGATTCTTAATTCGTTATCATTAAGCATCTACTTGGATAGATTTACTACATTTTGATTTGACAAGTACAAATTGTTGTTTCTTTTGTCTAGTTCCTTCCCAGGTTATCAAGATTTGTTTCTTTAGCCTTAATTTTTATGGATAGACTTGTGATGAGTCTCATCCACAAGTATTGGTGAATTGCATTGGTTAATATTAGAAGTGAAATGTAATACTTTGGTTTCAACCCCAATTGCATTAAATTATAAATGATGTAAATAGCGTTAATAAATCATGGTGTGGAGCTCAAGGAAAAGGCCCCTCTATGGATTTATACTTATATGTTTCGGAAATTAAAATCGATGTCAATGGTCATCGTGCTAGCCATCGCCACAATATAATTTTCTACATCATGTAAATATGCAATTAATAAAATACCCGCAAGTAGCTATGTCAATGCAACATTAAAGAGATGGGTGGATGATTTCACAAGGAATGGGGGGAAGATTCAAACCCTTGAGCCAAAAAACTATGGGTTACTTGATTTCTGCTCTTACATTGTTATTTTTCGTGACTATATTGATTTCAAGAATTGAAGATTTTTTTCTACATTGGGTGATTTTATTTGTTAACACTGCCTTATGTGATTTTATTAGTGTTAGAATCAGAGTCTATGACATCTGTACAATCATATTGCCAGAGTCTGGAATGTTTAGGGGAGGGAGAAGGTTACTCCATTTTCTGCTTTTACAATGTTCTTTGTAGTGATTAGATCAGTTTCAAGAACTGCTTGTTTTTATATATTGGGTGATTTTATTTGTATGTCTATTGTTAATAATTCCCTAAGTATTTTTTTTGGTTTTAGAGCAAGAGATTATGAACTATGTAGTATCTAACAACTTGCACGAGAAATAAATCGTGCATGTATTTTCCAAAGATTAAGCACACATGAAAGGAAGAAGACAACTGAGGATCAATGAAATAGCCTTATTAATTGTCAATCTGGAATTACAATAGGTGAGCTCTAATATTCCAAATCTTTAAAATGAGCCTTCAACATTAGTTTATGCGCTTATATTGACCTAGGTCAATGCAACCTTTGGTGAATGCATGTGTATGATGTTTGAAAGAGAAGTAGAGTGTAAGTCCTATTTTGGAACAATGGGTTTCACTGTTGTTAAATTCCAACCGCTGGTAATAAACTTGAAATTTAGTGATCAGGGCGCATCCTATACTAGTTATTTGGATGATTTATGAGTAGGTTCATGCTGTAGGAGACAATAGCAGGTCCAGCAAAGGGAATAAGGTCAAGACACACTTATTCTATGATCTGGCCACTAAGTCTTAGTGTTGCACCCTTTTATTGTGGACGCACATCATTCAGTCAACTACCAACTATGTTTAGTTAAGCTTGCAGATCCGTACCGTATATTGCACTCCCTACTTTGAACAAGTACCATTTGATAGTAATGATTATTTAATTTTCTAGAGGCACCCTCTTTGATTGTTGTTTGGTGTATTATTATGTGGTATACTATCCACAAACCAATACATCAATGTTTCAATTACAAAACCTGTGCGATTCTACTGAAGTCTACTCATGGTATAATTTGTTTATGCCAATTGCCAGCTTTCCACCCTTAATTTAGCGTGAAAACTCAATACAACATCTCACATCCTAGAAACTAGTTGTCGTTTAATAATAAATTTGGACATAACAACTTCTTTACTTAACTTCTGTCTAACAAAACGACATTTAATTGTTGTGAGAACTACTCATAGCACACATCTAACCTTTGTCACTAGCTGTATAGTTTAATTTAATAGATGAACTGATGGTTGAGGAGAATCATTAGAACCTAGTGTCTTTCACCGAGGAGACCAGGGTTCGAGTTAGAAGAGAGTGCCATGATAAACCTAAGCCTGATGCTACCTCCCATAAGTATGGAGGACGTGGTAATTAAGTTTAGAACCTCGAAAGGGCCCCAATTTTGGTTGGCTGAATTCTTGTTGGTGTGGGACATCCACCTTCTAGTCCTACATGGTATATATGATAACTCAATATGACCACAAACCAATATATGCATCCTCTTTCTCTACTTGTTGAGTGAGATGTAAGAGATACTTGGTCAAACCTTTGCAATAACCTCAGTTGATATAAGAATCCTCATTATGCTTGATCTAAAATTCCCTAATTATTCCAACATGAGCACAACTCTGGGTACCACGATCTTCTAATATGTTCGCAGGTGAGGCATGGAGGTACTCGCTTATATAGGTTGTCATGCTTGAAGGGACAATTTCTAAACATATGATCTTTTTGTAGGAATTACAACACCATACATAGAGTATATTTCAGTATTTTGTGTGTTTGGTAGTTTTGTCTCAAGAGGATTAGACCCGTACTTGGAATGCTTATATTTTGGATCACTAAATTGCCTGTAATCCATAAGAAAAATGACCATATAATCGTTGCATTAGTTTGGAGAAATAAAGTATAGCCGATCTAAGACATCTTTTTTGGTGTACTTTATGGTCTGCAACAACCTCAATACTCTCCGAGGTCATTTCATGGTACTCATCCTAGACATCTCCATAGGATACATTTGACTTGTGGCCATTGATTTCAGAATTGGCCTTATAATATCTCATGACTAGATTGGTTGAAGGAATTTCCACTCCATCCTTTCCAAATGTAATCATCCTTTCCATTTCTCCTCCAGGTTTCCTTTGAGAGGTTTAGGGTTCACGTACTAGAATTATTTTCATTGATATCTTTCTTCTTATTCCTAGTCTAGATTACCCCCAAATTGTCTCACCACCTATTGGTAACAATGACATGGTTGAATCCCAGGTGCGATTCATGCACATTATATGCTACAGAATATGTCGCCCAAAAAGATAATTGTCTACAAAACCAAGAGCAATTGATATAGCAACAACAAGATCCTTAGATTCAACTGGAAAAAGTACCGAGAAATATTTTGGGACACCAAGGAATGGACCTCCAATATTCATAACTATTTTTAGATGTTTAGCACACCAATCTAGACCACCAGAACCTTCATCACCCATAGGATTCGGTTTCTCCACCCACTTCATAAAGTGTAAAAATTAAAAGACCCCCATTGAATGGGGTATGACAACCACTTTTTGTGATTATTTGTTTTCACTTTTCACCATAATCTCTATGTTAGTTTTCAACTTGCTCAATGTTTGTTCACAAACCTCTATGTTTTGAAAAAAATGTATCCAATCATATGCAACCGTGTGCATTGATTTTTCCTTCCATCCAATCTCCTCCAATTTAGCAATCAAGATAGCTCATACAAAATAGCCGGGTGCAAATAATTTGCTGTCACAAGTTTTGAGACTGCCCTCAACCTTATTCAAGCATGTGCCATTGTCCATGCCCCAAACCTTTTAACAAAGGCTGGTATAGTAGTATGAGTCTACTGCATTTAGTCCAGTAGTGAAGGGGTGACAACTGCCACATAATGGAACCACCACACATGCACATTAGACTATGCCTGAAACTCAATTTTCTACCATTTTTTACTGAAATATATAAAGATTTATATTAAAAAAAACTTCAATGGAGCACAATATTAGAAAGACAAATTTCTTGGAAAAAAAAATCAATCTTCCTAATTAAATCCATTTTTCTTATCTAGCTTAGGAAAATTAGAATTGCAACCCTTTTCCGGGCTGCTAGCCCTTCCTGCAAGCTTTGATAAATTCTTATAAATTGATACATCATAGAATGCAAAAACAATCCATTCCCCTACTAAGAATAACCTTCTTTAAGTAAGAAGTCTAGAGTTTAAATGTTTCTTTGATGAGGTATGGATATCTAGTTCTTTTCTTCTTTGATCTCTACTCAAGGTTGGCATGTAGAATTTTCTACCAAATTTATAAACAAAAAAATTTAGTTGCGTTTTAAATTACATTTTTCTTCCTTTTTGTTGTTATATTTAGATTCCTACTTATTAATGTTCATATTGTCCTTCCTTTGTTGTTCTTAGCATTTCAAATTATGTTGCATGTATGATGTTTCAAAAGAAGTAAAATTCAAAACTATGTTTCCAATGATGTCAAATAATTCTGGCATTGCTACCCCATCTACATCTATGAAGCATATTATAGCAGTTGCACAAGTTAAGTGAGAACAAGCATGTTCTGTAGCTCTGCCACATTCTATTTCAATTGAAAAACTGAGAATTCTATTCTGTTTATTTCCAATCCTTCACCAATTTGAGAGAGTAGTTCAGATGACAGTTCACCACTCCAACTTTCACTATATATATATGACAGTTGTAATTTCATAAAAACATGACAGTTTTCCTAGGAACCAAAATAATAATAATAATAATAATAAAACTAAAAATAAAAATAAAGAAGATAAAATACATGAACCAGAAACCTAAAGTAGGTTAATGGTTCTCTACTCTTAAGTGTTTTATACTAGTATGCAATTTATAAACAAAAAATATAGAAAATATTTGAATGTTTCAGGATCAGGAATAGGAACTAATTTATAGGAAAACACTACAACAAAAACTAGATTTAGCATCGAATTTATCGTCGTATTTTAGAGTAATTTTTTCCCAATTTTGGTGAACAATCCAGCGCTAAACCTAGTGCTATTGTACAATTTCGTAAAAAGCCATATATTGCATCCTTTTTTTCGTCCTTTTTAACATCCATTTTTGCGTCCATTTTTGTGCCCAATTTTTTGCATCTTTTGTTATGCCCTTATTTGCACCCAATTTAGCATCTTGTATTGCATCTTTTTTGTGTCGTTTGTTACATCCTTGTTTGCACCCAGTTTGACGCTCAATTTTGCATCCCATGATGCATCTTATTTTGCTCCTTTTTTTTCATCAAGTCTTGCACCCAATTTTGCACCATGTTTTGCATCAAATTATGTGTCCAATTTTGCATCTAGTGTTGCATCTAGGTTTGCATCCAAATTTGGGCCCAATATTGCGTCTAGTTTTGCATCCAATTTTACTTATAATGTTGCATCCTTTTTTTCATCTAATTTTGGATCTTGTTTTATGTATTTTTTTGTATCCATGTTTGTGCCTAATGTTTCATCTTGTTTTACGTCGTATTTTGCATCTAGGTTTGCACCTAGTGTTGCATCTTGCTTGATGTCTTTTTTGCATCTATGTTTGAGCCCAATGTTGCACCCAGTGTTGCGCCTAGTGTTGTGCCTAGTTTTGTGCCCATCCTTGTATCTAATATTGCATCTAGTTTTGTTTCCAATGTTGCATCCCATCTTGCTTTCAATATTACGTCTAGTTTTACATCCAATGTTTCATCCCATCTTGCATCCAATATTGTGTCTCATTTTAATTTTTTGTTTGCGTCAAGTTTTGCTTCCAATTTTGCACCTGGTGTTATGCCTGTTTTTATGTCCATCGATACACCATATTTTTTGCTCAAATTAATGTCCAATTTTACATCTAGTTAGGAGTCCACTTTTGCATCTATTGTTACGTCTAGTATTGGGCCTAGTATTGCATCTAGTTTTGAGTCATTAATTGTGTCTAGTGTTGAGTCTCCTTTTGCATCCAATTTTGCTTTTACTATGACATCCATTTTTGTGGCCACATTTGTGTTTGACATAACGTCCACTTTTGCATCCACATGTGTGTTTGGTATGACGTCCACTTTTACATCTTGTTTTGCATTTATTGTTGCATCTAATATTGCATCCATATTGCACTACTACATTTTTAACCTTTAGAAATACATTGCAATATCATTAGGGCATGGAGGAATCAAACCACCAACCTCCTACTTGTAAGGTAAGCACTCTTCCATTGAGATAGCACCCTTTAAGAATTGGAAAGAGGAGCAAAATTGACACAGATTTCATCATTTGAATTCTAATAAAAGACAATAAGATCCAAAGACAGTCATGCTTAAAATCCAATTTATTTTTCATAACACATTAATAGGCACAAAAATATATCGTGATTAGGCAAAAAAATATTCTAAACAATTACACAATCTATTAAAGTGGTTCGTAAAAGGGTCTTAGAGAACAAGATAATGTATTGATACATACCTAATAACATAAACTTGAGAAGGAAAGAGAAAAAGGAATGTGTTTAAGAAATAGTTGTAGAATCCAATTGAAGATTGTGTGTTGCTACATAAATGTTGCTATTCGTTGATTATGTGATTTTGTTCCGCAATGCGATGGTAAGAGAGGCACTCATGAATGGTTATTAAAAGAAGATGCCTACCTCAAGATTCTTTAAGCCTCACCGGAAGTCTAGTTGTTGTTTCAATTTTCATCATGCTAGGAATAGGCTATTCAGTTCTGGTGAGACCTCTGGATTAACATGGACAATAGTAAAACCCTGATTGTGACGAAGAAAATAATTTGATATGCACAGGTGAACTTTCGATAATATTAAAAAAAAATCTTAGCAAATGAAATCAATTGAACACAGTTTGAAAAATATAGTGTCATCATGTTAGTGCACTTGATTAAGCATCCTATTTTGATAGCCTCTTGAAGACTTTATTCAGAAGTTCAGGTACTCTCTTTGACAACTAAATACGTAGATGTTCTCTTTTACATCAAAAGTAAGGTTATTAAACATAATCTATATTGAAAATATTTAAGTGCACATAACAAGATACAGGGACTCAAAATTGTTTTTAGTTAATGTTGTTTCTGTATGGTACATTTCATATTCATAAAGCTATTGTCTAAATTGTTGTCTTTGGTTATTTCAGTGTGCATTTCAGCATTTTAATGCAGCATTCTGAATCTTAACCTCCTTTCTTAAACAATCTAGTACATTTTTTTCCGGTACATTTCCTAACTGTTTACAATGCTGAGAGTCAGATTGTTATTGATATGTTGTGTAGGACCTCTGACCCTCTAGAATATAGACATGTATGCATGACCAATTAAAATGTTTAGAATGACCAACCAATTTGAATTGGTGTTTTAACATTACTTAAAGGAAAAAACAAATAAAGTGGGAAGGCTAGGTTTACCATTTGTAAGGAGACTAATACTATCCCCAAGAAAGAGAGAGAAAATTAGTTAATTATTTTCTCCCACAATAGACCACAAATATCAAAACATTGTTAGTGTAGAAACCACTTGTCACCAATTAGATGCCTTCCAATATTCCAATAAAGTGCCTAATCTCCTCAATAGACCCTTAGCCAAGGTCCGTTCCATTTTAGATATCAAATGTGTAGCCTATGAGGATTGGAAATCCCATTATTATATAGACCTTTACTTTGGTTTGGTCATGGAATCCATCCAACAACCCACTGTGGTCAATCAAAGCCCTTTCCTAGACTACAAAGATCAAGATGGCTTTCTTTACAAGTTGAATGAATTTTGTGTTCCAGCTAGATCAACTTGCCTTCTGCTCATCAAGGAGGCCCATTCTTCATCGCATGGAGGACATTTTGGTGTGCAGAAAATTATGTTGCACATGCACAAGACATTTATTGTGTTACTTTAATAACTCTAAAGACTCCCTAGATGCACTATTTCCTTTAACATTTCTCGGATCATTGGGATTCGATGCAGGCTTCAAATTTGAAGCCTTCAGAGCCCTTCAAAGGCCATTTTAAATGCCATAAAAGGCCACAATGAATTTTACCATGCAAAATCAATTTAGTTTCATTTCCAGCACTTCAATAAGGAAATTGAGTAAGCCTCGGTAAATTTGTAACAGAAGGGTAGCTACAAAATTTTCCTATCTAGGGATTCAGTGGACTATGGAAGAGTTGGGACTCAGAGTCTTCCCAAGTTCCCTTGAATAGTTAGATCATGGATGTGGATCTTAGTCCCAATCAAAATGGACCACGATGGGCCACTAGGCTTCCTAGTGCCAAGTTCAAGTCGGCGACTCAGGATTGTGACTCATGGTTCGATGTTCACTTTCAAAGCATTTATTGGCATT
Organism: Pseudotsuga menziesii; assembly: GCA_001517045.1. Classification (NCBI taxonomy): domain Eukaryota; kingdom Viridiplantae; phylum Streptophyta; class Pinopsida; order Pinales; family Pinaceae; genus Pseudotsuga; species Pseudotsuga menziesii. Next base: position 124,659 of record LPNX010215995.1, on the reverse strand, counting down.
AACATGCATTACTGATTCACCAACTTCATTAAATCTTGGTATGAGATGATGCCACCTGCCAACTCGATTTTCCATCTGTCATCTTATTGTTCACTAAGTCACATAATCTCACAACTTACAAGTCACTTGATTATTTGAGTATATGATGTGAAATTAAATACTCATATGAGTCATATCTATGGATGGTGAATTGATTTGATAACCCTCCACTGTCAAGGATCCGTAAGGAAAAAACTAATGATGTTGTTTTTGGGGTTACAACTTGGAAAGTTGCAATTTACAATACATTGAGCAATCTTTGCTAGATTTGAACCTAACCCGATCCAATGCAGGTATGTAAGTTTCTAGATTAAGGTTTCACCCAGTGCTAAACATTTCTATTATGAGCACCACAAGATTGGGATGAGGTATCGTTGGTAGCAAGCTAGTAGCACACCTCTGTTTGTTTGTGCTCATGAATCATATCCTATACTAGTTAGTCTAGGGTTCTAGGATTTATTCAAATTTCCATTCATTTACTAGGGTCAGAATCATTTGAATCAGCAATCCTAGTCTCCCATGGTCCACCTAGGATGCTAAGTCTACCTGTCTCATCGGAGGAAGGGGGTTAGGTAGTAAAGACAAAGGTAACTGGAATTGAGGGCTAGCTAGAGATAATGGTTGTACAATATGCATATAGTCATCTCTAAAATAAACGAAATAATTTGTCATATACCTAACTGAATATTGTCATTACTTAATTTGTTGGGATGCTTACATGGTAACTCTTGCGCCCAATATATTTATGAGGGTTTCCTATGTCTACAATGGCTACGATTTAGAGAGGCTCATTCCCATCATTATAGCACCAGTGGGTTTCTCCTGGAAATATCGCTATTACGTCTCCCCTCCTCACTCACCTCACCTTTTGACTTGATTCCTCCTCCTCCTCCTCCTCTTCTTCTTCTTCTTCCTCCCATGGGCTCTTTGATCTACACCCTGAGCACCCTCATAACAAAGAATGATCTCTGAAAGTCTCTGCAAACCTTGGGAAACAATACCTAGATTTCCCTCACCTGCATAGATATATCTATGTTATGTAAAGCAATTATAAAATTATTTTTCTGTAATCATGTGAAATACACAAACATGTATTTGCCTACCTCGGGCAAGGTAAACCAACTCAGGAGCATCGAGATATTGTGGAATTGAGATGGCATTGCTTCCAATCATCTTTCTATAGAAGGAAATGGTTGCAAAATTTAATTCCTCGTTGTCTTCTGCAGTGGGAAACTCGAAGGTTCCACCTTTTTCACAGGTAGGAGCAAGAGAAACAAAGGTAGAACGTTTGGTAGGCTGGATTGAGCTCCCCTGAACATAAAGAGATTGGTGAAGTATGTGAAAAAAAAATTATTTTGGGTTTACAAGTATAGGACAGTGAGAGGTCGAGAATGAGACTCTCAACTCTCCAATTCTATGCTTCAGTGTCTCCCTAATTTATATTTCCTCCAGAAGATTATGCAGAGCTAGCCTGTCGACTTGGTTGTCGTGAATTTACAGGTATGTATAGCATTTTACACTTGTGTAACATTTTATATGTGGATAAAAGTTAAATGTGTTTCTTATTGGAGTTCCTTTTGGTTCTATAAATATAAGGGTTTAGAATTTCTCTATCCAAAATGTTGTTTGAAATTTGTAATGTATTATGCAATTGCATTTCTGCCAGACAAATTCTCGAATACTCAATAGATGTAACCTTAAAAAACCCACTATGTAAATGAAATCAGAACGAAAATAATGTATACTTTTCATAGTCTAGGACCACAACTTTGTTTGGGCGGAGGAGCAAGAAGAAAGAGCATTGTATTTGAGTTCCAAATCTATTAATTTTATTTATCTGTCATGAATTGGAAACATCAGGTTGAAAGAAAGAACAATATTTGAATATAAGTGTTTGCATTGTTCCAATTTCCTTAATGAAATCCAATAGTTGAAAGGATACAATATTTAACAACCGACACTATAAATGTTGTAGCCTTTGACCCCTTCGTTTTCCTGTCATCCTTTTAATAATGGAAACAAGAAATACAAATTGTCTACCAGTATATCTAAACAAGGGAATCCCTCAAGAGACGTTCATGAATGAGGGACTAGGAGTGCAATGATCTAGCACAGAACATGATTTCAACATCCTTGTTGTCACAAACCTCCCAAACGCGTGTTTATGATGCGTCTTCCTTGTTGGCTTTGGTAGAAACTAAACACCCAACTTGTAGTGATATTTGTTGCGGAATTTAAAGTTATTCCTTATAGTGGACTAATAAATACTTAATCTTTTTGATAGGGCTGATAAACTAGATATAGATTTGAGGGACTATCCATAATCTACCTAAAATTGGGGATTTTGTTTTATCTATGACCTAACAACCGAGTATTTCACCGACCGGACAGAATTGTCCCTTATCTAAGTTCAATAAACTATATGCTCGGGACTGGGAGAGTACATGGTTTACCTCACTAATTCCATGTAAATGTTGAATCACACAAGAGTTCTTTTTCTTATTATTTTTTTTCTATAAACTTTTTTTAATAAATAATAAAATTTGTTGTACACTTACAATTTCAAATCAAAAAAATGATTTATTTTTACATGTCAACATTGAAGAGTTCAATTTCTCACAACCCTTCAAAGTGAAATGAGACCCTACCCTTCAAATTTGATCCCGGAATATTATTCAAAACAAATGAATCGAGAATTGATAAATATATTTATTTATTATTAAATCAAACTTCCCTTCTAAAACCTAGCCGAGAAAAATCGAAGGGTGCTGTTGCCGGAATATTCTTGCGGGTGTATTTTGTTCTCCAAATATATTATAATAAACCATTAAAAGATATGTTGTCTAAAATATATATGACTACACTGTTGAAATCGTCATTTTCATTTTCTGCACGCTTTCGAAATTCCGAGGGGGGAGTACTGTAGGCATTTGGTTTTCCACGTTGCTGAAATGCCCAACAAAAATGGGTGGAAAGTCATGACAGGTACATTTTGCTCGTTGAAATGAACGAATTATATGGAAAAAAGATGCACCGACTTTTCATTTGTGGTTGGTAGATGACGGTCGGGCGCCTGTTACCTTCCGGCTCATGTGTATTTGACTGAAAGAATCATTTTCTTTCACTTATGCCATTCCACTCGAATTTTCGGTAGTCAGAAAATGAAATTCTTCACAGCGTTCAAATCTATTCTAATGAGAAAATGCAGCACTCAAATCTATTCCATCTATTCACAAAATTTGATTTCAAACATAACAGAGAGAAACAGCTTCTGAATGGCAATTACAAATGACAAGAAGCTATACATAATTCTGGATAAATCGAAGCACATTCAAAAACATGTTTGCTTGTGAACGCCTGGTCAAATGTGGGAATGAAATAATTTATGGACTTTATTTATATATCAACATCTGTAACTTGCAGCGCCAACGTTGTCTATTACCATGTTATGGCAGGCTGAAGGAGCCGAGGGAGTATAACCGCTCTTTGGAAGCTTATCATCCAGTAACGCTACTGCATCAATTGCGGTCGTTTCTTGAATATACGCAAATTCAGCCATATTATTGGTACTGGAGTTGCTCTTAATTTGGGTGTGAGCAGTGACTTGTGGAGGAAATTAGGCAGCCTGGAGCACCTTGCTCTTGGAAATCCAATTTTATCCATTTCGAAATCGCAATTTTATCATTCTTATTAAGTATTTTCCCAACTCACATATAAAAAATTAGAAAAAATAATAATAAAGCAAATATAAAATACAAAGAAAACAATGATGCAAACATAGAATAGAAAGAGAGACTATTTGCTTTTAGTTATAATATTTTGGAGAAATGAAACTTGTAAAATTTCTAGACAAAAATGTTATATATATATATCTATATATATATAAATAAATAAATAAATATAAGGTTGTTAGAATTTATATTATAAAGGGGTTGTCCAAAATATAAATAGCATAAATACACATAGAGTTTTTTAAAAATATAGCTTCATTGAGTTGAAATAGCATATATGATTTTTCCAAAAATTAAAAAAAATAAAAACATGGTTAGAAACCTTTCTACAAAACCTAAAACTATATAGTCATGTATATTGTCTAAGTAACCATATGCGAGTAAAAACCATGAAAAGGTGATAATTACACTTTGAACTAGCTTCCTCCATGTACATCATCTCAATCCAAACCACGATCTCGTTAAATATGTGACTCACAAAAATATTAAATAACCATGAGCAAATTCAAAAAAAGTATTACACTGCATTTATAAGTCACTTACAATCTTGTCATATTTCATATGTTGCTCTTTCAAACTTCTTTCCCTGCCATCTTACTTATTCTCTTGTTTTTCCATATGGATGTGTGGATATTCTCTGGCTTGCTTCATCCCTTCGAGCTCAATATCTATTCTTCTTAGGATTTTTTTTTTTTTTACTTTTGCATTTCACTCCGCCCATTCATGCTAGAAGAAGCCTAATCCATACTAGGGAGTTAGGCAGAAGCAAGAGAAGGTTCCACCCTTCAAGAGAAGCAAAGGTAGAACATTGCGTAGGCTAGATTGAGCTCCCCCAAACTTAAAGAGATTGGTGAAGTCTGTGAAAAAAACATTATTTTGGGTTTACGACTATAGGACAGTTGGAGGTCGAGACTCGGACTCTCAACTCTCCAATTCTATGCTTCAGTGTCTCCCTAATTTATATATCCTCCAGAAGATTATGCAGAGCTAAGCCGTCGACTTGGTTGTCGTGAATTTACAGGTATGTATAGCATTTTACACTTGTGTAACATTTTATATGTGGATAAAAGTTAAATGTGTTTCTTATTGGAGTTCCTTTTGGTTCTATAAAGATAAGGGTTTCAAATTTCTCTATCCAAAATGTTGTTTGAAATTTGTAATGTATTATGCGATTGCATTTCCGCTAGACTAAGTCTGGAATACTCAATAGATGTAACCTTAGAAAACCCAGTATTTAAATGAAATCAGAACCAAAATAATGTATACTTTTCATAGTCTAGGACCACAACTTCGTTTGGGCAGAGGATCAAGAAGAAAGAGCCTTGTATTTGAGTTCCAAATCTATTAATTTTATTTATCTGTCGTGAATTGTACAAACATTAGGTTGAAACAAAGAACAATATTTGAATATAAGTGTTTCAATTGTTCCAATTTCCTTAATGAAATCCAATAGTTGAAAGGATACAATATTTAACAACCGACACTATAAATGTTGTAGCCTCTCACCCCTTCGTTTTTCTTGTCAGCCTTCTAATAATGGAAACAAGAATTACAAATTGTCTAGCAATATATCTAAACAAGGGAATCCCTCGACGGACGTTCATGAATGAGGGACTAGGAGTGCAATGATCTAGCAAAGAACATGATTTCAACATCCTCGTTGTCACAAACCTCCCAAACGTGTGTTTATGATGCGTCTTCCTTGTTGACTTTGGTAGAAACTAGATACCCAACTTGTAGTGATATTTGTTGGAGAATTTAAAGTTATTCCTTATAGTGGACTAATAAATACTTAATCTTTTCGATAGGGCTGATAAACTCGATATAGATTCAAGGGACTATCCATAATCTACTTAAAATTGGGGATTTTGTTTTATCAATGATCTAACAGCCGAGCATTTCACTGACGAGACAGAATTGTCCCTTATCTAAGTTCAATAAACTATATGCTCTAGGGACTCGGAGAGTACATGGCTTACCTCACTAATTCAATGTAAATGTTGAATCACTCAAGATTTCTTCTTATTATCATTTTTTTCTATACACTGTTTTTAATAAATAATACAATTTTGTTGTACACTTACAATTTCAAATCAAAAGAATGATTTATTTTTACATGTCAACATTGAAGAGTTCAATTTCTCACAACCCTTCAAAGTGAAATGGGACCCTACCCTTCAAATTTGATCCCTCCTTCAATGCAAACTGTGGCCTACATGCTCCGGTACTAATGTACGAATGAATCAAGATTGTTTTCTAAAATAGTCACGTTTTCGTATTATCTTTAACATAGTAAATCAAGCTTCAGTGAGTTCAAGATGTGATGCGCATTCCATGAGCCAAATATTGTGGGAGGGCTGAAATTTTAGAATAAGCAGCTAGCACAATTCTTTCCCACACCATTATGGTGTTTAAAGTAGATCTAAATGCCACAGACAATCCTAAGCCATTCCAAAACCAGGCGTTGGAATAGATCTAACCCTAATTTTACTTCCATGGACTCTGGCTTCCTAAACCTAGATGCAAGCCACTCAAACTAAAACCAGTTCTCCGATCCATTGGCTTCTTAGGGCCCTCCGAAAATTATTTATTCAAGTTAAATTTCAGCGATCATCAGCATTTGGCTTATATTTAGTCTAATTTTAGTGAAAGAGATATGATGTTTAAACCCTTATCGCAGGGACAATTTGCTTTTAGTGAAAGATAGAAGTTTTTGAAACCCCTTTTGCAGAGACATTCTAATTTCAGTAAATGAAGGGAAAATATAGAGAAAAAAAGTTAGAAACCTACCGCTATCACCAATTAATAGCAATTTTATGAGATAATCGTGATCTGCTCGACCTCTTGCCGGTCCCGAAGCCATTACTGAGACGCTGAGCTATGCTTTAGAAGGCGTTCAACCGACCTTTTCAATCCTTTTGTCTAATCCAGCCAAATTCAGAGCTATATTGAACCTTAAGAAAACCCTAACCAAGCGTACAAACCAGAGACGGATTGAAGGTAGCAACAAAGAAATAGATGAATTTTCCAATTCAAATGTCGTGTTCCTCCTTCCCTCCCTATGCGAGCCGACCCTCGGATCGAATTCCATGGGACGGCGGAATATTTGAGGCAGACACAAAGGAAACTCTGGATCGTCTTATTTAAAAAGCTACGATGGGGTTTGATCCAAAGACCTGTTTGATTATTTCATGATGAAAAACACCTCCCTCTCCCTCCTACGATGCCCAAAACAAACTCACAATGGACAGAAAGAAACGGACAAAAAGACCAAGACCTTTTCCTTAACTAGCATCTAACCAACCACGCTTAGTGTTTAAACCATAGTTGGAATTGGAGCCAACCCCACTCGCCACAATCACCACCCCAAAGAATTTTCCAACCCAGTTCTTTGCATCTTTCACTTGCATGGATTTGGCTAAGCATTTGAAGAGATACAACGGTCTAAGGATGCGTAGAATAGGGGATTATTTAAGACCGTTGGATTATGTCAAGAGTTTTAAAAAAATATTAATCTAGAATGAAATCTTCTTATGTTGGTATTTTTTAATAAATGTGTAATGTAATGAATATTTTATAAAATACAAAGAACTTCCATTTCATTATTAAAATTATCATAAAAAGTTAGTAAAGATTTGTTCACTATTTATGATTATGTTTAGTGTGTTTAAATGATCATGATGTTTTAACTGAATGGAGTAAAATGTAGTTTAATCATTTTATTTTATTGTTAAATTATTTACATTTATATAAATCTATTTATATTATTTATTTTTGAAGTTTATTAAAGTATAAATTAAATTAAATATACAATTCTTTGATATCTTTGATGGGAAATGTAGTTGAATAATTAGTAAATAATTAAGTCTTTGAAGTATTTATTCATTTTAATAATTTTAATTTAATGAAATATATTTAAAAATGGTTTTAAAAAAATTGACAAAAATGGTTATGTTATATTAAACTCATAATAGAGATAAAGGGAATAAATACAACAATGTGATTTTTTTAAAAATGAGATCTTAATGGTCTGCCTCTTCTCCTACAATCATGTTCGAACATTCCCTCACACAGATGGCGAAAATACATTTAAAATTATTTCCTAAGGAGGAATAACTGAGGATAAAAGATGATTTACAAACATGTCATTCTTACTTAGTACCATTGACTTATTGGCAGCTTGATCTGCCAAGTCATTTAGCTCATAGAGAATACGAAAAAAACTCTAATTAATGAAAGGTATTAGAGACAGACTTAATTCTTTTAATCAATGTAGTCAACCTTAATTTTTGGCACTAACTTGCTCCATTCATCGCCTGGATTATTAAACGGGAATCTCTAAAGACCATGGCTTCCTCAACTCCTTTTTCCTTCAAGTGCTTGATTCCTTACCACAGCCCATAGGCTTTTTCCATGTTATTGGAATCTATTCCAATATTCCATAAATATTCCACTTCTATTTTCCCCTCACGACAAATGATGACCCCTCCGCCTCCCACCATTCCCGGATTCCCCTTTGAGGCTCCGTCAGATAATACATAGTCCGCGCCACCACTTACTCTTATGTCCCCACCACTCGACGAAATGTTATATCCTTGTTCTAGAGATACAGATACAAATAGAGAGAATAGATCGATTAACAAATGGAATTCCCACAAATCATAAACAAATGAAATCCATCCTAATAAAAATAAATAATAATAATAAAATATCAGGTCATATACTTGTTGTTTGTTGTGCTCATCAATGGAAAAGCGCCCAAGATCGAGCGTCTCTATTGACTTCTGAAAATATTTCACTTCACGCAATCCACCAAGAGTTCCCATGGCCACCGCCCCTTAACTGATACTAAAACCCAGCACGCCAATCACAATCACACACAACACAGTTGCACCTTGCAACAAGTCTACTTGTTTTCTGCTCTACATCCTTCCTCCTCGCTCCCTCGTAGTTATTTGTTCAATATGTTGAAAAGCTGAAATGGGCACAGTTTCATAGGCGGTTGAAGAAAAGACCTACTAATCAGCATTCAAAATTGAACCCTTCCAAAGGGTTCTAGCCCTTCCCTTAAAATTGTTCTTCAAAAATATTTAAAAATCTGAATTTTACCCTTCCATATAACGACTCAGAGCTTGATCTTCTTGATGGATGACTCGACAAATTCCCATGGCTTCTATTCGATCGATCTCCTGAGGTTAAGTAGATATATCGAACCGCCTTTTTCAAGTCATGTTTTTATTTACCCTGCTATAGTATCATTACCTTTGACTCGGATAAACTATTAGAGAAACACCTTCCTTCTTCCACACATTTGAAAAGAAATATCCATTTAACTCGTACACTATTCATCGTTGTATTGTGGGATAAGGAGGCTCCTCTAGCATTTTGTCCACATCAAATATGGAGACGGAGGTTAGCTACCAATAAAAGGCGAGGAATATAGGTTTTTTTTCCAAAGAATCTGAAGGACTGGGGTAAGAGGAAGGAAACGATAATAAAATATAAATAAGGGTATGATAAGAAGGTCATAATTTATATCAACATTTTAAAAGAAGTGCAAGATTTGAAATTATCCATCTATATAAATTTCTCAAGTTGTTGAAATTCCTATGCTATAAATTTCAACTCATCATTTAAATTATTGGAAATATGATAAATTATAATCACTCACTCACTCATGTCATGCACTGAGTGCTTAGTTGTGTAAGATGACCAGTAATCATTGATGACTACGAGGCATTAGCCATCAAGATGAGACTCTGATTCCCGAGTCACTTAGGGATTCAATCTAAAGTGTGACAATGTGTCAAAAACTACGACTATAATAAAAGATAACAACTAATAGACTACTACTAATCCCGAAACGAGCTCAAAACTTTGTTCCTACTACATATGTGAACCTTGCTACCAATGTCCACTCATTTTTTGTCAAACTAAAATTCAAAAGGGTTGTTGATGGGTTCTCCTCTACAAGACTTTATTTTTTTCATGAATATCATGGACTCACGACAACTATAAACAAGACCCAATGTCATGCAAATACAAATAACGGCATGTAGTTAGGATTACAAACTATGCAGAGGTCGATTTATGCATTGCTATAGAGAGGTGTCATTGGGAACACGATATGAAAAACCAATGGTTCTTAATAAAATTAAAAAAAACAATTGTTGGCTCAAGAATAGTCTTCAATTTGATGGGTGGCATGATCATGATGTAATCTCCCTCCGCCCTTCCAAACATTTGTGGTTTCTCACAACATTTGTCCTCATCGCCACCAAAATACATATAAAAATTACTTGTCTTTACATCCTCTTCCCTTTAAATCCTCATCTCATAGTCATAACTAAGGATTATTATGCATGCGCATCCTCACCTTATAATACGAATTGGGTTAAGGCACAAAAACAACCATAAAATATTAAATGTGTGAGGACGCAAAGAGTCGGAGACAACTATAAGTAAGTCTATATTAAATTTACCATATAAGTATTTAATTAACACTATCAACTGATATTTGGATTGTTGCGATCTTCTTATCACTCCTCACTAATGTGATTGCAAGGAATTCTTTGAAGGTGAGGTCCATAATTTTAGGTCTTCTTCCTCATTATCATGCCTTTTGTTAAGACAATAAAGAGGGTAGTGGCCTCCATCAACATGGAAAATTGTTACATAGAGGTATACACATTAATTGTTTTCATTAAATAACTTGAATTCCTGCATGTGACTTCGATTCACTAAATCCTCGACTGCTACAAAACACAAAAAAAAATTAGAGCCCCAAGCCCTTAATTACTCACACCTAGAACTTTCTGAAATCTAGCCATTAATAAACTTCTTTTGGTATTTTGGTTCAATTTAAAAGGTAGATTGTTGAGACTTGGACATGCAATGAGTTTGAAGGGTTCAATTGGCATAGGCTTGATTCTGCCCCTCCATCCCATACATGTATTCTTTCACGATAAGTGTTGAACAAAAACATTTGATGCCCTGACCCTAATTATGCTAGCTTTGCTAACTTGCTTGGTATGTAGGAATTTTTTTAATGTTTTATGAGTTATGTATTATTTTTTCTTAGGTGCATAATACTTATAATTATTACATATTTCAAGCTTGGATTGCACATGGATGCCCCAATATTTTTATTACATAGTCTAAGTAGTTTTTTGTATAATGAAGTCTGCTCCAACTTGAAGAAATACAATAGAATAGTTGTTATGTTACTGAACTGTAAAATTAATGATACACATATGACAACTTAATGTGTTCAAAATAAGTTTTATTGAAAATATATCATTTTTTTCTGTAAATAGTAAGAGGTGCTCAGTTGTTAAAAATTATAAAAAATTTGAAAGAACAATTTTATTTTTTACATTATTTTTGGTGAAAGGGTTTAGTTAATTTAAACTTGTCAATTGAAATAAAATTATTTATACTACCCTTCATCTTTGAAGGGCTCCAAGAATAAATGCCCTTCCAATTGAAATTAAGATCCACCCTTCAAATTTGATCACTGCTACCAATTCCGAAAGAGGAGAAGATTAGGTACAACAAATTGGAAATTAAGAACTCGAGCCGAAACCTTAACAATGAAAAATGGATGGAGGGGTTATCCATACTCTTTTTTACAAGTGTTTGTTCACAACACTACTTGGATAATCCTTTTTCCAAGTTAGCATCACATCTTTAGCTTGTATTTGAGCAATTTTTGAAGCAATTTCATAGTTCTCGGGTTATGCACAAATTTTAATTTAAAAAAGGTGATCAAATTCAACAAAAAAGGCCCATTTCTGAAGCAATTTCTGAGTTCTTGAGCTAAATTTTTATCATTTGAATATCAATTAAATGTAGAAACAATAAATTGAAAAAAATTGGAATGAGCATAGATTGAAACATACCTTGTGCCATTGAAGCTTTGAACACGGTGAGCTTGAGTGAAATGTAATCTTAGAAGGGCATCTATCAGATGGTAATGAAAGGGGAAGATTGTTCTACATTGGCATCCACCAGCGTTCAAACTAGAATCATACTAGATCAAAGGCAAGAATGATAGATCAAAGGAAAGAATGATCAAATCCAGAAAAGAAAACATCATAGATCATATAGATTTTCAACATGTCAAAGGAATACACATGGATTTGCAGAATGGACTGCCACATTGGTGCATTTGTAGTGTTAACCAAGCAAGAGTCGGCTCAGGCTATTTATTTCAAGGAGACATATTTTACGCCATCAAAACATTACAAATGAAACATTCAAAAGAATACAAATGATTCATTAGAGACCGCTACGCTGAAGGAATTGAGATCATTATTCTTTATTGATTAAATTTCCTAGGATATCACTGCCTAACTTGCCAGAAGATTTTATTAGGTTTTTTTTTCTTTTTTTTTATATTGTAATTTTATTTTAATTTTAATTTAGTTTGATTATAGTTTAATTTTATTCTTTCAATTTTTTTAACTTGATTTTGTTTTAGATTTAGTTTATTTATAGTTTGTTTGTTATTATTGCATATTTTCAAGGAGTGAGATTGAGGATATTTCTCTAATCATTTGGTAGACGTGGATATGAGGTCCTCACACAAATCAACTTATTCAAGTGTCTAAGAAGATGGATAGATACCGATAGTTTTCGAGTAGAGATCGATCGACCTGTTCAATTTTGGAAAAGGGAAGCACTTTGTCATTGGAAGGAGTTACCTCTTCATTTACATATAAAAACCTATGTTGATTATGTTTGGCGGATTTGTTGGTAGGAATTATTTTTTATGTAATCAAGAACTAATCGAGAGGAAGAGACACTGATACACAGAAATTTTTTTCTCTTGCAAAGTTGTTGATTTCGTTTGTTTATGATTGTGATTGGCTCTCTCTGTCTGCCTTTCTTCAATTTTGTTTCAGAACTCTGTAATGTTTTTGTAAATGCTTTCATAGCCAGTGAATGGACCTTCATTGATTGTTATGAGTATTGATTTTTTTAAGTAAAATGTTTTCTTTTATGCAATTCAATGTTAGTTAAATGGGAATATTTTTCATTCATTTATGTTTGTTATGAAGTGTGACAAAGCCCAAGTTTAGCAAGCTATTGTAAGAAGTCTAAACTCTAATCCGATTGGAAAATAGTTGGAGTTTGTCGAGGAGTCTGAGTGAAAGGTTGGGGATTATTCGACTCTCCCAAGTGTCAACCTATAATTTGATGCAAATCCACTGTATGTGAAGCATTGTTGTTGGGTTCTTGGATGAAATCGATTACCTATAGAAGCGTCAAACGTCAAAGACACAAAATATATCCAAACAAAATGTAGTTCCAATCTAGAGGCTTTGGGCATGATATGAAGTAGAAATTGAACCGAGTCCAAAGCACAGAGGAAATCCCCTACATCTGTGACTATGACTTGAAGGCATGGTGAATAAATTTATGAGTGAGGATTCGAGCCTAGAGAATGTTTAGTGGGAGTCTAGTAAAGAAACCCAAAATTCACGAGTTGAACAACTAGCGTTATTCCTCTTCACAAATGAGCTGAGGAGCATTTTAGGCAAAGAGCAAAGAACTCTTGCTGTTCATTGTGATGTTGAGTGGAACACAGAACCTGTAATATGCGTTGATGGGATACAAACCCTAAAGTTCATTGGGTTGTAGTATTACTGCAGAGAGAACATCCAAGTGCATATTGATGGATTGAAACCTTAACTTACAGCTTGATGATGAGAATAAGCCACAGTCAGCTAGTGACATGTTCCAGAAAATTTGAGTTGGCAGAGGTTAAGAGAAGGACAGACTGAATAAAGCTCAAGAGATGGTTTATAAACCCATCTAAAGCCTCCTTTCTCACTAACCTTAGCCCTCAATCCACCTCTCTCAAGTCATAACAATGGATTCAAGCTTAAAACTTAAAATCCATGTCCTACCTCTATCACAGGCAGTGTTGTTCACTCAAACAAACCAAAGAAGGCACCAAGAGTGACTTGCTTGTGTATTATTCAAGAGGGGTTCAATTATAGGATTATTTTAGGATTTTGGTCATATAATATATTAGCATTTGACGTTTTAGGGGGGGAGTTTGGCACATTTAATCATTAGATAACCTACCAAATTTTGGGTTGAAGCATTCTTAGCTTAGTAGGAAGCTTATACAAACTACCAATGAGGAAACTCCAATAACTACATTCCCATGCCCCTGAAAATTTGTATTAATGTTACCAAGCTCCTGGTACCATTATGATAATGTCCAAGAGGCACATCTTAGACAAGAAATCCTAGAAGTGCAGAAAGAATCAATGCCTTTCAAGTTGAGCAAGGTAAATATGTCCCTTGTTAGGTTGGCACTAGAAAGCATGTCTCAAATTGAACCAAGGCCTTGAGAAGGGAAACCTCAAGTACATGTAAGCCATGGTAATCTCAATCTCCTCTGATTGTAAGTGGAAATTGGTAGCCATGCTATAAAAGGATAACCTAAAATAATCTTCCTTGGTGGGAACCAAAGAAAGGGCAATGCCAAAATTGTAGCTTTGTGTAATATTTTGAAAAATAGCAATAAAATAGATACAAGCCTTGAGGAAGGAAAACATTAAAGACATAGAAATTTTTAATGGGCACATAAAGGAAGCATCATGTATCAAGAGTCCTAAAGAGTTTCAAGAAAGAAGTGTACCTCCAATTTAATGAAAAATATCGTATATTGAAATTCCAAATATAACCTGGGCATTCTTTGAACTAATGATGAAGTAATTCTTATGGTTTATTCTATGTGTTTCTTATTGAAATAACAAAGGATTTATTCCTGTTATAAATATTTCAAGTTGAATATGAAAGAAATTATGGCATGTTAGAACTCAAATATGTTTTATCCAAGAATGTTTGATGATTCTGATGGGGTACTAGTGTCAGATTTATATAAACTGGTACAGTAGAGATGACAACATATATTGCACAAGACCTTTTGATAGATGCTGATCAATATATTTTAGAAGGCCTCAAACATTTGTGTGAATATTTTATTGCACACGTATTCTTTTATTTCATTGTGGTTTTTCCTTATTGTTATGATATTGTCCAGCCTCAGCACTTAGATCTGTGTTTTTTGTTTAGGACCCTACTTTAGATAATTTTGCAAGTATATATGATCTTGCTGAGTCATATCATGAAACTTCTTTTGTTGGGAGAAAGAAAATTGGAACAATTTCAATATTATGTTTCTCTTGTGGTTTGAATTTTGTACTCTGGTGGGGTGTTTTAGAACAATCCCACTTGTTATGCATGCTTTAAATGGTAAACATATCCCATATTCTTTAAATAATGACAATGACAATGATGATGTATTTGATGATGACAATGATGGAAATGATGATGATGATGATCATGATCATCATCTTTGTCATTGTCATCATGATTATCATAATAGTCATCATCGTCGGCATAATCATCATCCATGTCATCATCATCGCCATTGTCCTTGACATCATCATAATCATGATTATTGACATTTTCATCAGTTATTCATCATTACCTTTGGCATAAGAAATAACATCTACCTAAAATATGTGATTAGTGGAAAAGGGTCATGTAGGACACACACGATTTATGCATGAAAAATAACAACCTTTTTTTAAGATGATCAACATCATCATTCTCATTGTATTCATCATCATTGTCATTGTCATCATCACCACCATCATCATTCATTTCATTGCCATCATAATCATCGGCAATGTCGTCATTGCCATTATCTTCCTCCTCCTCCTCCTCCTCCTCCTCATCATCATAATCGTCATCATCATCATCATTGTCATCATTCTCCTCATTATCAACAACATCATCATCATTATCATAACCATCCTCAATATCATAATCATTATCCTCATTTTCATCTTCAACATCTGGGTGTAAAAGTGGATGCAAAAGTGGATAAAAACATGGATGCAAAAAAAGATGCAAACATGGATGCAACAAAAGTAGGCTCAAAAGTGGGTGCATAATGGGGTGCACCAAAAATGGATGCAAAAAGTGATGCAAAATTGGATGAAAAAAATGATGCAATCATGGAAGCAAAGCACGATGAAAAAATTGGCGCAAAAGTGGATACAACCATGGATGTAAAATTGGATACAGAAATGGATGTGAAAGTGGATGCAACAAAAGTAGATGCAAAAGTAGTCATAAAACCCAACGAAAAACCCAATGCAAAAGCGGATGCAAAAATGGATGCATAAAGGGATGTAATAACTAATGTAAAATTGGATGCAAAAATGGATGCATAAAGGGATGTAATAACTAATGTAAAATTGGATGCAAACGTGGATGCACAAGTTGAAGCAAAAGTGGGTGTAAAAGTAAGTGCAAAAATGGGTGTGAATTGGGACGTGACAAAAGTGGATGCAAAAGTGGATGTAATAGTAGATGCAAAAAAAGACGTAAACATGGATGCAAAATGGGATGCAAAAAGGGATAAAAACATGGGTGCAAAAGTGGACGAAAAAATGGATGCAAAAATGGCTAAAACAAAACGAGATGCAAAACTAGACTCAAAGCAGGATGTAAAATTTGATGCAAAACTTGGCACATGAAGGGATGAAATAAAAGTAGTAGCAGTGGATGCAAAACTAGATGTAAAAAAGGATGCAAAAGTGGATAAAAACAAGGGCATAAAGGTTGCGGCAAACATGGGTGTAAAAGGGGGCACAACAAGAGTAGATGTACGAACTAGGTGCAAAACTAGGCTCAAAACCTGTCACAAAACCTGATGCAAAACCTGGCTCATAACCAAGTGCAAAACCCAGTGCAAATTACGCCACAAGTTGCGCCAAATTTAGAAAAAGGACACAAAAAAGGCCTAAAATAGCACCAAGCCGTGAAATTGCGCCATCTTTTCCAAAAAATAAAGAAAAATACATTGAAAGATGGTATAGATGCAAAAAAGATGCAAAAATAGATGCTAAATCCAGTTTTTGTTGTAGTGAAAAGATAGCGAATTTAATTTCAGGTTTTCATAGTTTTATTTAAATTATTTTTTGGAGTCAGGTTGACATTTTCAGCAAGCTGGAAATAGATCGCTATCAGATCCTCCAACACTTCCAGGATAGAACTTTATCCCAAGTGGATTGAGCGATGAGAACTTAGTTGATGTTTTTTATCTTGTGAACAAGCAATCCCATCTTTCAGTTCAATCACAAATCTCCAATTCTACAGTGTTGATCAACAATATTTATGGTACATGGTTCCAAAACCCAGATGGATTTTTACATTTTGTCTTTAATAGAGGTCAAGGACAACATTCCATGAGTATGCTAGAGATATATAGTAAATCCAAAAATTCAATAGGATTCAAGTTTGTATACAACAATCTAGACAAGCAATCCAACAAGTTTGTGGAAACAGAGCATCTCGTAGCCATCTCGATGACATCCATTAAGTTGTAAATGTCAAAGATAGTAGTTGAAAAAAAATCCAAACTGTGATAGACCAGTTGAATTGTAAGAAAATTCAAGAAAAAGATAATTGGAGGGACACTTAGTGGTGGGGATAGAGAAGCAGTAATTATCAGGGATACTTTTGAAGGAATGCTAGAGACACTACCAAGGATGAAGGAAAGTATTGGCAGAGCATCTCCTAATACTATTGACTATTCAAAATATAGCCTTGCTGGTGAGGTAAGCTTGATATCTGTTATTTTCGAGTGTAAACAAGCAGTTCATTTTATTTTTGGTTACTATGGTTTTTTTACTTTTGGAAAATTAATGATGAAAATTGTTAGGGATTAGAGTGAAGGATGAATATCTTGCATGCGAATCATTTTTACATTCATAGTGACTTACGAGAATTCTATACATTGGGTTATGAGAATCCTATACATTGGGTTTTGCTCCCTACATTAACTTATTTGTCAATGTCTTTTTAGTTAAAACTTGAAACCTCTTACATATAGATGTAGAAACTATATCAAAAGACCAAACTGATGTTTTCACCAAGAAACACAGTATCCCCTTCCATTCTATACTACCCAATGGTCTCTTATTGGCCATGGGATTTACTTATCCTCCCTGGAATTGATTGTCTTGGGTTGACAGAGCAAAAAAAACATCCTATAAGAATAAATCCGACAAGAATCCATCAATCATCAAAATGTATGTGAGCCTCGTATTGGGACATGATCCTGGGAATGATTGGTACGTGAGATAGTTTAGTTGAACACTATTCTTTTAAGATGGATTAGTTGTAAACCCCTCTCCATAAGCCTGATTCTTCTTTAGCAAACCATTGTGTCTTTATCATGTGTCATTTCTTCAGCTAGCCGAGGTTGATTCTCCCAGCGAGTTTCTGCTACAATCCAGTCAGTAAATCTCCTAAAAGCAAGTAACTCAAGCATCACTACTTCATTGATTGTATTATATACGTAATTATATAACCACATTCAAGTAAACTCTTTCATTGAGCATAAGTCTGTATCTCATGGATGGAACTGAATTGAAAGGATTGAGTTGAACTGAACGTTAGTAGATTTTATGGTTTAGAGAGAGATAAAGGATCCTTAGCCTTTCAGTGGTGAAAGAATTTTGATTTTGCACTATTGGTGGTAGTACCCATAGATAAGCCTTCAAGTGGGGCTCAAGCATGTTCAAATGGTCTTGTTGGCCATGGGATTTACCTATCCTCCCTAGGAATGATTGTCTTGGATTGAATGAATAAAACAAAATATAGAAAGGATACAGGATTACACTCACATTCTAATGTCTATAATGTGTTGTTTCTTAACCACTCTATAATATATATTGTAGGATCTAGGTGGAACTCTGCCACCTATTCTGCATGATGATTTGCATTGATTTAGAGGCCAAACTAGGATCCCTCCCTCTGAATGATAGATCTCATTTGTAACAAAGGTGAAAATTAATGACCATACATGAAGAAATTATCAAGAACAACCAACCTCTTAATTACCTAGCTTCCTATTACATTGGAAAGGCCTAATATTTTATTTCCTACTTGAATTTACCCAAACAAAGTATCCATATAGACCATGTCGTAATTGCATTACAATTGGTTTCTATAAAGCTTCATGAATTGATTAGCTGAGATAATGTTATTGTATCCATTCTTTGATTTCATATTGAATTTAGTGGCATTCTATACCTACCACTCTAGATTATGAAGCTTATTAAGAAATGGATCATTAGAATCTCCCATCACACTAAAGGTGAAAGCTTTGGATTAAAAAAAAATGTATGTGCCAATCAACAATATTTGAACTTTGCTGCAACCAATGTTAAGAGGTTCTTGTATTATGGTGCATAATGTGGCTAAGAATGTGGACTTAAGCACCCTGTTTTGAGCAATCATGCCTAGGCCCTGTAGCGACATATTGGTTAGTGATGAATGTTTCTTCAATGTAACAACACTGCATCAGTTTATGTCTCAATTTGGTGGTGAATTCAATTTGTTCATAATATGAACTTGTTGGAGCATGTACTAAGATAATGGAAATGAGTCATACAACAAATATAGACATCCTTGATGTCAGGGTGAGGGCCCTTGTATCAATAGCATTTTACAGATTAGATATATGCCCAAAATAAATTGTTTCAAGCTCAAAATAAGATCATGTAACTAGGTACAATGTTTCGAGGGATTTTATCATGTACTGATATTAGTTTTTTATGATGCTTCGTCTAATGTTATAGCACTGATTCAGTTGGAGATCAAACCAGTTATGAATTTAGAATTTTATTATTAAGAACTTGTTATAGGTAGTAAGATGATCCTAGCTAGCCATTTATTACAGACTAAGATTGGTATTTTTTCCTTTTATTGATAGGTTTGTATAGTTGGACTACATATTTCTAAAGTAAATGTTTCAAGCTTATTGTTGTAGTGTTAGAAGAGAATATACCAAATTTACCAGGATACAGATTCAAATATGGATACACATTGGCTAGATTTTTTAAAATGTAGGATCCGAATACGATGGGGAAACAACAAGTACAAACACATATAAAAATATTTTTAAAATAAATGCAAAAAGTAGAATGAAGAAACAAAACTATTTAGGAAACACAAGAGTAGAACTATAAGTTATTGCCAAAAAGGAGAGTTCATGTACCATAAATGATAATTTGATCAGTTGTGATATTGATAATTTTAAAAACCATTTTAGCATGAACTTGAAGCAGGCCATAATAGTGTTTTTGTGAGCTACATCCACATGTCCCTATCAGCAAAGAATAAAGTGGTTTTCTTGAATGCTATGGCAAGACTATAGAATAGTGTAGGTGAAGTGAGTAATGACATAGTACATAAATTTAGATCATCCCTTGACAACAAACCTTGACCATACAGATATATCAAATAAAAACATTGAAAGCAGACTTTGATATTGATATATCAGTGTTTAAGATAACATCTTGATGTAAGGATATACTAGACCTTGAGAAGGAATGGGGTTTACACTATCCATTAGGTGTTTAGGGTTTTTTAATTTTTTCATTCAACAATAATTTTTTGGGGGATCAATGGGTCATGAAAGAACTGAAAGTTGCATGATTTGTTTGAAAATTTCAGGAATTGTTTGATTTTTCGCAAGATCCGTTTGAAAATTTCAGGATTGTTTTTTTTTTCACAAGACCTGTTTCATGGGACCAGGATAGCATTCCTTCTGCAGAGGATCCGTTTCATTGGTGGATCTACCTCGGATACGTATAGGATTTGTGGATCTGCAGATCCTACACACTATGGTGGTGGATCCAATAACACAATAATATACTTAGAAATATTCAAGATGGTGTAATAAGGGAAACTTTTCTGGAAATAGTGAATGGTGTGGGTTTGATTTATCATACATTCATAGCGAGCACTCTCTGAGCAATGGAAACTGTACCTTGTTCAAGAAAGAGAGGAAGGACTTAGTTAACTCTTGGATGAGGTAGGCACATCTTTGGTTGGTTAATACAAATGTTATGTTGAAAATGGTCATTGGATGACGCTTTTGTTGCAACTTGGATGCTTTGTGTGACTATGATTGCAATGCTAAAATTATTTGTCTCATGGTTGCCACTTATGTAACTGCATTTGATGAATTTCTTCCAAAACAATTGAAATTTATTGAATGTGAAGGAAAGTTGATTGCGCAAATTGAATTTCAAAATGTTGGCAAATTTTAAATATTAATTGTAATTTTAAGGAGAAAAAAAGTTAATTACAAAAACTTAGGTCAAATATTTCATGATTTTGACATGTTTTTAATAGATTTGAAATTTAAACAATTGTATTTGTTTTTTATTTGGAATATGAATTTATGAAAACAAGAACATATTTCTTCTTTTCGAACTTAATTACGAATTTTATGAGACTTTTTTACACTGACCAATTTTTCCTAAATTTTATTTTCACCAATTTTGAACCAGTTGACTAGGTTGCCACTAACTTTGATGCAAAATTAGAGAACATCAACTCAAACATAGTCACATACATTTGAATCCTAAAGAGTAGCATAGTTTTATCAAGCCTTATATGTATGGAGACTTTAGTTCCTCGACTAATGTTACAAATGATTTTCTTATCCCAGAGTGCTTTTTATAATGCAGATTCTATTATTACAATACTATAATGCAATAGAAAACTTTACATTAATTTAACTTCTTATTGTGAACACAATCATTCACACTTGGCATGCTAGTGATTTAGTATGGATTTAATTAAAGAAAATTTTATTCCCACAAAAATAGTGCAAAATGAACCATTTAAATGTTGCCAATTTCATCAAAAGTAGATAATGGCAAGGGGGTTTAGAGGCTCCCTTAAAACTCACCTTGGCATCCACACTAAGATAATTGTTGTTAATAGGTCTCATATAGTGATTTTTGCAATCCGATTAAGCCAATTTCTTGAGTTTTTTTAAAAATTCCTAGAAAAGGTTTATGGATTTCATAACCTCCTTAATCATATATTCCGAACTTATCCAATCTATCATCATTTTTCGGCCATTAGACACTCAAAGTTGTGTATTGATCTTTTTTACAATTATAAAGGATTCTTTAAGTTAGGTTCCCAAATTCTTAAAGGGTGCTAGCTCAATGGAAGAGTTCCTGACTTACAAGCAAGAGGTTGGTGGTTTGATTCCTCCATGCCCTAATGATATTATAATATTGGTTACAAACAACTAAATTAGTAAGTGACCAAACAATGGGAGATAAGTGACTAAACAAAATGACCAAAATTCTTATTTAAAAATACTAAAAACGACTAAATTAGTGACCAAAAAATGAGATATGTGAAACTAGGCATTAAAAAGGATGCAACGCATGGCGCTAATGATGAAGCCAAACATGGCATTGATATGGTAGAAAAATAAGAGCTGAAACTAGACACTAAAAATGATGCAACACGTGGCGCTAATGAGGAAGCCAACCATGCCGTTGATATGGTAGCAAAATAAGATGTTACTTTGGATGCAAAACATGGCGCTACATAGGAAGCAAAATATGGCGCCACAATAGAAGAAATATTTGGCGCCATTTTGGTAGCACAACACGATGCAAAAAAGGAAGCTAAAATTGATGCAAATTTAGAATAAAAAATTGGCACATATTTGGAAGTAAAACATGGTGCAAAATGGGATGCTAAAGTGGTAGCGAAAATGAAGGCAAGATTGGATGCTAATTTGGATGCTAACATGGTGCTATTAAGGATGAAAATATGGCGCTAATGGGGATTTCATTTAAGAAGCAAAAGAACACACTCACTAGGAAGAAAAATAGGAAATTATTTAGGAAGCAAACATTGACGTTGTTTAGGAAGCAAATTTAGACGCTATCTGGAAGCAAAAAAATAGAAGCTCTTTTGGACGTTTTAAAGGACGCTATCTAGGAAGAAAATTAAGATGTTTTTTAAGACACTTTAATTTTTTTCCATGATGCATCCCATTTAGCGTCTAGTTTTATCACTCAATCTAAAAAAAAGTTACATTAAAAAGGGACACTAAATGGGACGCTAATTCCAGGATTTGTGGTAGTGTTATGGTACCCTCAACATCATCCATATGTGTCTTGAATCCATTGGTTCCTTCTATGTTTCTTCCTACTCAAATGAATTCCCATATGTTAACCATACATTCGATCATATCCTATACCTTATCATCAACCTTACCATGGAAACTCCTTCGACCATACTACCTTCACCCATGACCATCTCGACCACGAATACTATATCTATGGTGTCATTAAAATCCATTGCATCAACTACAACTACATTGATTATTCCGTAGACAAATACGAATCCCATTAAAGATCAAAAGAAGTCATCCAATAAGAGAAACAAAAGAAACAAGATTAACCAAAACACCCAGATAACCTTCATATTCAATATAATCTCTAAAGAATAATTGAATAAAGTTTCATTTTCACCTTCTGCAATTTTAGAAGAAGTTGATGACTTTATCAAGGTGGCCACTAAGGAACAAAATAATGGGTGGGTGGAAAGCTCCAAATATATGAAAAAAATAAAATAAGATTAAGAAAATGTATGGACTATGTGGAATACAATTAGAACAAACTATTTGATAGTTACTAGAACCTCTCGTAGAGAAAAATGTTGACAAACTGTAAACTCTAGTTAAATTTGAATTATAAAGTTGTTAAAAATTTCACTACACCTAGTTCAAAAACAATAGGATGAGACCATCTACCTCATCATTGACTAGTTTCGATCATTTTAAGAATGCAACAAAAAGTTAAAAGAACATGAAGAGAAGACATCCAAAACATTATTCATTCTCAACAACTTGTATGAATTCATATTACAAGAAAGTTTGTGATGAGATCTAGGATATGCATAACACTTTAATGGAGTAGTATAAGAAGAACTAATCAATAGAGCCAACCACAACACAAATTTTAGATGACTAAATCCACATTGAGAGCTAATTACAAGACCAATTAAGAATAAATAAGTACCAATGGCTTCATGAAGGGAATCAAGGT
Source organism: Pseudotsuga menziesii (assembly GCA_001517045.1). Taxonomy (NCBI): domain Eukaryota; kingdom Viridiplantae; phylum Streptophyta; class Pinopsida; order Pinales; family Pinaceae; genus Pseudotsuga; species Pseudotsuga menziesii. Next base: position 100,916 of record LPNX010215995.1, on the reverse strand, counting down.
CAAGAAGAAGTCAATTGGATCATGAACCACATCTACAAACTAATGAGACCAATAGAGATCCAAATAAAGAAGTTTTTCCTAGACATGCAAAATGTGTTAGAATAACCAATGCAAGTTAAAGTAATCAAACAATTTTGACTCACTCATTTAGCAGGAAACATGAGGATTTTACTCATTGAATGCGATGAATTAAAATATTGCCTCACTCTGTCTACACTAGACATCGTCAAATCATGTCTTAAATTTACTCCACTAGGAGAAGCATCCTGGTCAAAAAATTATGACTTTTTGTCATTTTGTGAAGAATTTGTATAAAATTTTTTGCATCTCCTTGTTTTCTTTGATATGAAGAAGTGCTTTTCTCACATATGCTATGAACTTTAAAATTATTTAATTGAAAATTCCCAAGGGAGTGTTTCTTCAATCATTAAAATAAAATTATGCAATGCCATCTCTACTTATTCCTTCTTTTTCACATGCAATGTATCAATTGTGAACTCAAATAACTAAGAATGTTAGTCTTAAACTTAACCAACAAATTACCAATTTTAGCTTAGGTGGATCCTCCTCTAGCTAATTTTGTGAATTTGGTAGCACTATCTCTAGGAACCTTACCATGCTTTTCATTAACTTTTGATCATCGACTACACAAATCACATATGTATTCATAAGATAGTTGGGAAACATATCAAGCTCCCATCATGTTTAGCATATCAATAAAATCATCTTGAATACCTCAAAAAATAATATTTTAAAGAGTGTATGGATCCAACTTATGTTGCTTTGACCTCTACAAATTATTAAAAATATCTCAACATAGTCTTGCGAGATTTCATATCATTTTTTGGTCATCTTGAAGAATTATTCTGTTAAGTCTCTAGATTTGCAATAATCTTAATGTAATTTTAGGAATGATTGGCTCTTATCTTCCGATGTTTGGATAATATTTCCTCCAAGTCCCATGAAATAGTGAACTGATTCTTCTTTGAAAAAATATAGAAATAAATTAAGCTTCCAAGAATCACAAGAGTAGCCATAACCATGAAAAAGTATAATAAACCCAAAAATAAAAGTGTTTGGTTCTTCATTAGACACACTGTGAAAGTTCAAAAAGTAGTAGTAGAATGTTTTTAATTTGAAGTGTTGCATTGGAGTATCGAATTGGAAATTCATTAGATCCTTATCCTTCACGAGTAACCATATTTTTTGGAGGATTGATTCTTTAATCATGGCTATGCAAAAGTTAGTAATTATTCAAGAGGTGTAGGGTAATTTGGTTCTTGGAGTGGTTTATCTTGGTGGTGAAGGGCTTCATTTCCACTAATCAAATAGTTTATTTACACAGTCTCTAAATTTGAATGGAAAATAATTTCTTCAGCGATAGAACCAACTTCTCTTGTTCAATGATTCCAAAATATAGGATTTTTGTTAATGATATTAGTTATTAGAACCAATTTTTGCACTGAGATGTCATCTTGGGAAATACATTGCAGTTGGTATTAGTTATTGTTCAATCATAAAAATGGGAGCTTAAAATAAGGGTTTCTATGGTTTATAATACTAACTATGGTTTAGGATACAAACTAGGGTTTCTAGTGTTAAGAATACAAGTTAGGGTTTAGAATACAAACTTGGTCTTCTACTTACCAAGGAATTTGATAGTAGTCATTAGTCAATATCACATGGAAAATTATACAACACCATACTTGTAAATTTTTTTTATCAATATATAAAATTTGTACAAGTAGGATATTCTTATTGAGGGGCCCTCGTTCTCCCTCATGTGCTTATGAAGGTCCATAAAACACATGCAAAGAAAAGGGAAATGTTTGTTTTTTATTCCTTGAATGAGACTCTATCTAAAGTATGTTTCCTAAACACATGAAAGTATAAAAGGAACCCCAATCCACCAATACTCCCTCATTCTCTCTAGTATTATAGGAAACCCTATGTTATGCATCTATATTCTCTCTTGCGATAAGGTATACGAATCAATGAATGGATTACATGATTAGAACCAGGTAAAGGACAAAAGGGAGTGACCATGGGTGTGACTACTACTGTAGAACTAGATATATAATGAATCATTGCTAACCATCCTTTTCACTCCCTTCTATATCATCCTATATATTGAATGTTTCCAAATGAGTACAACTAATTTTCCTCTTGTTGTTATCATGTTGCATTAAACTACAAAAAATTATAACAAAGCTTGATGATGAAGATGGTGATGAGGATGACAATAATGATGAAGATGATGATGGAAAGTATACATGAATGATGAGAATGAAGATAAAATGGTCATGACGATAAAGATGACAATGATGACGAGGATGAAGGTCATGATTATATTGATGACGACAATGATAGTAATGACAAAATTAATGATGATGACAGATTCATATCAAGAAAATGACCCATAATTTTAGAAATCTAAAATAGGTTTTTGTGAATAATTTATCTAGCTTCAGACCTATTGTTGTTTTTTCAATTGTTGACCATTATATAGTATATGGCATGCATTTTACAAAGTATTTGATCTCTTGAATCTGTGTAAAAGTTTTTAAAATTTTTCCATCCTAGTAGATTCATTGTGGAAAAATGACCGATGATTTTACGAAACTAAAAGAGGTTTTGTGAACACTATAAATAGATTCAAAGATGTGGTTTTAATTTCAATTATTGAACAATGTACAAATTGGGGTGTGGAATTTACTAAGTAGTTCATAGCTTGACTATGTGCATAAGTTGTTTGAAAACTTCCATCTTGGTAGATTCATTGCAGGAAAATGACCCATCATTTTATGAAAATGAAAGAGGGTTTTGTGAAAAATGTAACTAGCTTCAAGATTGTGATTTTACATTCAGTTATTGACTAATGATTGACCGAGGCATGTAATTTACTAATAATTTCATATATTTACTATGATCATAAGTTATTTGAAAAACTACCATCTTGGCTTATTCATTACGAGCAAATGACCTGTGATTTTATAAAACTAAAAGAGTATTTTGTGAGAAATGTAACTAAAGTCAAGCCTATCGTATTGCTTTAAATTATTGAAAAATGTACATACTATGGAATGCATTTTAATATCCAGTTCATAGCTTTACTCTAAGCATAAGTTGCTTGAAAACTACCATCATGGTAGATTCATTATGAGAAAATGAACCGTCATTTTAGAAAACTGAAAGAGGTTTTTGTGGAGAAAGTAACTAGCTTCATGATTGTGGTTTTACTTGCAATTATTGACTAATGTGTATATTGGGGAATGAATTTTACTAAGAATTTCATATCTTCACTATAATAATAAGATGTTTTAAAACATGTTATCTTGGAAAATTCATTTTGGGTAAATGACCCATAATTTTAGGAAACTAAACAAGGCTTTTGTGAATAATGTGGCTAGATTAAAGAATACAATATTATTTTCAATTATTAACAAATGTGCAGATAAAAGAATGGAATTTAATAAAAAATTCATATCTTGACTCTAAGCATAAGTTGTTTGAAAAGTTTCCATGTTGGAAGATTCATTACGGGAAAATGACCCACCGTTTTAAGAAAATGAAAGAGGTTTTTGTGGAGAATGTAACTAACTTCAGTCGTATGGATTTAATTTAAATTATTGAAAATTGTATAGTTTGAGGTGTGCATTTTACTAATTAGTTCATAGCTTGAATCTACACATAATTTGTTTGAAAAATTGTCAACTTGGAAAATTCATTGCAAGCAAATGACCCATCATTTTAGGAAACTAGAAAAGGTTTTTGTGGACAATGTACCTAGATTCAAGTCTATGGTTTTTATTTCAAATATTGAACATTGTATATATTGAGTGGTGCATTTTACTAAGAAATTTGTAGGTTTAATCTAAGCATATGTTGTTTGAAATACTATCATCTTGGTAGATTCATTGAGGGAAAATGCCCCATCATTTTAGGAAAAGTGGTTTCTGTGAACACCATAAAAAGTTTCAAGAATATGGGATTACTTTCAATTATTGACCAATCTTGTACATAACTAGGCATGCATTTCTCTAATAATTTCATAGTTTTAATTTGATAAAATTGTTTGAAAATCCGTCATCTTGGTATATTCATTGTGGGAAAATGACCCATCATTTTATGAAACTGAAAGATGCTTTTGTGAAAAATGTAACTAAATTTAAGCATGTGGTTTTATTTTCAGTCATGAAACAATTTACATACTGTGGCATATATTTTACTAATCAATTCATAACTTGACTCTAAGCATAGGTTGTTTGAAAAACTACCATCTTGGCTTATTCATTGCGGGAAAATGACCCATTATTTTAAGAAAGCGAAAGAGGTTTTTTTGAACACTATAAATAACTTCAAGCCTATAGTTTTACTTTCAATTATCAACCATTGTAAAAAATGGGATCTTTTTTTTCATCAATTGGACCTTTATCCTTTTAAAGGATGTACTTTAGCGAGTATGGGGCGGGTGGAGTTTATCCCAATTTTTTTCTTCTTTAGTTTTTTTGAAATTTTATCTATTACATCTTGGATATAAGGTAACACAACAATTCTATTAATTTCGTCGTTATCAATATTTCTTCCAGATATTTGCACTTTCTATAAAGCTTTCCTGATATCGTTTTTCACATAACCATTCAATTTAAAAACTTTTTCTATATGATCCAACTCACATTTAAGGTGTTTTTTATTAGAGATTCTAACTACCCTAATTGAAAACATTTTTAAAATATCAAGTTTTTGGGTTGTGTTATGATGTGATTTGCTTGTAGGTATTTTTTGTGTGAGTTTGCTTTCAAAAAACCTGGTGATCAATAAATTCATCTTTTGTTAGAAAAACAAGATTGCAGGGAAATAACAATATGAAAGATGGAAATTTAAAATGCATTAACACATTACAATAGAGAGACCAATGTATATTGGTTCACCCAAGATGGGCTACATCCACACAAAAATAGCCAATCCTTTATTATTATATCATTTAGCAAAATGAAGGATACAACCTGCATCACACTTGGTGCAGTTCCTCTTCAATATCTCACATTCTCTCTCACATAATCACAAAGTTTTTTTTACAATGCTACAATACAATAAAACAATATTACAATGATTTCTGTTTATAAGGGAATTACCACATGAAAATTCCATGGGTCTCCCAATAGCATAGGCCCGTAAACTGTTGGCCAACAAACATAGAAAAAAAATATTTCAGGGGCTTTGCCCCCGAACCCTCTTCCAGATCTCAGTGGCCGACAGACCGCACAATTCGGGGGGATAATTCCCCCCGAACCCCTGCAACATTTATTATTATTATTATTATTAATCCTCCCTTTGAACACATTAGTGTATTCACTTATTTACATAGCTTAGAAGGTCTTCATCACTTCACTGGTGCATGGGAGACACATCTACTAGACATCTACCACTTATTGTGTCTGTTTGCATGAATTTTGGTTCTCCAAGTATCAATACCTATAATTTAGGAACCCACTCAGAGTACCACCAGTTGTGTCCAGTAGTTAACTCCAACAAGTATTTAGTTATGTCCAGTTGTGCTTTGATCCCCATTAGTTAGATCACTTCCAATGTCTCTACATTAAGTTTGCATGATTCAAGTTAATATAGTCACCTTTGTTGACCTGCCCTATTTATTTAACTCATTTTTAACTATTTTAGTCATTTGGAGTTGCACAAGTTAGCTCTAGTGGTTATTTTCCCACACCAAGTTATCTTTTAAGTCAGTCTATGCTGGTAGATTCAAGTTCCTCTTCAGGTATTCAAATTTTTCCTTGATGTTGTATCATATATTCACCCATAATATGAATATTATTGTTTGGATTATCTCTCATATTTTTCTTCAAATCATAGCATAACATGAATTATTATTCTATATATTCTTCTTATGGATTCTATGTAAAGACTATTTATGTCCCAAGATCTTCCTATCAGAATCTAATATGGTATCAGAGCATGGTCAGGCTATAATAAATATTTTTCTAGTTTTGTGTAGGTATTCCAGAAGAGGATATTTAAACTTTAATTGTTTAAATCTCTTACCATCCCACTTAGTCATTCTCGAGTGATTCTTCTATCCTAAATTATGTGGAAAGTTTTCTAGTGACTAGGCAAGGAGTTGAAGAGAAATTTGACTCCTCTCTCTACTCATGTTGTTGTTGTGCAAAGAAGTGATATTTTAGATGTTATGGAATAAATATCATATTTTGGGAGTGATCCATTCCCTATCAAATATGAAGTGCTTCCAGTGAATTCTTGCTTGATCACTTGCACCAATACTCATATTTTTGTTGAAGAAGGAGAAATTGAGTAGCTACCATCTTGATGGCACACTAGGGACTTTTGTTCCTCATTCTTGGATCTTCTCTCACCTTATGTGGTTCAAATTTAGAGCTTCAAGGCCTCTAACTTATGCTTGTAAATGATCTCATTAGTTTTGGTGTGAAAAATCAAGCACCTCAAGACTCTCTCAAATTTACTGTTGGGTATTCGATGTCCATTTTTTCTTATGAGTTTGCAAATATTAAAATTTGTGAATAATTTGATATTTTGGAAGCTATATTATATGATGGATCTCAATCATTTCGCCTTTCATTTGGAGGTGATTTTACTTCACATCGTTTGAAGTATCAAGCACATACAGACTCATTTGAACCCCATTTCAAGATCAAGTTAAATGAGCACTCACTTTTTCTCTTTTGTCAGATTATCTCAGTTGCTCTACATGGTCCCATAAACTCTTATGCAATTTTATATGTTCCTCATGAATTTGAGAATATTATTCTCATTGCTAAGAAGAATGTTTGTCTAGACATCTAACAAAGTTCAAACCTACTTGGATTTGCAGCACTTTATTTTTTGGTGTATCTCATGTCCATTTTTTAGGAAGGATTTTCCCCATGCATTTTTTGCCTTTTCCTCATTTTACATGGATAAATATTTTTTATGTTTAGATTGTAATGGGTGACCTTTGTTCTTGGTTACCACTTCGTAGGTTGTCCAAAGTTAGGATTAAAGGGGGATTTTAGGATTATTATTAATCTTCCCTTTGACCACATTAGTCTATTTGTTTATTTTGATAGATTAGGAGGTCTTAATCACATCACCCATGCATGGGGGAAACATCTACTAGACATGCACCACTTATTGTGCCTATTTTCATGAATTTATGTGCTTGATGGATCAATCCCTATAATTTAGGAACCCACTCGGAGTGCGACCAGCAGTGTCCAACAATTGAATCCAGTAGGTGTTCATTTATTTCTAGTTGTGCTCTAATCCCCATCAGTTATATTATGTCGAGTGTCTCTAACACCATTTTGCATGATTCAAGGGAATATAAGCTCCTTTGTTCACCTACCCTCTTCAATTAACTGGTTATTAACTATTTTAGTCACTCTGGAGTTGCACTAGTTAGCTTTAGTGGTGATTTTCCCACAATGAGTTATATCCTAAGTCAATATAGGTTGGTAGATTCAATTTCCTCTTCATTTGTTCAAATTATTATGTATTATATATTCACCCATACTGTGAATATTGTTGTATGTAATATTTCTCATATTCTTCTTCAAGTAATTGTGTAATAACAATTATTATTCTCTAGATTTTTCTTGTGCAACCTATGTGAAGACTATTTTTGTTGCAATATCTTCCTGTCAGAATCTAATACCCTTTGTTGGGATGAGTTTACAGAAAAAATGGGGTACAAACATGGTTGAACAATAACACATTTGAATCAAGAAGATCAATATCCACAACCTACAATCTCCCACTTGGAGACTGATCACAACAACGCACCGTTACTGCACTTGCTAGACTATGATTTGAACCTTGGACCTTGCAAATTTCTCATCTTCATGTTCATGCTTGAAGGTCGTTCAATGGTTTCTACCTTTGTCAACATGTCTACAGGATTCTATATATTATGTATCTTTTCTAACTTTAATAGTTCATCTTCCAGAACATATCTTATCAAATGGTACTTGAGTTGTATATTTTTAGTCTTGAAATGGAAGGATGATTTATTTGTGAGATAAAGGTTACATTTCCTATCATTGTAAAACCTTATATTCTCTTTCTTCTTACCCAATCCATCCATGAACCTATGCAACCAAATAATATCTTTACTAGCCTCTGTAGTAGCAACATACTATGCTTCCGTTGTTGAAAGTGAAACAATCTTTTACAATTTTGAAATCCATCTTACTGTTGTTCCACCTATAGTAAAGAGATACCCTGTGGTGCTCCTCCGATTTTCTTTATCACCAGCCATATTTGCATCAGCATATCCCTATAGAACAATGTTTGAATATCCAAAACATAATGCATGAGAAGTGATACCTCTCAAATACCTAAAAATCCATTGTACTACACTACAATGATCTTTACCTGGATTGTTCATATATATTCTCACAACTCCCATTCCATGTGCAATATCTGGTCTTGTGCACACCATGGTATACATCAAGCTTCCAAATTTTTATGAATAGGGAACCTTGGACATGTAATATATCTCCTCCTATGTCTTAGGACACATCTCATTACATAGTTTGAAATGGCTAACCAAAGGTGTGATAAAAAAAAATTCATTCTTCATTCTAAACCTATCCAACACATTTTCTATGTACTCACCTTGAGACAATGTCAAATTGTTATTTTTCATGTCTCTTTTTATTCTCATACCAAGGATTTTCTTTACAACACCTAAATCCTTCATCACAAATGATTTATCTAGTTTCCTTTTGATCACATTTATATCCTACATGTTAGACCCTATAACAAGCATGTCATCCACACACAATAACAATATAATATATATCCCATTATATAGCCTCTTTAAGTAAACATATTGGTCAAAATGACATGTACTATAACCCTATTCCATCATAAACTTATCAAATTTCAAATACTATTATCTTGGAGCTTGTTTCTAGTTATACAATCTCTTCTTCAACCTGGAAACCAAATTATCCTTCCCTTTGACCTCATATCCTTGTGGCAGCTACGTATAAATCTGTTCCTCCAAATCCTCCTAGAGAAAGGTTGTTTTTACATATAATTGTTAAATACACAAAAATTCTACTACCGCTAGACTTAAAATGGTCCTATCTGAAGTCATTTTAACAACAAGATAAAATATGTCATCAAACTCTATACCTTTCTTTTGTGCGAACCCATTTACAAAAATTCTATCCATGTACCATTTCTTGCCTCCTTATTCTTCCTTCAACCTTTAAACCCATTTATTCCACAATTCTCTTTTACATGTAGGAAACTCAACCAAATCCCAAGTTTGGTTTCTTACCAATAATTCCATCTCCCCATTCATGCCTTGCTCCCTCTTCTTTCTAGTTTCCACTAGAATAAATCCTTAATAAATAATACAGTGGAGGACATAATCATTCAGGTGGTCTAGATAACCTGGTAGGTATTATTACACTTATATAAGTTTGAGGTACATTCTATTGTTCTATATTTTCTGGTACCTTTGGAACTTCATTTTCTTTGATTTCATCAAGCATTGTGTACTATATGTTTTCCTTTTCCTCTTTCTTTCCCTGCAGCTAATCTTTCTATATAACCTTTTCATTGAATACAACATTTCTAATCCTAATGATTTTGTGATTTTCATAATCCCATTAGTGATAACCAAAATCATCAACCCTGTATCCAATAAAGGTGCATTTGTAGGATTCATCCTCAATATTTGTTCTATTTTCTTTATCAATATGGACAAATGCTTCCCAACCAAAATTTATCAGAAATTAGTTGTTTACCTTTTTACCTGTCCATTCCTCCTCTAGAATCCCACCATCCAAAGAACTTGAAGGTCTTTTATTTATTAACTAAACAAGAGTATCTACAAAATTATACCAAAAATATAAGGGAATCCCTGCATGCAATCTAATACACATTGTGTTAGAATAATCAACCCATAGTTAGCTACCTTAGACATTAAATTAATCATTTTTGTCTTATTTGCCTAGTTTCATGATTCCACCTTATGCAAGTTGTCATTTACCTATCCATAGTGGTCAAACTTGCCTATTTTAACTCATGGAGTGCTTGGGAAACCTCAAGGAATCAATTCTACTTTATTCCTGGCCTCCTAGGCGCCCTTCTGCTTTTTTTGCTTTATTGCCTGCTTTTTCAGTGCTTTAAGGAAATTGGGAAAGTTTGACTAGGTAAGGTTAACTAGTTTTTTGTCCTCCACATCCTCCACTCTTTTCTCCTATGAAAAGCATGTATGAGTTGTCCTTCCATCACCTTTTAGCTTGCCTAAGTACTTTTTCCAATTCATGAGCTCCTTGACTGATTTGGAAACTACTTTAGGCACCTATGGGGGAATTGCTTAATTTTAGTAAGCCTGCTTTTGACTAGATTTGAATTGCCTCCTCATGCATTCGAATCCCTTATGTAATTATTTATTGTAGTAGCCTATGATGTTACAAGGTTGTCTATTGTACACTGAGTTAGTTTAGTGTTCAACTCCATATTCAGTCTCTTTTGTGAGTGATTTTGCATGTACAATTGATAATTGTTGTGAGTAAAATTGTTCTATCACTGGGTTCAATTTCCACATGGTATCAAATCCTTTGCAGATCGATTTCTCTCCTTCCAATTTTTTTTTCATGTTTGACATCAGTGACTGGGAGCCTTCTACTTACAACCAGGACAATTTCTAAGCTATGGATCAATCTCAGAAGATCATCTTGACTCCCTTCAACTTCTTTGAATGGAAAGCTGAGATGGAGATACTGTTGAGAGCGAAAGGCCTCTACAGAGTGACTATGGAAATAGAAGCAGAGCCTAATGCAGCTGCAGAGAAGATAAAATGGCACAACAGGAGGGATGAGGCCTATGGTCTCTTGTGTCTGAGTATTTCCAGAGACCTCCTTTTCCATCTTGATGGATTGACATCACCGAATGAAGTATGGGAGAAGCTTGTTGATCTTTTTGGAAAGAAATATGAGATGAGGGGACATCAAATTGAAAATGAACTAATCTCCCTGAGTCCAAATAGCTTTGAATCCCTGCAACTCTATTTCTCCAAGTTCAAAGCACTTGTTTTGCAGCTAAAACAATGTGGGATCGAAAAGAAGGATGATTAGTTGTTCTTGGCCATACTCTCGAAGCTTGGCCCTGACTATTCAGTGTTTGTTTCAAACTTATATGCCACAAAATTGACAGCTCGAACATGGAAGATGCCTATCCTTGCAGATTTCATGGAATCTCTCACACAAGAACAAGACAAATTGGTGATGATGGGAACCATCAAACCATCCAAAGACCAAGCTCTGGTTGCTGGAAATTCGAGGGTGGATTCAAAAAGCAAAAAGAAAGGTAAAAATCCACCTGAGCAAAATGAAAACAAAAACAAGTCTCCGGAGGAGCCTCAAGGTTCCAAGAAGAACTACCAGAAGAAGAAGAATAAAGGAGAAATGAGCAAGTGTGCATACTGTAGTAAGGGAAATCATACTAAGAGCTCCTGCAGGAAGAAGCAAATAGACATGCTGACCCAACTCCTACAAAAGAATGGCATCTCCCTTCCAGATAGCTCAAAGAAGAGAGAAGGAGGATCAAGTTCAGAAGACAGAGAGAGAGAGTTCATGCATTGGTTGCTAGCACATCAAGCTCACCTAGTTTCATCATTGATTCTGGAGCTTCAAGACACATGGTTTCGACCAAGGAGGCATTCTCCTCACTTGACATGTCGAAAGGTCCACCAATAGTACTGGGAGATGACTCTCTCACTGAAAGTTTGGGCAAAGGGAGGATTGATCTTGATCATGGTCAGTTTAGCAATGTGTTGTATGTTCCTGGTCTTGCCTCCAACCTCTTATCATTGTACCAGATGACTCACACTGGGTCTCCAAATAAGGTCATATTCTCCCCTGATGAAGTTGAGATCACATAGATCTCAAGTGGTAAATTCATTACAAAAGGAGTTGCAAATCATACTTCGAAGGTATACATGTTTGCACACTTCCTACCCTACTCAAACCCCTCTTCTCTTCTGATTCATGCTAATGAGGCAAGCAAGATTTGGCATGAAATATTTGGCCACCTAAATTACAAGTATATTTCTTATCTTAGTAAAAAAGAGATGGTCATAGGGTTACCAAAGATAAAATTTTCCAAAGGAGTCTGCCAAGGTTGTATTCTAGGAAAACACCCAGAGCATAAATTTGAGAGAGCTAATCATGAGAGAACCTCTGCACCCCTCGAGTTGATCCACAATGATGTTTCTGGCCCATTTCCTCATATGTCCATTAGTCAGGCCAAATATGCATTGACTTTCATAGATGACTTTTCCAGGTATTGTTGGGTTAACTTCCTGAAACACAAGTCTGAAGTTTTTGGCCTATTCAAAGTCTTTAAGGCTTTGGTTGAAAACCAGTATGGGAGGAAAATCAAGGTCCTCAGATCTGACAATGGTGGTGAGTATGTCAATTCTGATTTTATTCGATATTGTGCAAATGCAGGTATTCAGACGCAGCATTCTATCCCTTACACACCAAAGCATAATGGTGTTGCTGAGAGGAAGAACAGACAACTGAAGGAGATGGCAACATGCATGATGGAGGCCAAAACTTTGCCACCAAAGCACTGGGCTGAAGATATAAAATGTGCAGCCTATATCCAAAATAGGTTTCCTCATAAACAGCTTAATGGTATGACTCCTTTTGAAGCATGGAGTAGGCACAAGCCAGATGTGACCCATTTTAGTATTTTTGGGTCAAAGGCTTGGGCTAGAATTCCAACAGAAAAGAGAAAGGATTTGCATCCCCAAATCCAAGAGTGTCTATTTTTTGGGTACTCTAAATATTCAAAAGGGTAAAAGCTGATCAATTTGAGCAAAAACAAATCCTTCATTGAAAGGTGTGTTCAGTTTCAAGAAGAACCCCTAGCAGCAGTGGAAGTTGGAGAAGCCTCTTCACAACCACATCCTCTGAAAGTAAGTGAAGAGTTTGTTGAACATGCTGATTCTGATATGTCTGATAGTGATGAGTTTATTGCATATCCTAACATCCCTACAAGGCCAAAGTGGGCAGCCAATACCATTCATGCAGCAGGAGAGCTAGCTGGGAATCCCAATGACCCTAGGAGGACTAGATCTCAATTTGAGAGTGCTTTGTGCATGAAGGATCCTATGTTTGCTGAGAAATGCTATCTGATGGTGGAATCATATCCTCATACATATGAAGATGTAGCAGAAGATCCAAGATGGAAAGCAGCCATGAAGGAAGATTTCAGCTCACTCCAGAAGAGCAACACTTGGGAGCTAGTAGATCTTCCCCCAGGGAAGAAGCTAGTTTAGTGTAAGTGGGTGTGCAAGACCAAATTTGTTGCTGATGGTTCACCTCTGAAGTACAAGGCCATATTGGTAGCCAAGGGCTACTCACAGGTTCATGGCATAGATTACAATGAGACCTTTGCACCAGTGGCAAAGATGGACTCCATCAGGCTAGCCTTAGCCATTGCAGCTTCAAAGCAATGGGAGGTACATCACATGGATGTAAAATGTGCCTTCCTGAATGGAGATATTACTGAAGAGATATACATGCAGCAGTCTCAAGTATTTTCTACTAACCCATCTCTTGTGTGCAGGTTGAGAAAGTCATTGTATGTGCTAAAGCAAGCCCCCAAGGCTTGGTATGCCAAGATTGATAGCTTCTTGCTATCACTGAATTTTGTTCGGTGCAAATCAGATCCAAATGTATATTTGAAGTTAATTAATGGTTCATTAATGATCATTGTGTTATATTTTGATGACCTTCTCATTACAGGAATCTCAAAGGATGAGATTGCTTCCTTGAAGGGTGCAATGAACCAAGCCTTCTCCATGACAGATTTGGGGCTCTTAAGCCAATTCTTGGGGCTTGAGATTGCTCAAAACAAAGCTGGAATAAAGGTGCACTATTCCAAGTATGCCTTGGATTTGCTGAACAAATTCAGAATGAAGGATTGCAAGCCAAGCAAGACTCCTTTCCTTTCAGGAGTGAAGCTGGAAGAAGCTAATTCTTCACCTATGGTAAACAATACACTGTATAGGAAATTGATTGGATGTTTTTTGTACCTTACACATACTAGACCTGATATTTCCTATGTAGTAAGTGTGGCTTCTATATACATGGATCAGCCTCATGAGATCCATTGGAAAGCAGCCAAAAAGATCCTTAACTTTGTTTAGGGAACAAGGACACATGGGATCTTCTATAAAGCAAAATCTGATCTTGATTTGATTGGGTTTACGGGCAGTGATTGGGCAGGTAATAGCATAGATAGAAAGTCCACATCAGGATATGTGTTCATGCTTACAGAAGGGCCAATCAGCTGGTCAAGCAAGAAACAAAGTGCCATTGCACTCTCATCTACAGAAGCAGAGTACAGAGGAGTTGTAAATGCAGCAAATCAATGTTTATGGTTGCAGGGGCTACTTGGAGAGTATGGCTTTGAATCAGAATACTCAACTAATAGGCTACTGTGATAACCAGAGTACCATTTGAATCTGCAATGATCCAGTTCAGAAGCAGAGAAACAAACACATTGAGATCCATATGCACTACATCAGAGAGCTTGTGCATGACATCACCATTCACCTACTCTTCTGTTCATCTTCAGAACAAGTAGCTGATATCTTCACCAAATCATTTTGTGATAAGACCTTCAACAATCTCAAATCACTGCTGGGGATTGTTGATCATGCTGTGAAGCATGAGTGATGACAATATTTCCATATTTTGTTTTACAGTCCATGTTTAAGGGAGGATTTTCCCACTGGGTTTTTGCCTCTTTCCTTGGTTAAATGGACATGCAGTATGTAATGGGTGACTAAGCCTTGTTGATAGGCCCTATAATTTTCTGATATATTACTCATAAGTCATGCTTAAGGGGGGGTGTTAGAATAATCAACCCATAGTTATCTACCTTAGACATTAAATTAATCATTTTTGTCTTATTTGCCTAGTTTCATAATTCCACCTTATGCAAGTTGTCATTTACCTATCCATAGTGGTCAAACTTGCCTATTTTGACTCATGGAGCGCTTGGGAAACCTCAAGGAATCAATTCTACTTTATTCCTGGCCTCTTAGGTGTCCTTCTGTTTTTTTTGCTTTATTGCCTGCTTTTTCAGTGCTTTAAGGCAATTGGGAAAGTTTGACTAGGTAAGGTTAACTAGTTTTTTGTCCTCCACATCCTCCACTCTTTTCTCCTATGAAAAGCATGTATGAGTTTTCCTTCCATTACCTTTTAGCTTGCCTAAGTGCTTTTGCCAATTCGTGAGCTCCTTGACTGATTTGGAAACTACTTTATGCACCTATGGGGGAATTGCTTAATTTTAGTAAGCCTGCTTTTGACTAGATTTGAATTTCCTCCTCATGCATTCAAACCCCTTATGTAATTATTTATTGCAGCATCCTATGATGTTACAGGGTTGGCTATTGTACACTAAGTTAATACAGTTTAGTGTTCAGCTCCATATTCAGTCTCTTTTGTGAGTGATTTTGCATGTACAATTGATAATTGTTGTGAGTAAAATTGTTCTATCACTGGGTTCAATTTCCACACCTTGCATGCTCCATGATTTTCCTATTCGTCCTTTCTAACACACCATTTTCTTGTTGTGTTCCTCGGGCTCTCTTTTCTCTACAAATACCATGGTATGAATAGTAATTATCAAACTCATTGTTGCATTATTCATCTCCATTATCATATCTGAGACACTTCAATATTCTTCATGTCTCATTCTTAACCAAATATTTCCACTTCTTAAAAGTATCAAACACATAAGATTTATATCTCATGCATAAAAACCAAGTTTTTCTAGTTGCATCATCAATAAAAGTACCATAATAACAAGAGCCATGAAGAGATTGTACCTAAACTGATCCCCATACATCTCAATGTAAAAGATCTAAATTTTCACTCTTCTGATGTTTCCCAACCATAAGAAATATGGCTCTCTTATGTTTTCCATAAAAACAGTCCTCGTAGAATTCCAAACTTACCTCTTTCAAATCTAGAAGCAATTTCCTTGAGTGGAGAATCGATGTCCCCTTCTCACTCATTTTTTCAAGCCTGTGATTCCACAATGCTGCACATATTTCTATGTAAGATACTGAGATAAAATAATAACTATTATGAGTACATAAATACAATGTACATATCATATATCCTTTTGTTATTACCAATTCTCCTTTAGTGGTCTTCCACCGTGTTTTTCAAAATGTAGACAAACAACCACTATCTCTAAACTTCCATCTTGAGATCATATTTCTTTTCATAGTAGGAATATTCCTTACATCCTTTAGCATCCATTCATTTCCATTATTTAACTTAATCCATACCTTACCTATTCCAACAATTTTACATTGTTCATCATCAACAGATAAAACATGTCTAAAATCACCTAGAACATAATCATCAAAGAATTTCCTATGGGGTGTAGCATGACATGAATCCCTTGAATCTACTACCCAGTAAACACTAGTATTATATAATGCAAGAGCCAAAGCATCATGTAACACATCAGCTGCTACATTAAATTCTAAGTAATCTCATGCTACCTGTCTCCTTTCTTCTTTGGAGCTTTGCGGTCTTGCTTCATATGTCCTCTATTACCACAGTTCTAGCACTCTACCTTTCCAATTTTGTACTTTGATCTTTTCTTTATAGACTTTGTTCTATTACATGGGATCTTTCCTCTCACTTTGTTTCCTCTTCTCTCCATGGTTAACGCATCACCTGATGTCTCACTTGTTCTTTTTCTTCACATTTCTTTTCTAATAATAACACCAACAACATCATCAAATTTAAGAGCGTTTTAACCAGAGACAAAGTTACTTACAACCATGACCAATCCATTCCAACTTACTAGAAATGATCATAAGATTAGAATATCCCTAACCTTATCATCAAATTGCACTCCTACAAAACTTATCCGATTAATAACCGTATTAAATTCATTTAAATGGTCAACAACATATCCCCCTTCTAATATCTTCATATTAAATTAACACTTCATTAAAAATACCTTGTTGGAAGTTGTGGCTTTTTCATACAGCATAGCTAATGTGCTCACCACACCCTTCATTGTATTTTATTATTAAATATTAAACGCCACTACTGAAGCCATAAACAACTGTAATGTTCCCATTTCCTTTCGGTCAAGAACCTCCCATTCTTTGTCCCTCAAAGTTGTCATTTATTTTTCTTTTCTCACCAATGGAAGATATAGATCCTTCTAGTACATATATTCCTCCTTTTTCATCTTCCTTAATTGGTAGTTTTGGTTATTAAATTTCTTGGCCCTAAAATTTTCATCTTTTGCCATTTCTCGCACTCGAACAAAGAAACCTTCTTCCCTACAATTTGACCATCCAAATAGACCTTTGGCTCTGATACCAATTGTTAGAAAAATAGCATCGTGGAGAAATAACAATAAACAAGATGAAAATATAAAAAACATTAACAAATTACAAGAGAGACACCAATATAACGTGGTTCACCCAATATGGGATACATCTCAACAAAAAATTCCAGTTCTTTATTATTATACCTTACAACAAAATGAAGAGATACAACCTGCAACAAACATGTTGCACTTCCTCTTCACTCTCTCACAGTATTTTTTTTACAATGCTACAATATCACATAAAACTGTATTATAATGCTTTCCTTTTATAGGGAAATTACCATGGGAAAATACCACAAGTCGCCTAATACCACGGGCCTGTAAACTATTAGACATCAAACATCCCAAAATTTTCTTTTGGGGGCTTCGCTCTAGATTGCCCATTCTAAAGGGAGTTGCACTTGAAACCTCGTCAAGGGATCGTTCACCCCTATAACCCCCATCTGGGGGGGAGGGTCTGCCCGTGGACCGCTGCAGGGTGGCGATGTCCCCCAAAATCCCCTTGCTAGGATGAGTGTACAATAAAACTTGGGTACAAACATGGCTGAAAAATAACATCTTTAAATTAGGAAGATGAGGATCTACACTGACATATTCTTTCTTGGTGATTAGAACATCAATAAAATGAATTTAGTTTTTTTCTTGGAATCCCATGATGAAATTAATGTGACCAGTTAGATTGTTAAGGTGTGATAGGATTTTTTCTAAATTATCCATTCGATGTGACCAAAATATGGTGGTATCATCGATGAACCTCTTCCATTCCTTTGGCTTGAGGGGGAAGGAATTTACAGAATTTTTTCTCTAATTTTTCCACATATATATTTTCTACCCCTGGGGATAGAGGGAATACCATTAAACATCCTCTATTTGTTCATAAAGATCACCTCTAAAGATAAAATATGTTGATTTTAAACAGACGTTTAGCAAGCTTGCAGTTTCATCATTTTTTATTCTCTGACCTTGATTACCTCGTCAACATGGATTTGTGTGTATACATAGAATATATAGAAGATAACAATGATGTATTCTTGATTAAGGTGAATTTTATTTAGAATTTCAAGAAAGTGTAATGAACCTTTGATGGAAGAATGTGTAATGCTAGGTAGTTGTTTTAGGAGTTTTCCAAGAAAAATCATCAATTGATAAGTAGTGAACCTGATTATTGTAGAAATAATAGATCCATTTCTATGAGAAAATATGATAAGAAGAAGCACATGAAATAGATCTTTCTACTAATAATTCTCACAACCATACACAGGAAAAATTGAGAGAAGAAAAGATATTGAATCACATGAGTGAAGAGATGAATATTGGAGTGTATCCTTTCATTGAATACTGATGAATAATAGTGCACATAAATAGTGCATCCCTCATAAGAAAATCAAGTTTTATGGAGACAACTCATAATGCTAAAAAATGTGACTTACCAATATATGGAAAACCCCCTTAGGTGGCTAAGGCACTTCCCAAATCAGTCAAGGACCTCATGAATTGGAAAAACATGCTAATCCTAGAAAATGGAGATAAATTCATGAAGGATGGGTTGGAAACAAAAGAACTCAGTATCCTAGTTAACTAACTTTACCTTATCCACAGGAAAGCAGGGTGAATTAGAAAAACTAGAATATGTTGTAAAGCACTATTTACAAATTCTTGGAATCAATAAAGTGGTAAAAATCAAACTAGAATCATAAATAAAGTATTCTTGGGGTATAGATGGCATGTGTTGACTTTAAGGTGCAAGTGGATGCCAACTAATTAAGCTAGTGGGAAGATAAGTAATCAAATAATGATTAATTATTTTATCCTAAGTTATGAGTGGGTTTAATATATTACAACACCCTCCTTAAAGTATGAATTTATGATGGTATGTCAAAAATATAGGTGGACATGGATGCATATAGGTCCCAACAACAAGTATATGGTCACCCTTTAACTATTATTATGTCCAGAAAAGTGAGGAAAGAGACAAAACCACATGGGGAAAATCCTCCCTCAAGAAAAGACAAGGAAAAAAAATTGAAATAACATGTCTTCAACATATATTTATATTCACTTGAATGAGATGAATGAACTACTTCTAGATGGAATACTTGATCAAGAAATAATGAACTTCGTGATCATGTGCTAGAGTGTAGAACATGCAAGAAAGAAGAGGAGAGATTCCTTGTATCTCATCAACTGATGAAGTAGGATAATTATTTCAATGCTTCTTTCTAGTTTCAATATCTGATATGCAAAAAAAATATAAAATGGGAAATAGATGTATGCATACTCCTTCCCAAAGAGTACAAAAATTAATACAATTGGTTACACAATCAATTCATTGAATAGCTACAAAATTGTGATGTGAATCACATGTCAATATTCCAATATGATGTAGAACCTTTCCAGATCAGACATGAGGTTGATAAAACTCTGATATATCATAAATTTTAGCATATACAACAACAAATACAAAGACTTCAGTGTCTCCACAAGGATAGGGCTAGAGTAGGAAAACTATGAGCAACTGGGGAAAACTGATAGGTGTAAAAATATGAATGATGGATGGACATGAGATATGAACCATAAGTGTTTATAAAATATCCAAGCATGCTTAATATCATTCCAAATATGACTATGTTCATGGATAACAAACCACTTAAATATAGAAATGACTTCAAACCATGTAATATAAGTAACAGGACATAAGAGACCAATGAGGAATCAACTAGTGAACTTGGGATTTCTATGGTATTAGGATTATTCAAAGGTATGGTAGATGGTATGGATGGTGGTATGATTTTTGTCATGAAATACATATCATCCTGTAAACAATATTCTAAATTAGGTATATAATCTTGTGAGGAGGAGTTGTTCAAAGACACGTTAGTATCTAGTGAAAATAACAATTTTTGGGAGATGAATCAGGTAGACTTAGAGGAGGATTATCAAAAAAAGGGTATGATATTTATGATTCTGATATAACATAGAATAAATATATATCATATAATAAAAGGATATAACTCTGACACTCAAATCATAATTCATCACCTTGGAACTGCGCACTATGACAGTGTTCTGAGGAATCAATAGGCTTCTCTAGTTCATATGGAGCTTCGATCTTGTTCTTCTCAAGAAGATGATACATGATTCCCATATTATTCTTCAAACACTTCTTCTTTGAATGAAAACCATTTCTTCAATAAGAACACTTGGATGTGCTACCTTTATTCTTACCCTTCTTTACTAAATCTTCATCAGTACACTTCGAATTTTCATCTTCAATTTCTCACTTTTCATTTTCCACAATTTGATCCTCTTTTGATTTGAAATTATTTCTTCCTTGAAACATGAGAGCATGATCCTTGCCATTGGAAGAATTAAAGACACCCATATGGATCAATTTATATTTCTCCTTTGTTAGTGAATTAAGAAAAGTATAAAGAATGTATTTTCCACTTAGGAACAATAAGCATGGTAACATGAAAAGTAGACACAAAAAATGAGTAATCAGGACTCAATTTATAAAGAATGAAAGGATTAATTGATAATATTCTTTATCAATCTGACATTGCTTGGGAATTAGAACAGGTGAGTTGAAATTGATGAAGAAACCCTCAAGAGAATCGGAATTGCTTAGACTCGGTGAGAATAACTCAATCTCCAATTGATGTGCTCTTAGCTCATCTTGAACTCCAAAGAGGGACTCCAATTGGTTCCACACTTGGTTTGGAGTGGTCAAAAAATCTAGATGAAAGATTATATTAGTAGAAATAGAGAGGAAAATTAATCCATATGCTTCATCCAACATATTATGCCTCTTAGCTTTCTCAATCACAACATTGGCTCATTCTCCAAATCTAGAGTAACTCTGTATAATCCCCTACTACATAATAGTATGCCAATTTTGTATTTCCATTTGTGGTAGTTGAAGGGAGTAAGAATTATAGCTGAGGAAGAATCCATATCGCTGATTTGATGCACTCAAGAAGAAACTCTGTGCAACTTGCAAAGGAAAACTAGGAGAAAACCTTGTAAGCTAGACAGGCTCCTCTTCAGAGAGGGATAAGAAACTGGATGCACTTGTAAAATATATAGAACTTGATCAACCTTGCTGCTATGATACAATGTAAAAATAATAGCTCCAATTCTATGAGTAAATATGCTAAGAAGAACTAAAGAAAATATATCTTTCTACTAAGAATTCTCACAAACATACACATGAAAAATAGAGAGAAGAAACGAGACTGAATCACATGAATGAAGAGATGAATATTGGAGTGTATCCTTTCATTGAATAATGATGAATAATAGGGTACATAAACAGTGCATCCCTCATAAGAAAATTGGGTTGTATGGAGAAAACTCGTAAAACTCAAAAAGGTCGACTTACAAAAATATGACAAACCCCCATAGGTGGCTAAAGCACTTCCCAAAATAAGCAAGGACCTCATGAATTAAAAAAATCATGAGTGATTTTTCAAGAGTGATGGAAAAAAATGCTAATTATGGAAAATGGAGAGAAATTCATGAAGGATGTGTTGGCAACAAAAGAATCGAGTTTCCTAGTTAACTAGCTTTACCGTATATACAAAAAAGAAAGATAAAGAAGAATAAAGTAGAATCTGCTATAAAGCATCATTTACTAATTATGGGAGTCAATAAAGTGGTCAAGATCAGCCCAGAATCATAAATAAATCATTCCTATGGTATAGATGGTATGTGTTGATTTTAAGGTGCAAGTGCATGCCAACTAATTAAGCTAGTGGGTAGAAAATTAATCAAATGATGATTAATTATTTTATCCTATGTTATGAGTGTGCTTAATATATTCCAACAGTTATGTTCATCATTGGTATTAGCTGAGCACCAAATTTATGTATGTTGGGTCAATATATCCTTTGAATGATAGGTTATTTTGGAATGCATCTGTACTTCACATTATTATCTAGGCTTGAGGCCATAATGCATTTCTTTAAGTGTTTCAAGACTTTTGCACTCTCATCTTAGTGGATTTTTCTATAGCTATTGAAATGGATAAGGGATTGTGCATCTTCTCTTTAGAATTATGTGTATCCATCACTACGGTCACATCCCCTTATCATATCTAATTATGTTATCTCTTGGTTGGATTTAAGGTTTCTCAATGCTTCCAACTCTTCCTTATCAATCAATCAGATTTCGTGGTTTGGATTTTCATAAAAAAATTGTATAATCTTGTATAAATGCCTATGCCTCATTTTTAGGTAAGAACGAAATGTAGCCTTCAATCAAACAAATCAATTTCTTAGTCAATATGATTTTTGGTTTAACAACAAATTTCAAACCATTTTTAGGATTCTTAATTCATTATCGTTAAGCATCTACTTGGATAGGTTTGCTACATTTTGATTTGACAAGTACAAACTGGGGTTTCTTTTGTCTGATTCCTTCCCAAGTTATCAATATTTGTTTTTGTAGCCTTAATTTTTATGGCTAGACTTGTGATGAGTCTCATCCACAAGTATTGGTGAATTGCATTGGTTAATATTAGAAATGAAATGCAATACCTTGGTTTCAACCCCAATTGCATTAAATTATAAATGATGTAAATAGCGTTAATAAATCATGGTGTGGAGCTCAAGGTAAAGGCCCCTCAATGTACTTAGACTTCTATGTTTTGGAAATTAAAATCGATGCCAATGGTCATCGTGCTAGCCAGCGGCACAATATAATTTTCTACATCATGTAAATATGCAATTAATAAAATACCCACAAGTAGCTATGTGAATGCAACATTAAAGAGATGGGAGCATGATTTCACAAGGAATGGCAGGGGGGATTCAAACCCTTGAGCCATTGGGGAAAACCCATAAAACTATTAAGTACCCATTTTGTCCTTTGAGCCTAGCCATCCAAAAGTGGTTGAGTTAGTTAATGCATGGGGATGGGAAGAGTATGGGAGTCAAAATTTGAATTGGGTAGCCACCCATTTTTGGGAAAATGTGTTTTTGGCCTCTTGGGAAAGAAAATGCTTGGAAAGGCATTTCCATCACATTGTTCATCCATCAATTTGGCTCTCTCACATATTAGGGAGCTCCCATGTGTTTCCCTTCAGAGTTTTGGTTGATTTCTCCATTTTTTCCATGGTTGGAAATTTGTTTTGGGTCTTGCTGAATGTATGTGCAGCTGGGAAGTCATTTTTGGGTTCGTTGAGTGTATTTGCAGCTGGGGAAAACACATTTTGTTGTTTTTAAGTGAATACATAGCAGAGATTTATGTTTTGGGGGTTTGAGAGGGTGTTTTTCCCTTTCCTCACACAACTAGGAACCGCTGAGTGCTTTCCTCTCAAATTTCTACATTTTCTTCATTATTATCCAAGCTCGAAACTCATTTTTTGTAAATCCTAGTAGCTGGGAATGTAGATCTACGTATTGGGTAGGAATGGTGGTTTTTTTTCACCTATGTGAAGCTAGTGAATGTTTCCTCAATCCTTTTGGATTATTTGGGTCATTCTTCCACATTCACCATTATCGAATTCGATTCCTGGGATGTTTTTGGTTTAGTCTAGAACTTGCATTTTGTTGTGTAATGCATCCCTATGTTGGCTTGGTTGAGTTGTGTCCCCTAGTTCCTTTTGGAAATCATGCCCAGCTTGGGGGTGGTAGTGATGCCAAGATATTGATGAGCACACTAGCCTATGGTTGGGTGGAACGTTGTAGCAACATAGCTGGTTGCGGGACGAGCTTCGCTTCCAAGATAAGTATTTTTGTGTTTAAATATCTGCATTTACCTTTTATAATGATGTAAGATGAAAATGTGAATGAATGAAATATATTTAGCTTTTGTTGTATGTTAAATATTTATGCATCTGTGCAAGTTATTAGTTCAATGTATTTTGTTTTATGTCCATGGGGCTAGTTTCTTGGATATGATTGCAACATTGTCGCGTCCTCTCTCTAGTAGAAGGGTGGGGACGTGACATGAAATAAGAAGTCCCTCAACCAAACCCTCAACATCCATATATAGTGTTTAATATCACATTTTAACATATCCAAACTTGCATGCAAGAATACTTCTTTGTTCCTCTCCTCAAGATGGTGTTTGATATGGGTGAATTTTAGAGTATTTCCTTCGGTTCTATATCTTTTAAGAAAGTTCATGTGTATTGTTCCATGCACAATGTTACAACATATTTTCATAAGTTACGGTATGTCAGCTAGAATATCCCTTCCATGCATTGACGTTATACATTCATTCAAACTTCCACATGAAGAAATAATTATAATTATCACATTAATGAAAACATGTCTATTAAGCAATTTTCTCTATCCATTTCAGACTTCTATGTAGAGTCCATCGTCAAGAGAACTTATCTCATAGAACTTAATAAGAGGATGCAGTTAATTAATAATTATTATTATGGTAAGAATACTAATGTTGGGGAATAGTCAGTCAAATTCATTAGTACGATAATTAATAAATTAATATTATTATTAGTGTTCCTTATTTATTTTAAGATGTGGACCAAAGGCTTCAAATAATCGCTAAGAACAAGACAATCATATCTATTAATGTTTAACGTATTTTTTTCTATCTCCATGACTTCCGTGATACATATCATATTACAGTGTGCTTTAGTGGCGATCACACAAAATTCTTCCATATAAATATGACAATTTTGAGCATGAGCATTTTCTTTTTTCTCTATTATGTGCAATGTTGGAACAATGCTCTTTAAGTCTTGTTTAAATTGAACGAGTGGGTTGTCTAATGTATAATATACCACATGAGCATAATACTGAGTAAACTCCACTTTTTGTGTTTTGAATCAATTGGACCTTTATCTTTTTCCAAAATATTTTTTTTATGGAGTTTTGGGGGTAAAAAGTTTTCCCAATGTTTTTATTCTTCAATATTGTTGCGGCTTTATATCTTACTACTTGAATATAAGGTAACACAATCTTCTATTATTATCACTATTATCGATTTCTCTCGCACAACTTTGTGCTTTCTGGAAAGCTTTTCTAGTATTCTTTTTCACATAGCCATTCAAAATAAAAACTTTCTCTAAATGTTGCAACTCATATTTAAGGTGTTCATCATCAGTGATCCTAACTTCCCTAATTTCAAGAGTTTTTATGATACCTAATTTTTGTGCTGAGTGATGATGCGAGTCTACTTGTAGGTATATGTCCATCTGAGTCTTCTTTCATAAAACCTGGTGGGCCAAAAGACATCCTCTCTCTTAGTGATTAGAACATCGAGAACTGGAAGTTGGTTGTTTTCTTGGATTTTCACGGTGAGCTTAATGTGATCATATTGGTTGTTAAGGTATGCTAGTAATTTTTCTAAATTATCCATTCCATGTGATTAAAATATGTTGGTGTCATGGGAAAACCTCTTCCATTCCTCTAGCTTTATAGGAAAGGACTCCCAATTTCTTTTCTCAAAGTATTCCATATGTAGATTTTCGACGACTCTAGAGAGTGGTGATCCCATCTCAATGCCCTCTGCATGTTCATAAATATCACCTATAAAGATAAAATATGTTGATTTTAAGCAAATGTTTACCAAGGTTTTAACTTTTATGACCTTCATTTCCTTAGGAACTTTTGTGTATAGTCTTTTGTGTATAGAGAGACTATATTGAAACTAGCCATTATTTCTTATTCGTTAAGGTGAATGTCCTTTAGGATTTCAATGAATGTCCTTTGGGTAATCCATATATCTTTGGAATGATGGGATATTTTGTAATAATTATTTTCTTTAGATTATTATCAAGGCTTGATTCCATATCCTCTTGGATTTATAGCTTCTAAAATTAGATAAATGATCATGCATATTTTATCCAAAATATTTGTATCAATTACTGCAATAACTTCCCTTTATCATCTCTCATTACTATTATATTCGCTTGGTTGGATTTGAGGTTTCTCAATGGTTCAACTCTTCTTTATATATATTCAGTTTGGTGGTTTGGATTTTCGTAAAACTTTCGCACAATCAAACAAATCAATTTCTGAGTCGGGATGATTCTTAAATCGTTATCGTTGAGTGTGTACTTGTTGGAGAGATTTACTACGTTTTGATTCTCACAAGTACGAAATGGGGCCTCTCTTGTATATATCCTCCTATGGTTATAGATTTTATAATCTTTATCCCTTGAATATTTGAATATTTGTTTATAATCTTTATCCCTATGGTTATACATTCATTTAAAATTCCATAGACAAACATGATTATAATTATCAAATTGATGGAGACTTATGTTTTGAGCAATTTTTCTTTATGCATTGCATACTTCTATGTAGAGTCCATCATCAAGGGAATTTATCCCATGCAACTTAAGAACACGATACGGCTAATTAATACTTATTATTATGGTAAGCATACTAATTCATGGGAAAAGGTAGGCCAAATTCATTAGAAGGATAATTAATTAATTATTATTAATGTTCCCTCTTTATTTTAATATATAAAACAAAGGTTTCCAAGACTCACTAACAACAACACCATCATATATGTTAATATTTAAAGGATGTTTCTCTATCTCCAGGACTTCCGTGATGCATCTCATATTATAGTGTTCTTCAATGGTGACCACACAAGCTTCTTCCATACAAATATCATGATTTGAAACATGAACACGTTTTTCGAGTACTCATTGTTTTGCTCTATTATGTGTTATTTCAACATAATGTTCTTTAAGTATTTTTCTTATTGAAAGTATGGTTTTCGTGATGCATACTAGATACTGCATGAGCACCATATTGAGTAAACTCATTTTTTTATGTGTTGCATCAATTGGATATTTAGCTTTTTAAAGGATGTTTTTAAGGGAGTTTGTGGGGGAGTGACAAGTCAATGAATTACAACTATAGAAACTGAATCCCTTGGCTAATTACTTAAATTATCAACCCCAGAGTTCGTCCAAACTTAAGTGGTACCAGGAACTATGTATTTGTTTTCAAAGGAATCATTCATCGAGTAGTATAATCGAAACACAATCCAAATATATTCTAGAAACATAAATGAAATATAATCTAATAAACAAGGAATGAAATATAATCTAGTCAACTAAAAATATTCTATCATAACTTTAAAAAAATGCTACCTATAGGTTACAAGAGTGTAAGATCCAAACATTCCATTTGGAACTTATTTCCTCATCAACTCCTTAATGGGAAAGCATAGAGTGACCTTTCATTACCTTTCATGTTCAAC
Organism: Pseudotsuga menziesii; assembly: GCA_001517045.1. Lineage (NCBI taxonomy): Eukaryota > Viridiplantae > Streptophyta > Pinopsida > Pinales > Pinaceae > Pseudotsuga > Pseudotsuga menziesii. The sequence continues at coordinate 73,286 of LPNX010215995.1, read as the reverse complement.
TGTGAGAGTTTTCATTGAAATTCCCCCTTACTCTATCTTCAGGTTACTAGATGCATGCATTCAGAAGCTATGAGCTCCATGAAAGTGGTTAAAACAAGAATAGGGCTAGCGTTAACCAATTTTAATTATGAATTCATGCATTAAATAAATGGGATATGGGTTGCAAGGGAATAACACTTAGATTCTCTACTCGACATTCAATTCTTTGTCAATCCTATTAGAGACAAACAAATATATATTTCAAGTTTTATTTATAACCTTCGGTAAAATATCTCCCTGTACTCAACATTCAGTTCATTGAATACATATACTCAAAATCCATGGGTCCCATGCAACTGGTCAAAACAAGCAAATGGATTAACATAAACCAAGTATTGATGATGAGATCATATGTATGAAAGAAATGACATGAACATCATCAATGAAATTTAATATAATAAACATGAAGGAAATCTATTCTAAAACATAAATGAAATATAATCTGCTCGTAAAATCCTAAAGAAATAAAAATTGTTCCAAAAAATATCGAAATAAAACTTCCTATAGAAAACCGCCTTCAAAATATAGGACTTCTACATTCACTGTACAAAAAATGTAGAAGATTTCTACATTCACTCTTAAATTCGAATTTAAAAACTATGAAATTAACTGAACGATTGAAGGGAAAGTAATGAAATGGTACATAGTATTCGCCTTGTGTGGGCCCAACCTAAGGGAGCTCTTGGAACACTCGATAAACTAAATAATTCAAAGATAAACCAAAACTAGTTTTTCATTAAAATTATGTGTTTAAAACAGGGAAGCAAGTTGCTTCTTACAAATTTTCCTTAAACAACAAGGGAGACAATGGAAAATGATGAAGAGAAGAATAATAGAATCTAATATTAACCTCATTGTATCAAATTTACTATCATTTATACAACAATGATATAAAATTTTCCATGCAACCAACCCCTTTGATTTGTGGAAGATGTCCGAGTTAGCTCGAAATCCGCATGCATGTTGGTGGGGTTGAGTATCTATTTAGGAATTCAATCTTGGACATGTGATTTATAATTTGGATAATCATTGAGTCCTTTAAGTGGTGGTAGATAAGTATTTTCACTTGTGTAAACTCTCTCATGCAATCATCTCCTTGTTTGTGGGAGTTGTCCCTTAGTTAACTAGAAATATGCATGTTGATTTTTTGGGATTGATTTCCCCTCTTCAGAATTGGACTTTGGTTTCATCTTGAGATGATCTTCAGTACTCCGTTGGAAGCTCATGAGAATCAGGATGGGGCATAATCCCTTAAATCTCTCCAACAAACTCTAGTTTGACTAGTGAACCGATTGAGAGACATTAACATGACTTTTGTGTCTTGATATTTTTCACTTAGCTTTTAGATAACCTCCGTCTACAACTCCAATCAAATGAATAATTCGTTGGCAAATATTATCTCATTATCTCATTAAATAAATCAAAGCAGTAAGAAAATTAAGTAAACATTACTAATCAAATGTCAAGATATTCATTTAACAATCATGCATAGGATTTTAGGATCAACATCATAAAGTTTATAATATTTTATGTAACTTAGACCCTTATTCCTCACTAACAAGCCTTATATATGATCAAGACGACCAAATAATGCAACATTTATTATGCTCATAGAAAGGTTGTCCTAATTGTTTTCTTGTTTAGTATTTTTTGTGATTTTATCTATCACTGATAAGGTAACACAATACTTCTCTTAATTTCAATGTTATCTATTTTTCTTGTAGAGGTTTACTCTTTTTGGGAATATTTTTTTATTTCCATTTTTCACATAGCCATTAAATCTAAAAAAAATCTCTAAATGATACAACTCATCTTTAAGTTGTTCATCATCACTGCTCCCAACTGCCCTAAATACAATAGTTTTTAAGATACCTAATTTATGTTTTGGGTGATAATGTGAGTCTACTTTTAGGTATTTGTCCATGTAATTCTTCTTTTAAAAAATCTAATTAGCCATAGAGTCGTAATTTTCATTGTGGTCAGAAAATCAAGAAATGGAAGCTGGTTGTTTTCTTGTATTTCCATGGTGGAGTTAATATTATCTTATTTATTAATATGTTGTAGGTGGTTTTCCAAATTACACATTCCATTTGACCAAAACATGCTGGTGTCATCTGCAAACCTCTTCCATTCCTTTAGCTTGAAGGAAAATGAATCTAATCTTTTTTTCTCAAAGTATTTCATATATAGATTTTCTACCAGTTGGAAGAATGTATAGATTTTCTACCATTTGGAAGAGTGGTGACCCCATTGCAACACCTTCTACCTATTTATAAATATTACCTCCTAAGGTCAAATGTGTTGATTTTAAGCAAATGTCTTACAAGTTTACAATTTCATCATTTGTGATGCTCTTTTTGACCTTGATTTGTCGCTAACAAGAATTTATATGTATATAGAAAGACTATATGGAATCTAACCATTGTGTCTCATTCATTAAGGGGAACATCTAAAATTATAGACCATCTAAAAATTCTGTTGATAATCATATTGCAAGTAAACCCCATAAAAAGTGGGCAAGTTAATAAGTGGACAAACACAACTCTTTTGTAAAATTTATTCCCTTATGATACTTTTCCATGAATGTCATCAATCCAATATTGCTTGAAAATTAGAACAAGTGACTTGAAATTGGTGAAGAAAACCTCAAGAGAATCGAAATTGCTTGGACTTGTTAGAATAATCAGCCCATATTTACCCATATTTGACATTAATTAAATCATTTGTGTCTTACTCCTAGAATCCTAGATTCCCTCTCTATGCTAGTTGACTTCTACATGTTCCTAGAAGTCAATACTTGCTAAACTAGGTCATGGAGTGCTTTGGAATCATCCTAGAGCCATATTTAGCATGTTTTATTTATTCCTAATTCCTTAAAGTGCATATTTGCATTTTCTAAAAGCTTCCTTGCTTTACATCTGATTTAAGGCATACAAAAGCATGAATGATTTGTATTTCCACCACATTACCTTTCCCACTTGCTTTAGCTAATTCATGAGGATCTTCATGGATTTGGAAAGTCCTTTTTGCACCTATGGGGGATTTGACTTGTTTTAGTAAGCCTGCTTTTTGACCAATTCGAATAGAAACCTAGTGCTTTCGAATATCTCATGTAATTATATATCTGAATAGTATATTACTTGATATGGTTGGCCAATGTACACTTATTCAATACAGAATTAAGTTATGCTCCAATTTAAGTCTCCTTTTGTGTGAATTTTGCATGTTTGATTAGCAATTTTGTGAGTGTAATTGATCTATCTCTTGGGTCCAATTTCCACATGGTATCAGATCCTTTGTGGATTTATTTCTCTCCTTCCAAATTGTTATTGCAGGTTTGAGATCACTGACTGGGAGCGTATTATGCTTACTGAAGGGCACAGGAGTTGAGATGTGAACCAATCTCAAAGGATTTTCTTGAATCCATTCAATTTATTGGAATGGAAATATGATATAGAGATATTGTTGAGAGAGAGAGGTTTCTACAAGGTTACCATGGTTACTGAGGTAGAGCCCAATGCAGTTGCAGAGAAAATCAAATGGCACAACATTAGGGATGAGGCCGATGGTCTTTTGTGTCTGAGTATTTCAAGAGACCTCCTCTTCCATCTTGATTCATTGACATCTCCTAATGAGGTCTGGGAGAATATTGAAGATCATTTTCGAAATACAGATGAGATGAGAGGACATCAAATCGAGAATGAATTGATCTCCTTGAATCCTAGTAGCTTTGAATCATTGCAACTCTATTTTACCAAGTTTAAGTCCCTTGTTTTGTAGTTAAAACAATGTGGGATTGAAAAGAAGGAGGAGAAAATAGTTTTGATCACTCTCTCAAAGCTTGGTCCTGGCTATTCAATGTCAATTTCTACCTTCTATGCCACTAAATTGACAGCTCGAACCTGGAAGATGCCTAATCTTGTTGAGTTAATGGAATCCCTCACTCAAGAGAAAGATAAATTGGTGATGATGGGAACCATCAAACCTTCCAAAGACCAAGATTTGGTTGCTGGAGATTCAAAGGTGGATTCAAAAAGCAAGAAAAAAGACAAAAATCCACCAGAGAAAAAGAGAGACAAGGGAAAGTCTCAAGAGGAGTCCTTGAGATCCAAGAAGAACCTCTAGAAGAAGAACAACAAAGGAGAAATGAGCAAGTGCACATACTACAGTAAGGGTTATCATCCTAAGAGATCTTGTATGAAAAATTAGATAGACATATTGACCCAAGTCCTAGAGAAGACCAACGTCTACCTTCCTGATTGCTCAAAGAGGAGGGAAGGAGGATCAAACTCATAAGACAAGGAGAGAGTACATGCATTGGTTGCTGGCACCTCAAGCTCACCTAGTTTCATCATTGATTCTGGAGCTTTCGGACATATGGTTTCAACAAAAGAGATCTTCTATTCTCTTCACATGTCAAAAGGTCCTCCAATAGTTTTGGGAGATAAATCTCTGACTGACAGTATGGGAAAGGGTTGGATTGATATTAACCATGGTAAGTTCAATAGTGTGTTGTATGTTCCAGGTCTTTCCTCTAATCTCTTGTTAGTGTATCAGATGACTTAGACTAGGTATTTAAAGAAAGTCATATTCTCCTGCAATGAAGTTGAAATCACTGAGATTTCGAATGGTAAATTCATAGCAAAAGGTGTTGTTGATCACACTTCGAAGGTATACAAGTTTTCCCATTTTCTACCCTACTCAAAACCCTCTGCTCTTCCTACTCATGCTAATGAAGAAAGCAAGCTTTGCCATGAAATGTTTGGCCATATTAACTACAAGTATCTTTCTGATTTGAGTGAAAAAGGCATGGTCATAGGGTTACCAAAGATCGAGTTTTCTAAGGGAGTCTGTTAAGGTTGTATCCTAGGAAAACACCGAGAGAACAAGTATGAGAAAGCTAGTCATGAGAGAACCTTTGCACCTCTTGAGTTGATCCAAAGTGACATTTCTGTTATATTCCCTCATATGTCCATGATTCAATCCAAATATGCACTCACCTTCATAGATGACTTTTCAAGGTATTGTTGGGTTCACTTCCTAAAGCATAAGTTTGAAGTTTTTGACTTCTTCAAAGTATTTAGAGCCTTGGTTGAAAACCAGTCTGGGAGGAAACTCAAAATCCTCAGATATGAAAATAGGGGTGAGTATGTCAAGTATGATTTCATCCAATATTGAAAGGATGTAGGTATCAATATGAAACATTCTATCCCTTACACACCACAACAAAATGGTGTTGTTGAGAGGAAGAACAAATCACTGAAGGAGATGGAAACTTGTATGATAAAGGCTAAAACTTTGCCAGAAAAGTTTTGGGCCAAAGCTATAAAATTTGCATCCTATATCAACAATAGGGTGCCACATAATCATCTTGATGTTATTACTCCTTTCGAATCTTGGAGTGGGAACAATCCAGATGTGACCCATTTTAGGATTTTTGGCTCAAAGGCTTGGGCTAGAATTCCAACTGAAAAGAGGAAGGCTTTGCAGCTCCAAAGCCAAGAGTGCCTATTTGTTGGGTATTATGAAGATTCAAAAGGGTAAAATATTATCAACTTTATCACAAACAAAACTTTCATTGAAATAAGTTTTCAGTTCGAAGAAGAGCCTTTAGCAGCAGTTGAAGTTGGACAGTCCTCTTCACCACCACAACCATTGATTGTAAGTGAAGAGAATAATGACTTTCTTAATTATGATATATCTGATAATGATGAATTAATTTCAGATCCTAACATCCCTACAAGACCAAAGTGGGAAGAAAGTACCATTCATGCAGCTGGGGAACTAACTGGAAATCCTAATTACACTATGGGGACTAGATCTCAATTTGAGAGTGCCCTTTTTGTGAAAGATCCTCTCTTCATTGAGAAGTGTTATTTGATGATATATTCTGATACAAATACATATGAATATGCAGCACATGATCCAAGATGGAAAACAGCCATGAAAGAAGAATTCAACTCGCTCCAGAAGAACAACACATGGGAACTGATTGATCTTCCCCCAGGGAGGAAGCTAGTGAATTGTAAGTGGGTCTTCAAAAATAAGTTTGTTGCTGATGGTTCACCTTTGAAATATAAGGAAATATTGGTATCCAATGGCTACTCTCAAGTACATGGTATTGACTACAATGAGACATTTTCACCAGTGGCAAAGATGGACTCCATAAGGCTTTCCCTAGCCATTGCAGCTTTGAAAATGGGTCACAGATCGCTTTGGAATCATCCTGGAACGATATTTAGCATGTATTCTTTATTTGTGATTTCTGAAAGCACATATCTATGTTTTCTGAAAGATGCCTTGCTTTACATCTGATTTAAGGCATAAAGGAAAAGCTAGTCTAGGGGAACTTGCCTTGTTTTTTGACCACATCATCCTCCTTCCTTTTCTCCATACAAATGAATGAATGAGTTATATTTCCACAACACATTAGATTTCCTAGTTTCTTTAGCTAATTCATGAGCATCTTCATGGATTTGGAAAGTCCTTTTTGCACCTATGGGGGATTTGACTTGTTTTAGTAAGCCTGCTTTTTGACCAATTCGAATAGCAACCTAGTGCTTTTGAATCTATCATGAAATTATATATTTGAGAATCCTATTAATTCATATGGTTCACAAATTTATACATATTCAATATAGGATTAACTTATTCTCCAATTTCAGTCTCTTTTTGTGTGAATTTTGCATGTTTAATTAGCAATTTTGTGTGTGTAATTGATCCATCTCTTGGGTTCAATTTCCAATGGAATCGGTGATTTTAGGTAAAATAACTCCCGATTCATCGTATTCCATTGCTAATGCATATATTTATACAATTCATATGTCGGTTGTGATTCAACTGCCGACCAACCTATTCATATTCCTACATGACTATTCACATTCAGAATATATTTACAATATTTACATATTGTATAATCCCGACAGATTATATTCCAACAATCCCCCCCTTAATCCAAAGGGGTGTTAGTAAGTCCAAGCATGTTTCTGAATCTTTCAAACTTTTCTCGTCCAAGCGCTTTGGTGAAGATGTCTGCAACTTGATCATTTGTGGAACAATGTCGAAGATGGACTGTCTTGGCCTCTACATGATGTCGAATCAAATGATACTTTGTGTTGATGTGTTTGGTTCGATCATGGAATCTGGGATTCTTAGCCAGCTTGATTGAAGAAGTATTGTCAACCAATAATGGACTGGAGTTCTCTTGTTTTTCTTGCAAATCTTCAAGTATATTCCTGAGCCATACTATTTCTTTCATTGCTTTAGCTACAGCCACATATTTTGCTTCTTTTGTTGAATCTGTCGGAACTGACTGTTTGCGTGATCTCCATGAGACAGATGCTAATCCAAGACTCATAGTTTATCTAGAAGTTGATACTCTTGTCTTCTTATCGCCATTAAAATCTGAAACTGAGTACCCAATAAGTTTGAAGTCATCCACCTTAGAGTACTTGAGTCCAATGTCTTGAGTCCCCTTCAAGTATCTTAGAAATCTTTTTGCAGCTGACCAATGTCCTTCACAAGGTTTATGCATGAACCTTAAAAGTATGCCAACAACATAATAAATATCTGGTCTAGTTGTTGTAAGGTAGATAAGACTTCCTACAAGTTGTCGATACTTGGTCGCATCCTCAAATTATTTTCCTTCGCTTGATGTGAGCTTCATTTTCTATTCCATTGGAGTAGAGATAGGGTTGCATTCTGTCATGCAAAATTTGTTTAGTAGTTCTCCAACATATTTTTTCTGAGATAGGAATATGTACTTAGGATGTTGAGTGACTTCAATTCCTAAGTAATAGTGGAGATGTCCCATATCTGACATTTCAAAGATCCTTTTAAAATATTTCCTTATGGATGCTATATAGCTCTCATTGTTCCCTGTCATCAAAAGATCATCTACGTACACCACAAGATACACAACAGATCTTCCAACTTTCTTTATAAACAGTGTTGCATCATCAAGATCAAAATGTTTGAAATTTAACTTCAAAATATGCTCGGTTAACTTTTCATACCATGCGTGAGGCACTTGTTTTAGGCCATACAAGGATTTGACAAGCTTGCATACCTTTTGTTCTTTTCCTTTCACAACAAAGCCTTCTGGCTGAGACATGAAGACATTCTCTTTCAAGTCTCCATTCAAGAAAGTAGTCTTCACATCCATTTGATGAACTTTCCACCCATTCTGAGCAGCTAAAGAGAGTAAGGTACGGATGGTAGCCCATTTTTCTATAGGAGAGAACGTTTCTTCATAGTCAATTCATTCCTTCTATGCATAGCCTTTTGCTACAAGCCTCACTTTGTGCTTGTCAAGTGAGCCATCTGATCTATATTTGTTCTTGTACACCCACTTGCAGCCAATTGGTTTGGTTCCAAATGGAGGGTCAACCACCTTCCAAGTTCCATTCTTCATGAGTGCATCATACTCATTTTGCATAGCTTCTTTCCACTCAACTAAAGTAGAAGCTTCTTTAAAGGAAGTTGGTTCAAAGTTAGCAAATAAATTAAATTCACAATCAAATGATACATCCATGTCATCACCTGAATTATCTGCTTCTCCTCCATATTCATGTCTTTTCAAACTTCTCGTTCCCGTCTTTCCAACTTCATCTAGATGGACAATTTCAAGTGTCTTTGTGGCCCATTTAGGAATCTTTCGTGATGCTCCTGGTTGATCATCTGGTGGTGATTCTTCATTGATTGAGAGTCTTCCAATTCTCTCAATCCCATCATCTAGTTGAACCTCTTGCTTAGGTGAAGTAGTAGGAACTTCTTCTTGCGGGGGAGTTGGTGCTTCATATGGAAATTCCAAAGGTTGATCCAGAATAGGAATCCCCCATTCAAGGTTTGAAATTTCATATTCATTTTAAGAATATTTCTTTGGATGAGGATACATTTCCAAATGATCAAGATGTCTCTCAATGGACTGGTCATTTTTATTAGTTTCAAGAAAAATGACATATCTGGAAATAACAAACTTCTTGTTTACCTCATCATATAGACGGTATGCCTTGGAGTATTCTTCGTACCCCAGGAAAATACATTTTTTGCTTCGAGCACCAAGGTTATTTCTTTGCTCCTTTGGAATCAAGTCATAACAGGTGGAACCAAAAACTCTGAGATGCCTGACTGAAGGGAGATGGCCAAACCACATTTCATGTGGAGTCTTGTTATCAAGAGCATTTGAGGGACTTATGTTTCTCAAATAGGTTGCACATTTTACTACCTCACCCCAAAACATTAGTTTTACATTCTAAAAAAACATCATTGAGCAAACCATATTCATTATGGTTCTGTTCATTCTTTCTGCTACACCATTTTGTTGAGGATTGTAGGGAACTGTAGTCTGATGTGCAATTCCATGTTGGCGAATATAATCTTCAAAAGCATTTGAAGTGTATTCTTTCCCATTGTCAGTATGAAGTGTACCAATTTTAGATTGTGCTTGTTTTTCTATCAATGCATGAAAGTATTTGAATGTTTGAAATGATTCTAATTTTGTCTTTAAACAGTAAATCCAACACATTCTTGAGTAGTCATCAACAAAGGTCATAAAATACTTATTCCCATTTGCAGAAGGAGTTGGCATTGGGCCACATAAATCAGAATGCACTAATTCTAATTTCCTACTTGCTCTGAAATTATATTCATGGAATGGAAGCTTACTGTTTTTCCCTAATATACATGCATCACATTTGTTCTTCTCTTTGGGAATGGTGGGCAAACCAAATACACCATTCTTTCTCAACAAACGAAGACTGTTATAATTTAGATGACCAAATCTTGCATGCCACAATAAAATTGATCACAAATTACCTTCTCCATGCTGAGAGAGGTAGGCATAGTTCTGAACTCTTATAGATGAACCCTTTAGCTTCAGCAGCTTCCCATATTCGTATCCAGTCATGATGACTTGGTTGTCAGAGGACTTTGTTATTTCTACGATTCCATCAAACATGTGGATGGAATGGCCTCGATGTCGAATCTCCACCAAGGACAGCAGGCTTCTCTGCAACTCTGGAAGATAAAGAACATTCTTCAACAAGAAATCAAGGAATCCAGGCATCTTCAGCCAAATGGTGCCGATTCCCTTTGGTTTAAGACTTGACTTATCTGCAAAGTAAACTATGCCATTTATTGTTTCATTAAGTTCTTTAAAACAGTCTTTTCTAAAAGTCATGTGTGATGTTGCACCAGTATCAAGTAGCCAACATTCTGTGTAAGATGAAAGTGAAGTCATTTCATTAATTCCAAGATTACAATGTGCAACAATACAATGAGCAGAATCAGAATATTTACTAGCATCTTGGTTTTTATTGTCATCTTTCTTCTGGTTATGTTTGTCTTTGATGGAGTCCCATGAAGCCCAACACTGATCTGATGTGTGTCCAGTCTTTCCACAACACTTGCACTGCAAATCTGATCTTTTGTTGGAGTTGTTTCTTCCCCCTCTGCCTCTGAAGTTTCTTCTTCCTCTGCCTCTCTCTTTTCCAGAGAGAGTGGCACCAACTATAGATGCCAAAGAGTGCATCTTCACTATGGAATCCGCAACTTACAGAATACTTGGAAAAAGATATGGGATGCAGGTTTAGATTCGTGCTCCTTTACAAATTACAATATGATTCTGCAACCTATACAAATAATTTGCAGCTTAAAAATAATTCAATAGATCTATATCATTGATGATCTACCTCAACTACTCTATATCATTTGTTCTAGAGTGTTATTATATAAATATTACATTTAAAATCTTCACAATAATACAAAAACAAAGTCTCTTGTAACAGACTTGTAGTAGCACTCACACAAATGAGTTCTCAACACTTTTACACTAATGAAGTAGTCAACACATCAACACAGTCGCAACAATGGTCTGGAGCTCTTGAGATCGTAGCAATGAGACCTCAAGAATGACAAAGCATGAACTCATACAAGATGCATATACCTCCACGCTCTTGAATGGAGTCTTCCAAGTCACAGAGAGTCATGGATTTAACTCACAGTGATGAGAGGTCACGGCTCCAATAGTATTCCAATGAGATTTACTGACAAGCTTAACCAACTAGCTTCAACACAAATCATTTGGATTCTTCATACAATAGTCATCAACGATATCATGATAGCACATAATTGGGACAGTTCCAACACTAGTCGCAGAGTTGTAGCAGCACCCAAGATGAAATCATGGGACAAGGTAGCTCGCTGCAGTGGTGCTTCAACACAGACAACACCAATAATGGAACAATTAAGTCTCAACTCTCAACTCCAACAATTAGTCTTCAACGCAGTAGTTCTAGACATATATTCCTCAATGTCACAACTCGAATACACCATACATAGCATTCACAGGCCTTTTTCACTTAACACAAATGAAAATGTGTGCAGACATGAAGACATGAAGACATAGTTCTAGGGTAGAAATTAGGTTTTGTGCACTTCACGGGAAAAACTAGGGTTTCTGAAAAAACGCACGGAGAGACAAACTGATCTCCAGGAATACGAGCTCCATGCAATTGGTAATGGCATGAATATTTCGCCAACAATCTCTCACCAGGAATAAATCCCACAATTACATCACCATGATCAGAATATTATCTCAACTCTCACAAGTTCATAGCAAGAGAAGTCATTTTACATGTCACAGCTTACGGTTTTAATAATTCCTTTGTGAAACATGCAACGCGTTCACAGCCTCATACAAAACCAGTGCCATGATCTCGCAGATGAACCATGCAACAGCAGCAATGTCACCGACCTGGAATGCCGCGTCCTCGTCTTAATCCACAGCTTCAAGAGGATCGAAGGGTTTTTCATCTGCAAGCTTACGGATAGTCTTCATCATTGGAACATCGAATTGGAATGCTTGAAGGCAGAGATGGATGATTTGCAGGCTTCGAAGAGGTGAAGAATCTCAAATGCAAGTATCGAAATATCCAGTGAATAACACATACAATTAAATGCACCAAGTTGTAGGAGAAACGTCTAGAGGCAGACTGGCGATATTCAAGCAGTCTGAAACAAATTGGTAGAGGGAAGGTGCAATAATAAGCCAATAGCCAGGGAATGGACTGGAAAGTATGGAGGCTTTCAGGACTAAAATGAGAAAGAGTTATGGCAGGTATCCACTATCGCATCACTCATCAATGATAGAGCAGCCAGCGCATGCACCAATCCATGCAATCTGCAGATTGAGGAAAGGGCATATGAATGAGCAGACTGGCAACAGGCAGGTAGGTGTGCAGCAGGACTGAAACGCATCAGGAAGGATTTATGGAGCTCTGATACCATTGTTAGGTAAAATAACTCTCGATTCATCTTATTCCATTGCTAATGCATATATTTATACAATTCGAATGTCGGTTGTGATTCAACTTCCGACCAACCTATTCATATTCCTACATGACTATTCACATTCAGAATATATTTACAATATTTACATATTGTATAATCCTGACGGATTATATTCCAACAAGTGAGAATAACTCAATCTCCAATTGATGTGCTCTTAGGTCATCTTGAACTCCAAAGAGAGACTCCAATTGATTCCACACTTGGTTTGGAGTGGTCAAACCATCTAGATGAAAGAGTATATCAGTACAAATAGAGAGGAAAAGTAATCCATAGGCTTCATCCAACATATTATGCCACTTAGCTTTCTCAATCACAACATTGGCTCATTCTCCAAATCTAGAGTAACTCTGTATAATCCCCTACTACATAATAAAATGTCAATTTTGGATTTCCATTCATGGTAGTTGGAGGGAGTAAGAATTATAGCTGATGAAGAATCCATATTTCTGATTTGATGCACTCAAGAAGAGACTCTCTGCAATCTGCAAAGAAAAACTAGGAAAAAACCTTGTAATCTAGACAAGCTCCTCTTCAGAGAGGGATAGGAAACTAGATGTGCTCGTCAACTCTGTAGAACTTAATAAACCTTGTTGCTATGATACCATGTAGAAATAATAGCTCCAATTCTATGAGTAAAGATGCTAAGAAGAACCATAAGAAATAGATCTTTCTACTGAGATCTCTCACAAGCATACACAAGAAAAATAGAGAGAAGAAAAGATACCGAATCACATGAATTAAGAGATGAATATTGACATGTATCCTTTCATTGAATAATGATGAATAATAGTGTACATAAATAGTACATCCCTCATAAGAAAATCGGGTTGTATGGAGACAATTATGTCCACCATTGGTCTTAACTGAGCACCAGATTTATGGATGTTGGGGCAATATATCCTTGGAATGATAGGTTATTTTGGAATGCATCTTTTCTTCACATTATTAGCTAGGCTTGATGCCATAATGCATTTCTTTAAATGTTTCAAGACTTTTGCACTCTCATCCTAGTGGATTTTTCTATAGCTATTGAAATGGATAACGGATCGTGCATCTTTTCTTCAAAATTATGTGTGTCCATCACTACAATCACATCCCTTTATCATATCTAATTATTGTTATCTCTTGGTTGGATTTAAGGTTTCTTAATGCCTCCAACTCTTCCTTATCGATCAATCGGTTTTGGTGGTTTGGATTTTCATAAGAAAATTGCATAATCTTGTCTAAATGCCTTTGCCTCATTTTTAGGTAAGAATGAAATGTAACCTTCAATAAAACAAATCATTTTCTTAGTCAATATGATTTTTGGTGTAACAACAAATTTCAAACCATTTTTAGGATTCTTAATTCATTCTCATTAAGCATCTACTTCGAGAGATTTACTAAATTTTGATTTCACAAGTACAAATTGGGGTTTCTTTTGCCTGGTTCCTTCCCAAGTTATCAAATTTTGTGATATTTTTTCCATTAAGATTTGTTTTTTGTAGCCTTAATTTTTTTGGCTAGACTTGTCATGAGTCTCATCCACAGGTCTTGGTGAATTGCATTGGTTAATATTATTTCAGGGCACCCTAGCACTAATTGAGTTCCTAATATTCGTGTTCTCCAAAGGCCAAGCGTATCCACTTGTCTATGAACATGAAACTAGCTTTTTGGGCTCAACGGATCCTTCCCCTCTATGTTCTGTCTTTCCTCACTGTTTCTTTCCTTGACAGTTAGTAGGCCTTTTGGGGGATCTACGAGGCTGCCCAATCGTCCATTCAAAAGAGGAAGGTTTCCTCCAGAGGTGGTGCTTTGCTTAAGTTCTCTCCAAATGCCAGGCATCTCCATTTGTCCAAGAAAGACAAAAGGAGGGGAAGATAGAATAGCCTATAGGAAATCATCTATATCACTCAATTAATAGGATTAAAAAGAAAAAGAAGGATGTGGCTTAGGTCTAACTTCCTAGCTTGGTAGAAGACCAATATTGCAGCACCATGTCACCATAGCTTCACCTGGTCTTTTTACCGCCAAGCTCGAGCTCCTGAGATACCCTTACTTTACGCCAGAACTTATACTCCTAACCGTTGATCGGACCAAACCACCAGTCTCAATTATGGGCAAGAATAATCCCGACTACTTGTCCCTACGAGCCACAATCTATGGACTACAATATACTTCATTACTATTATGCGCATCTCCTCCATTACTCGATCAAAATAGTGTTCATAGGCAGATCAAACCCTGTTTTTGGTTCGTTGTCATTTATCTAATTTTTGTATCACTCTTTCCATTTTTTGTTGCGAAAGTTTTATCCTTTCTCTACCTGACAATACCAGATCGAGATACCTCATCTGATCGTGGCTAAAAACTTTTTAACTCTCCTTTCTTATTGGCTAGTGGGATCTCACAAACACATAGAGTCTTGTATCTCATCTATGCGAGTTCCATGATCCTAGGTCTATCTCTAGCGGTATCACTCCATCGTCAGGGATAACTATTCTTCCAACTTCATGGGGAAGTAGGCTCTCAAATTTCTGCTTTTTCTTCATTATTAACTAAGCTAGAAACTCATTTTTTGTAAATCCTATTAGCTGGGAATGTAGATCTACATTTTGGGTAGGAATGGAGACCATTCTTGCCTCTGTGAATCCAGCGAATGTTTCCTGAATCATTTTGATTATTTGGGTAATTATTCACCTTTAACCATTATCAAATTTGGTTCTTGGGACGTTTTTGGTTCATTCCAGAACTTGCATTTTGTTGTGTAGTGCATCACTGTGTTGGCTTGGCTGAGTTGTGTCCCCTAGTTCCTTGTGGAAATCATGCCCAGCTTGGGGGTGGCAGTGATGCTGAGATATTGATGAGCACACTGCCCTATCATTGGGTGGAATGTTGTAGCGACATAGCTAGTTGCAGGATGAGCTTCGATTCCAAGATAAGTATTCTTGTGTTAAAATCTCTGCATTTACCTTTGCTAATGAGGTAAGATGAACATGTGAATGAATGAAATGTAATTTTCTTCCATTGTATGTTAAATATTTATGCATCTGTGCAAGTTATTAGTTCAATGTATTTCGTTTTATGTTCATGGGGCTAGTTTCCTGGATATGATTGCAGCATAGTTGCATCCTCTCTCTGGTAGAACGGTGGGGACATGACATGAAACACACACTCCCTCAACCAAACCCTCAACATCCATATATGGTGTTTAATATCACATTTTAACATATCCAAACTTTCATGCAAGAATACTTCTTTGTTCCTCTCCACAGGACGGTGCTTGATATGGGCGAATTTTGGAGTATTTCCTTCAGTTTTGCATCTTTTAAGAAAGTTCATGTGTATTGTTCCATGCACAATGTTACAACATATTTTCATAAGTTATGGTATGTCAGCTAGCATATCCCTTCCCTAGATTGATGTTATACATTCATTCAAACTTCCACATGTAGAAATAATTATAATGATCATATTAATCAAAACATGTCTATTAACAAATTTTTTTCTATCCAATTCAGATTTCTATGTAGAGTCCATCATCAAGAGAACTTATCCCATGGAAATTAAGAAGAGGATGCAGTTAATTAATAATTATTATTACGATAGGAATACTAATGCTAGGGAACAGTTAGTCAAATTCATTAGTATGATAATTAATAAATAATTAAAACTATTATTAGCGTTCCTTGTTTATTTTAAGATGTGGACCAGAGGCTTCAAATAATCTCTATGAACAAGACAATCATATCTGTTAATATTTGAAGTATTTTTTTTTATCTCCATGACTTCGCTGATACATATCACATTATTGTGTTCTTTAGTGGCGATCACACAAGATTCTTCCATACAAATATGACGATTTTGAGCATGAGCATGTTCTTTTTTCTCTATTATGTGTAATGTCGACACAATTCTCTTTATGTCTTGTTTAAATTGAACGAGTGGGTTCTCTGATGTATAATATACCACATGAGCATAGTACTGAGTAAACTCCACTTTTTTGTGTTTTGAATCAATTGGACTTTTAGCTTTTTCAAAAATATTTTTTTTACGGAGTTTTGGGGGTAAAAGGTTTTCCCAATGTTTTTATTCTTCGATATTTTTGTGGATTTATATCTTACTCCTTGGATATAAGGTAACACAATATCCTAATAATTTCAGTATTATTGATTTCTCTAGTAGAGGTTTGTGCTTTCTCGAAAGCTTTTCTAGTATCCTTTTTCACATAGGCATTCAAAATAAAAATTTTCTCTAAATGATGCAGCTCAAATTTAAGGTGTTCATCTTTAGTGATCCTAACTTCACTAATTTCAAGAGTTTTTATGATACCTAATTTTTTTCTCAGTGATGATGTGAGTCTACTGATAGGTATCTGTCCATCTTAGTTTCTTTCATAAAACCTAGTGGGACAAAAGTCATCTTTTGTCTTGGTGATTAGAACATCAAGAAATGGAAGTTGGTTGTTTTCTTGGATTTTCATGGTGAACTTAATGGGATCATATTGATTCTTAAGGTATG
Organism: Pseudotsuga menziesii; assembly: GCA_001517045.1. Lineage (NCBI taxonomy): Eukaryota > Viridiplantae > Streptophyta > Pinopsida > Pinales > Pinaceae > Pseudotsuga > Pseudotsuga menziesii. The sequence goes on along the minus strand of LPNX010215995.1, from coordinate 56,396 downwards.
CTAGTAATTTTTCTAAGTTATCTATTCCATGTGATCAAAATAACTTGGTGTCATGGGCAAACCTCTTCCATTCCTCTAGCTTTATAGGAAAGGACTCCAAGGTTGTTTTCTCAAAGTATTCCATATGTACATTTTCTACCACTCGAGAGAGTGGTGGTCCCATCTCAATGCCCTCTACATGTTCATAAATATAATCTATAAAAATAAAATATGTTGATTTTAAGCAAATGCTTACCAAGCTTAACTTTTATGACCTTGATTTCCTCGTCAATAGAAACTTTTGTGTATAGAGAGACTATATTGAAACTAGCCATTGTTTCTTATTCATTAAGGTGAATGTCTTTAGTATTTCAATTAAATGTGATGAACCTTTGATGCAAGAATGTGTGAGGGAAACTAGTGGTTTTATAGTTTTTGCAAGAAACTTCTCCAATTGGTATGTAGCAAACCCGATTGTGTTCACTATTGGTCTTAACAAATTTATGTATTTTGGGTAATCCATATATCCTTGGAATGATGGGGTATTTTGTAATGATTATTTTCTTTAGATTATTATATGCTCGACTCCATATCCTCTTGGATGTTTATATAGCTGCTGAAATTAGATAAATGATCATGCATATTTTATTCAAAATTATTTGTATCCATCACTACTTCCCTTTATCATCTATCATTATTATTATAATCGCTTGGTTGGATTTGAGGTTTTATCAATGGTTCCAACTCTTCTTTATATATATTCAGTTTGGTGGTTTCGATTTTCGTAAAACTTTTGCACGAACTTTCCTAACCTTGTATGCTTTGTTTTCAAGTAAGATCAAAATGGAGTATTCGATCAAACAAATCAATTTCTCAATTTCTCAGTATGGATGATTTTTATTGTAACAATAAACTTCAAACCTTTTTTAGAATTCTTAAATCCTTATCGTTGAGTGTGTACTTGTTGGAGAGATTTACTACGTTTTGAGTACGAAATGGGGTTATAGATTTTATAGTCTTTTTCCCTTGAATATTTGCTTCCGTAGCCTCGGTATTTTATGGCTATACTTGTCGTGAGTCTCGTCCATAGGTCTTGGCGAATTGTATTGGCTAATATTAGATGTAAAGAAAGGCAATCCTTGGACCATGCCTTTAGCTCCAATCCATTGTGTTTAATCCTTCATTTTAGAATATTAGAACTTGCGCGCGAGAATGCTCCTCTCTTCTTGATTGGGATTTTGTGTTTGATCTTGGTGAATTTTGGAGTAATTCCTTCGGTTTTGCATCTTTAAAGAAAGTTCAAGTGTACTATTCATGTACATTGCTACAACATATTTTTAGAAGGCACCTTGTGTCAACTAACATATCCCTTCCATGAAGGGAAGTTATACATTCATTTAGAATTCCACAAACACACATGATTATAATTATCAAATTGATGGAAACTTGTGTATTGAGCAATTTTTCTTTATGCATTCCAGAGTTCTATGTACAGTCTATCATGAGGAGAATTTATCCCATGCAACTTAAGAACAGGATAAGGCTAATTAATAATTATTATTATGATAAGCATACTAGTTCATGGGCAAAGGTATGTCAGATTCATTAGAAGGATAATTAATTAATTATTATTAATGTTCCCTCTTTCTTTTAATATATAGAACAAAGGTTTCCAAGACTCACTAACAACAAGACCATCACATATGCTAATATTTAAAGGATGTTTCTCTATCTCCAGGAATTCCCTGATGTGTCTCATATTATAGTGTTCTTCAATGGCGACCACGCAAGCTTCTTCCATACAAATATCATGATTTGAAACATGAACACGGTTTTCAAGTAGTCATCGTTTTTCTCTTTTATGTGTTATTTCAACATAATGCTATTTAAGTATTTTTTTAATATAAAGTATGCTTTTCCTGATGCATACTAGATACTGCATGAGCACCATATTGACTAAACTCATTTTTTTATGTTTTCAATCAATTCGATATTTACGTTTTTAAAGGATGTTTTTAAGGGAGTTTGCGGGGGAGTGACAGGTCAATGAATTACAACTATAGAAACCGAATCCCTTGGCTAATTACTTAAATTATTAACCCGAGAGTTCATCAAAAATTAAGTGGTACCATGCACTATGTATTCATTTTCAAAGGCATCATTCATCGAGTAGCATAATTGAAATCTATTATAGCAACATAAATGAAATATCGGCTAATAAACAAGGAATGAAATCTAATCTAATCAACAAAAAATATTCTATCATAACTTAAAAAAATGCTACCTATAGGTTTCAAGAGTGTAAGATCCAAACATTCCATTTGGCACTTATTTCCTCATCAACTCCTTAAAGGGAAAGCATATAATGACCTTTCATTACCTTTCATGTTCAATTGTGAGAATTTTCATTGAAATCCCCCCTTACTCTATCTTCAGGTTACTAGATGTAGACATTTAGAAGCTATGAGCTCCATGAACGTGGTTAAAACAAGAATAGGGCTAGCATTAACCAATTTTAATTATGAATTCATGCATTAAATAAATGGGATATGGGTTGCAAGGGAATAACACTTAGATTCTATACTTGACACTCAATTATTTATCAATCCTATTAGAGACAAACAAATATAGATTTCATGTTTTATTTATAACCTTTGGTAAAATATCTCCTTGTACTCAGCATTCAACATTCAATTCATTGAATACATACAGTCAAAATCCATGGGTTCCATGCAAGTGGTCAAAACAAGAAAATGGATTAACATAAACCAAGTATTGATGATGAGATCATATGTACGAAAGAAATGACATGAAGATCACAAATGAAATTTAATATAATAAACATGAAGGAAATCTATTCTAAAACATAAATGAAATATATTCTACTCCTAAAATCCTAAAGAAATAAAAATCGTTCCAAAAAATATGGAAATAAAACTTACTATAGAAAAATACCTTAAAAATATAGGACTTCTATGTTCATTGTACAAAAACTGTAGAAGATTTCTACATTCACTCTTATTCGAATTTAAAAACTATAAAATGAACTAAAGGATTGAAGGGAAAGTAATGCAATGGTACATAGTATTCCCCTTGTGTGGGCCCAACCCAAGGGAGCTCTTGGAACCCTCTCTAAACTAACTAATTCAAAGATAAACCAAAACTAGTTTTTCATTAAAATTATGTGTTTAATACATGGAAGCAAGTTGCTTCTTACAAATATTCCTTAAACAACAAGGGAGACAATTGAAAATGATTAGAAAACTGCCTTAAAAATATAGGACTTCTATGTTCACTATACAAAAAATGTAGAAGATTTCTACAGTCACTCTTATTCGAATTTAAAAACTATGAAATGAACTGAATGAATGAAGGTAAAATAATGCAATGGTACATAGTATTCCCCTTGTGTGGGCCCAACCCAAGGGAGCTCTTGGAACCCTCACTAAACTAACTAATTCAAAGATAAACCAAAACTAGTTTTTCCTTGAAATTATGTGTTTAATACAGGGAAGCAAGTTGCTTCTTACAAATTTTCCTTAACAATGGAAAATGAGGAAGAGAAGAATAATAGAATCTAATATTAACCTCATTCTATCAAATTTACTATCATTTATACAACAATGATTTAAAATTTTCCATGCAACCAACCCCTATGATTTGTGGAAGTTGTCTGAGTTGGCTCAAAATCTGCATGCATGTTGGTGGGGTTGAGTATCTATTTAGGAATTCAATCTTGGACTTGTGATTTATAATTTGGATAATCATTGAGTCCTTTAAGTCGTGGCAGATAAATATTTTTACTTATGTAAACTCTCTCCTATAATCATATCATTATTTGTGGTCGTTGTCCCCTAGTTAACTAGAAATATGGATGTTGATTTTTTTGGATTGATTTCCCCCCTTAGGAATTCGACTTGGCATCCATGATTTCATCGTGCGATGATCTTCAGTCCTGCATTGGAAGCTCATGAGAATCAAGATGGGGCATAATCCCTTAAATCTCTCCAACAAACTCTAGTTTGACTAGTGAGCCCATTGAGAGACATTGACATGATTTTTGTGTCTTGATATCCTTCACTTAGCTTTTAGATAACCTCCATCTACAACTCCATCTCAAATGAATAATTCTTTGACAAATATTATCTCATTATCTTATTAAATAAATCAAAGCAATAAGAAAATGAGTAAACATTACTAATCAAATGTCAAGATATTCATTTAACAATCATGCATAGGATTTTAGGATCAACATCATAAAGTTTATAATATTTTATGCAATTTAGACCCTTATTCCTCCGTAACAAGCTTTAGGTATGATCAAGAGGACCAAATAATCCAACATTTATTGTGCCCATAGAAATGTTGCCCTAATTTTTTTCTTGTTTAGTAAAGTTTGTGATTTTATCTGTTACTCATTGGATATAAGGTAACACAATACTTCTCTTAATTTCAATGTTATCTATTTTTCTTGTAGAGGTTTACTCTTTTTGGAGATATTTTTTTATTTCCTTTTTTCAAGTAGCCATTCAATCTAAAGAAATTCTCTAGATGATGCAACTCATCTTTAAGTTGTTCATCATGAGGGCGCCATTCAATCTAAAAACTTTCTCTATATGATGCAACTCTTGTTTACGTTGTTCATCATCAGGGCTACTAACTTCCCTAAATGCAATAGTTTTTAAGATACCTAATTTATATGTTGGGTGATGATGTGAGTCTACTTTTAGGTATTTGTCCATGTAATTCTTCTTTGAAAAAACCTAATTAGCCATAGAGTCGTATTTTTTCTTGCTGATTAGAAAATCAAGAAATGGAAGATGGTTGTTTTCTTGGATTTCCATGGTGGACTTAATGTTACCATTCCATTTGACCAAAATATGTTGGTGTCATGAGCAAACCTTTTCCATTCCTTTAGCTTGAAGGAAAATGAATCTAAGGTTTTTTTCTCAAAGAATTTCATATATAGATTTTCTACCACTTGGAAGAGTGGTGACCCCATTGCAACACCTTCTACCTATTGATAAATACTACCTCCTAAGATAAAATGTGTTGCTTTTAAGCAAATCATTTACAAGTTTACAATTTCATCATTTGTGATGCTCTTTATGACCTTGATTTCCTCGTTAACAAGAATTTATATGTATATAGAAAGACTATATATAGAATCTAACCATTGTGTCTTATTCATTAAGGTCAACTTCTAAAATTATAGAACATCTCAAAATTGTGTTGATAATCATATTGCATTTAAACCCCATAAAAAATGAGCAAGTTAATAAGTGGACAAACACAACTCTTTTGTATAAATTCTTCACCAATAATTGTGCCTTATTGATGAAAATTTTTCCATGAAAGCCCCGAATTTTAAATAAGAAGTCCTAGAATTAATATAGATGAAGTCAAATAATTAGAATTGGCCCCTTGTTTGTCGGACAAGGGTTTCTTACTATTAAAGTCCATAAAGGTGTACATACCCGAAACCCCTCCGGATTTGACTTATGATCTATAATTGTTTATTTCGAATTTTTAACTAATACCATAAGACAAATTTTGACAATACACTTGTCTCATCTTCCTACAATTTAGGAAGATAATCCTTCCTAATCCTTAGTGGTCCACTCCAAAGTGTAAAATATAAACACTTATCAATATAATAAAATGAAAATATTCATTATCTTCCTAATCTTTAGTGGTCCACTCCAAAGTGTAAAATATAAACGCTTATCAATATAATAAGAAGAAAATACTCCTCCATGAAATAAGCCCATATACCCACTACATTGGTAGGGTTTTTTTAACTACCGCCTTCAGGTATATCATAATCCCTATAAAAGGGAGGATGCCCTCCCATAAAAACCTATTCTCTCATTTTTTACCTTGATTTCCTCGTTAGCAAGAATTTATATGTATATAGAAACGCTATATAGAATCTAACCATTGTGTCTTATTCATTAAGGTTAACATCTAAAATTCTAGAACATCTCAAAATTTTGTTGATAATCATATCGCAAGTAAACCCCATACAAAAATGAGCAAGTTAATAAGTGGACAAACACAACTCTTTTGTAAAGATTCTTTTCCTTATGGTACTTTTCCATGAATGCCGCTAATTTTAAATAAGAAATCTTAATTAATATAGACTAAGTCAAATAATTAGAATTGGCCCCTTCTTTGTGGGACAAGGGATTCTTACTCTTAAAGTCCATAGAGATGTACATACCCTAAACCCCACCCGATTTGACTTATGACCTAAAATTGTTTATTTCGAATTTTTAACTAATATCATAAGACAAATTTTGACAATACACTTGTCTCATCTTCCTACAATTTAGGAAAATAATCTCTGGTAATCCTTCCTATCCACTGGTCCACTCTAAAGTGTAACATATAAACACTTATCATTATAATAAAAAAAAAAATACTCCTCCCTTAAATAAGCCCATATACCCATTACTTTGGTCAGGTTGCTTTTAACTACCACCTTCAGGTATATCATGAGCCCACCTTCAGGTATATCATGAGCCCTATAAAAGGGAGGATACCCTCCGATGAAAACCTATTCTCGCATTTCTGATTTTATTGGCTCTCTTTTTATTCTGTTGTAGTAATATTTACCTTCGCTGGTTTTCTCCTGCCAAGGTAGCATGGCGGTTGCTTCAGATTTATTCTCCGAGCTTCCGGATCATTTGTTGTGCGTCATCCTGTCGTATCTCCCAATTAAAGAGGCAGTTAGATCTTCCGTTTTCTCCACGAGATGGAGATATCTCTACCAGCGAGTTCCCAAGCTCGTTCTCTCCCCAGATCTTCTAATGGGTCTGGGCCTCCCCAATCCAGCAGTCATTGCACAAGTAGAGAATATTATCTCCAACATTCTTCTCTTACATTCCTCCGATCTCGATACCTTCGATCTCTATAAGACAAACGACTGGAATTTTACTCCTCAGAGTATATGTAAATGGGTTCACTGTGTAGCGTCCAAAAATGTCAAAGCCCTCTCTCTTCGCTTTTTTTCAGACATCGACGATTACGTTGACCCTGACAATCCAAGAGAAATTTTACCTCCTTCCCTTTTCTTATGTGATAGACTCACTAACCTCACACTCTTCGACTGCATTGTATCCGAAATTCCAACCGGTTTTGCTGGATTCAACAATCTGACTTATTGTCGTTTTGGTAATGTGGAATTTGAAGATGACAGTTTAGCCCTGTTTCTTTCGCACTGCCCGCTTCTGCAGGGACTTCGACTAGAGTCTTGCGATGTGCCGCTGAATACCACCATTTCTGCTCCTCACATTGAAGATTTATTTCTTGATATTACACACCCGGTGGAACTTTTAACCGAGATTTTAACTGTCAATTGCCCGAAGCTCAGACAACTCTATTTAATTAGCTATACAAAGGATTTGAGAGTGAATGGGCTGTTGTTTCAGGAGCTCTCTTCCCAAATTATGGAACTTTTCCTGGATAGAGATGGAACTGTGATAGAGATGGATCTGCATATGAACTTACATCGAGCAAACAATTTATCGGAAGCTCAGAGATATTGTGCTGTGATCACGGGGACATTCAAACTCCTGAAACGTTTAAGTATTTATTATTTCGTTTGGAAAGACGAGATGTATATTCCTACTATTAACCTGCTCCAAGGGCTTCCTCATCTCGAGAGTCTATCCATCCTTGGCGACATTGATTTGGTAAGATTTTTTTATCATTTTGTATTTTATATTATATGTTGTTGTTGAGTAAGAAGGAATTTGTGATTGGTTCTGGGTTTGGGTTTTCAATTTAATGCAGATATTAATGAAGGATCCGGCCATTCCAACAATTTTAGAGTCTCCACTACTCAATCTTATGAAGGTACAGGCATTTCTTCACGATAATTATGATGAGAAGGAGATCGATGTGTTGGTCTGGTTGCTTGAGAATTCCCCTGCTCTTGAATTTGAAGTCACTATACCACCACCACGAAATGCTGGAAAGGACGAAAAGTACATACAACTTTTACGGAGTTGGGGTCCAGCAAGAGTATCTTTAACTGAAAAGTAACTGAAGATTCTTTTATGGCTCCAATGGCTGAAGATTCTTTGAAGATCGTTCGGGGTTTGCCTTTTTATTATTTGCTGAAGATCGTTTTCTGTAGTTGGCTTTTCCGTATTTGCTTTGAAGATCGGTTCCTGTAGTTAGCTTTCTGAAGATCGTTTTCTCTGTATGATTGTTATCAGTTACAAGTTTGATTTTGGTTGGTACTTTGTATCCATTTAGACATGCTTATTAAATTTTTCATGTTTAGCATTCTACTATTAAAGCTATGATTTTTTTTTATGTGGAAAAAAAGTTAAGTAAATGTTTTATTTATTTAGTATTAAGTTTAGTAAGATTAATGTAAGTTAATTTTTAACATCAACTTAAGTTTGTAAATTTTATAATGTTTTTTTTGAGATATTTTGTGATATTTGTAATTTTTTTTATGGATATATTTTATGATATTTGTGTTTTTATGGATATATTTTGTGATCATTGTATTTTTTATCATTATATTTGAGGTTATTATGAGATTATTATGGTATACATAATTTAAAAACCAAGAATTTCTTAGCTGTGATTATCTTTCTTATAAATATATTTTTTTTTCATTATTATTTTCTATTATTTCTATGTTTCAACTTCAAATAACAAAAAATGAAAAATAATACATAAACAAATTTGAATGGAATTTGAGATTTTACTATAGCATGTATATGTCAAAATGCTAACATTACATTACTATAATTCAGTTTTTTTAGTATGGATTATGTAATCTATATAATCATAGATACATGCAAGTGTTTTGTATGTAATTGTTCATATGCATATTATCCTGAAAATACATTTTTTATAGACATTTCATTTACTTGTAAAGAATAATATTTACTTTGTTAGAATCTTATTATAATTAAAGATATATATGTGAAATAGTATTGTATATTTTTACATATCCTTTTATCTAGTTGTTGTCTAAAACATGGTTTGTTTATGATAATTCATTTCTGCAATGAAACTACTATTACATCTTTTTTTGAAAGTGGGTTGTTTTCACCATCATAAAAAGTATTTCCAAATATAAATTTTATGTCATTCTTTCTTGATATGTTTCTTATGACAACTCATTATATTTGATAGTGATTATTATAACATGTTGACTTATTATTTATTATTTGCTTCTAGTTTGTTAATTGAATTTTATTGATTCATTTTTCTAATTTTATTAAGTATAATTTTATTGATTCATTTTTCTAATTTTATTAAGTATATTAGACATTTTATGGGAAGGATGAAATCTCGACAAGTACATAAAGATTTTAGGAAGAATTCTGATTCGAATTTCAGGAGACCTTCGGCTCCAGCGAGAGTATGCGTAAATTAACTGAAGATTCGTTTATGGCTCCGAGTTCACGAGACGTTCGCCTCCAGCAATAGTATGCGTAACCGAAGATCGTTTTCTGTAGTAGGGTTTTCCTTATTTGCTTTGAAGATCGTTATGTAATTGGCTTTTCTGTCTTTGCTTTGAAGATAGCTTCATCCTAGATTCGGGGTAATTTGTTATTTATAGATCATAAAAGTGATAATCAAGTATTTTTTGGCATGTGAATACCCATTTCTTAAATTAAGGATTCTAAGGTCTTACATTACATTTTTAACTTATGGGGTAACTCTAGGGAGTTTGTTCCAGTAATTAAGAGCTACAAGCTTCCTCTTTTATTATTCTATGTAGGTAGATTCCTCACCATCAAGAGTTGATCATGTAGATAATACTTGTATTTAGCTATTTAAGTTCCACTTGTTATGAGCTTGTTAACTTATTTGTGAGAGATTGCATGGCTAATTAAGGGACTTTGAGAGATTGCAAGCCCTAACTAAGTTTGTATGCACTAGTGAACAATTTGAATTGCCTTCCTTAGTGATCTGCATTGCTTATAAGAAAAAATTGATTTATTCTTTATAAATACATAATGGAATAATGGGATTTTGCATCTCTTCATTATAGTGGATGAATATCATGATTTTTTCTCTTGTTCAATCACTTGATAAGTGTATTACTACTGCTTTTAGTTTCTAGACATTGTGCTCCAAAATCTATGTGTTATTTACCTTAGATATATGAAATGCTTAGTAAAATGCATGCCACATTTTGCACATTGGTCAATAGTTGAAAACACAGTGAGTATGAAGCTATACTTGGTTCAAAAAACCTTTTTAGATTCCTAAAATGATGGGTGATTTTCCCGTAATGAATATGGGAAGATGGTAGTTTTTCAAATAACATATTCTTAGAGTGAAGATATGAACCTCCTAGTAAAATGCACACCACAACCCTCATATTGGTCAATAATTGAAAGCAAAACCACAATTCTAAAGATAGATACATTATTCACAAAGAACCTCTATCATATTCCTAAAATGTTGGGTCATTTGTTCCATTTGAATCTACAAAGATGAATGTTTTTCAAACAACTCATGATTAGATCCAAGCTATGAACTTCTTAGTAAAATGCATAACACATTTTGCACATTGGTTCATGATGAAAACCAAAACAATAGCTTTCAATCTAGATACATTGTTCACCAAAACCTCTTTCATATTTTTATAATGGTGGGTCATTTACTTGGAATCATTATGCGGAGATAAAAAATTTTCAAACAACTTATACTCAGAATCGAGCTATGAACTACTAAGTAAAATACATGCCACAATATGCAAATTGGTTAATAATCGAAACCAAAACCTTAGGTATGGACCTAGTTACATTGTTTAGAAAAAACTCTTCCATATTCCTAAAATGATGGGTCATTTCCCCATAATTAATTTGCCAAAATGTTAGTTTTTCAAAGAATTTATGTCTAGGGTCAAGAGTGAATTTATTAACAAAATGCATGACATAGTATGTACATTGGTCAATCATTGAAACTAAAACCATATGATTGAATCTAGTTACATTGTTCCCAAAAACTAGATTCAGTTTCTTAAAATGATGAGTCATTTCCCCCAATGAATTGACCAAGATGGTAGTTTTTTCAAACAACTTAAGCTCAGAGCCAAGCTCTTAGCGATCAACTACTTTCAATTTCTTAAAATGATGAGTCATTTCCCCAATGAATTCCTGAGTATAGTTACATTTTTTACAAAAAATCTCCTTCATATTACCAAGTCATGGGTCATTTTCCCACAATGATTGAAAACTTGCCATCTTGGGAAATTCATTATGGGTAAATGACCTATCATTTTAAGAACTTGAAAGAGGTTTTCGTGAAGAATGTATCTACCTTCATGCATGTAGTTTTAATTTCATGGATTAACTAATTTAAATACTATTGTGTGCATTTAGTAAGCCCATTTTTGCTAATTTACACTTCATTTTTACTGAATGTTGTTGAAAAAATTGGCAACTTGGTAGATTCATTGTGGGGGATTCATTTTTACTAAGCCACTTTTTGCAAATTTACAATTTGTTTAATTGATTGTTATTTAAAAAATTCCATCCTTGATAGATTCATTGTGGGAAATTGACCCATTATTGACTGTTGTGTCAAAAAATCCAAGATACCATCATTTTAGGAATTTGAAAGATGGTTTTCTGAACAATCTTCTTTGTTATTTTACTTTTAGTCATTGACCAGTGGACAAGCTATGGAATTCATTTTACTAATCCCATTTTTGCAAATTTACAGTGTTTTTATTGAGGGTTGTTTCAAGAACTGTCATCTTGGAATATTCATTACCAGATAACTCATTTACTAATGCATAGACTATGGTGTGCATTTTACTAAGCCCATTTTTGCAAATTTACTTGGTTTTAATTTAAATGACTGACCAATGTAAAGACTGCGGTCATGCATTTTACTGAGCCCATTTTTTTTCAAATTTAGACTTTATTTTATTGATTATTGTTTGAAAACGTGGCAATTTGTTGATTGTTGTTTGAAAAAGTGACATCTTTGCAGATAAATTGTGGAGAAACATACACTAAAATGTGGAATTGCTAAGAGAATACTATGTAAAATATCTATCCTATGCAATTTGGAAGTAAATTCTATGTGAGATGAGCTAGTCTAGAAAAACATTTAAACTTCTGATTTATGAAAGCATGGAAATATTATTTAACAGAAGCACATACTAAAGGATCTTATTCATACAACTTATTTAAACTAGAAAAATAGGAAATTATTAATCTAATAAAGCATGAAATGATGTTAGATAAGAAATGCTCCAAAAACTTAGTCTAAAACAATCGAAATTACTCTATGAAAGATGAAACCTCATAATCTAAGAAATCACAAAAGGAACTAATATACAACAAATATAGAATGCATGATAACACACATATTACTAAAATATTCCCATGCATGAAAATGTAAAGCTGTTTAAATTTTTCTTACGAAATGCACTTACAAGACCACATGCACTATCTAAATTAACTATGTTATGCACATCTACATTCGGAAAACATGAAATTCCACAAATCCAGTCTAAGATGTAAATCAAAGCGAAAATAAAATTTAATTGACCTTTAATCATCTTAATCAAAACATAAAAATTCTTAATACATTTCCCGCCATCACTTTTACTACATAGATACTGACTTAGCAATTCTGGGAAGTCCTCTTCCGCAGGACGGAATTCTTTTAAACTAAATTATTAATGAACACACAACTCTTTCTTAACAAAATGAAGGGGACCACCTCAAAGCACGCGGTAGGAGATGAATTAAACTATAAACGCACAAGTGATATGAAACATGATTTTTCCATTATCTGTCAAAAATACAAACTGAATTGGTACAAAAATGCAAATAAGTATTCTTACATAATTGTACCGAAATTAAGGTTAACCTCTCACATGAGGCGTGAGTCTCTACTTATTACAAATTTAAAAATTTATATTCAGCAATTTAAGTGCTTCATATTGCCTTCCCCCAAAGTAGGCCAAGATCCCAAGGAAAGCTTGCTTTCCTTGGTTCTTTTTTTGTTTCTTTAAATACTAGTTTTAACTTAGAATTTTTGGGTAAAATTTTTGTTCATCCAATGAAAGTAGTTTTGGGCATATTTAACCGTGATAACATTTCTATTTTTTATCAGGTGTAACAGAAAAAAGGAGGAGGCGCTGTATAGAAAGCATTTTTGGACCATTCGAAACTCCCCAGGGGGTCTCTGTCTTCCAAAAAATTCAATTTTTTGCAATTTGTAAACCTTTGGTATCATTCCATATAAGGACCAAGTGGATTAATTTCAGTTTTCTGATATTGTAATTGTTGCTAATAAAAGTAAAATTCTTTTTGAATAGGCTATTTTGAGCCTATTCACCATCTCCACTGGGGGGATTTGCGTCTGTGTCATTTTTTACTTTTTGTTCATTTTTTTTCAATATAGTGTAGTTATAATTTGTAGGTTAGTATACTTTGACTTATAATCATTGCTGTATTCCATATCTAGTGGTTTCAAAGTAATTTTAATACTTACCCCATGAGCCTCCTTTTGAGCCGAAAGGTGAAGAAAGGGTCGTGGTAGTCTAATTAGAAAATTGTTGTTTGCTTATATGTTTATGCTTCATCTTCTATAATCATTTGTTTTAGTAATCATAATAAAATCAACCCCTCCTTAATTCCCCGATTGAGGTCCACTTGGACCGAAAGAGGTTCCTGGAGGGTTTTATTTTTAACAAGAACACCTCTTTTAAAATTTACTAAAAATAACAAAGACTCTGGTGTCTATGCTCTATACATGGATGCGGTTTGTTCGATCAGTTAGGATACATCAAAAGCACTTGAGTGACTATAAAAATTAGGATTCACTCTCCCCAAATTGACAAACCATTAGGTAAAAATCCAACGCCTCGATCAAACCATTACGATGGAAAAATACCCAAAGGAAGTGGAAACTCTTGAAAAGTGACCTCGGGGCGCTGATCTCTATTACAAATTCGGGTACATTATGAACAACAGCCTCAGAGACTCCATTCAGCCCACATATTCCTTGTGGGTAGCAATGATGGTTTAGTTTTGGACATACTTCAAGTAACCCTTGGGTATATCTGGAGTCCCCTCGCCTCAGTTAAATTACTCATATTTTTACATTAATTTAAAATTAACCAAGATACAATTGCACAACATTCATTCCAGCACTTGCAAGCACTCTTAATTGTTTTCGAATCCATTTTCAAGGCACTGGTCAACTGTTTATTTCTTTCAATCTATATGTGATTGGGTGTCATTTTCGTGCTTACTTGTGATTATCTCATCATGTTATTTGTTGTTTACAATTGTTAAATAGAAACTCCTAAAAAACTTACTCTTTAATACCATCATCATACTAATTAATTTTTTCTTGGTAACTTAATAGGGTCTACCCCCCTTGGCTTCATTAATAGTTGAGCCTAAACGGAGGAGTCAAGAACAAGGTGACATCCTTGACTCGAGACTTTCCCCCAAGGACACACCGAGTGGCTTGAAGATTTTTTCCACTTAACCCAGGTGTATGAAAGGCGGCAACAGGGGGAGCGGTTTCTAAAAACCACCCTAAAGAATGAATTTAGTGGTAGTTTTAAGATCTAAAGCATGTTCAATGCATGGTTCTTTCCTTATAATCTAAAAATTTATATTCAACAATTTAAGTGCTTCATATTGCCTTCCCCCAAAGTAGGCCAAGATCCCAAGGAAAGCTTGCTTTCCTTGGTTGTTTTTTTGTTTCTTTAAAAACTAGTTTTAACTTAGAATTTTTGGGTAAAATTTTTGTTCATCCAATGAAAGTACTTTTGGGCATATTTAACCATGATAAAATTTCTATTTTTTAGCAGGTGTAACAGAAAATAGGAGGAGGCGCTATCTAGAAAGCATTTTTGGACCATTCGAAACTCCACAGGGGGTCTCTGTCTTCCAAAAAATTCAATTTTTTGCAATTTGTAAACCTTTGGTCTCATTCCATATAAGGACCAAGTGGATTAATTTTAGTTTTCTGATATTGTAATTTTTGCTAATAAAAGTAAAATTCTTTTCGAATAGGCTCTTTCGAGCCTATTCACCATCTCCACTGGGGGGATTTGCGTTTGTGTCATTTTTTACTTTTTGTTCATTTTTTTTCAATATAGTGTAGTTATAATTTGTAGGGTAGTATACTTTGACTTATATTCATTTCCATATTCCATATCTATTGGTTTCAAAGTAATTTTAATACTTACCCCATGATCCTCCTTTTGAGCCGAAAGGTGAAGAAAGGGCCGTCGTAGTCTAATTAGAAAATTGTTGTTTGCTTATATGTTTATGCTTCATCTTCTATAATCATTTGTTTTAGTAATCATAATAAAATCAACCCCTCCTTAATTCCCCGATTGAGGTCCACTTGGACCGAAAGAGGTTCCTGGAGGGTTTTATTTTTAACAAGAACACCTCTTTTAAAATTTACTAAAAATAACAAAGACTCTAGTGTCTATGCTCTATACATGGATGTGGTTTGTTCGATCAGTCAGGATGCATCAAAAGCACTTGAGTGACTATAATAATTAGGATTCACTCTCCCCAAATTGACAAACCATTAGGCAAAAATCCAACGCCTCGATCAAACCATTACGATGGCAAAATACCCAAAGGAAGTGGAAACTCTTGAAAAGTGACCTCGGGGCGCTGATCTCTATTACAACTTTGGGTAGATTATGAATAGCAGCCTCAGAGACTCCATTCATCCCACATATTCCTTGTGGGTAGCCATGATGGTTTAGTTTTGGACATACTTCAAGTACCCCCTAGGTATATCTAGAGTCCCCTCGCCTCAGTTAAATTACTCATATTTTTACATTAATTTAAAATTAACCAAGATACAATTGCACAACATTCATTCCAGCACTTGCAAGCACTCTTAATTGTTTTTTGAATCCATTTTCAAGGCACTGGTCAACTGTTTATTTCTTTCAATCTATATGTGATTGGGTGTCATTTGCGTGCTTACTTGTGATTATCTCATCATGTTATTTGTTGTTTACAATTGTTAGATAGAAACTCCTAAAAAGCTTACTCTTTAATAGCATCATCATACTAATCAATTTTTTCTTGGTAACTTAATAGGGTCTACCCCCCTTGGCTTCATTAGGAGTTGAGCCTAAACAGAGGAGTCAAGAACAAGGTGACATCCTTGAATCAATACTTTCCCCCAAGGATACACCGAGTGGCTTAAAGATTTTTGCCACTTAACGCAGGTGTATGAAAGGTGGCAACAGGGGGAGGGGTTTCTAAAAACCACCCTGAAGAATGAATTAAGTGGTAGTTTTAAGATCTAAAGCT
Organism: Pseudotsuga menziesii; assembly: GCA_001517045.1. Taxonomy (NCBI): domain Eukaryota; kingdom Viridiplantae; phylum Streptophyta; class Pinopsida; order Pinales; family Pinaceae; genus Pseudotsuga; species Pseudotsuga menziesii. The sequence goes on along the minus strand of LPNX010215995.1, from coordinate 40,110 downwards.
TGTTGAATGCATGGTTCTTTCCTTATAATCTAAAAATTTATATTCAGCAATTTAAGTGCTTCACATTTCCTTCCCCCAAAGTAGGCCAAGATCCCAAGGAAAGCTTGCTTTCCTTGGTTCTTTTTTTGTTTCTTTAAAACTAGTTTTAACTTAGAATTTTTGGGTAAAATTTTTCTTCATCCAATGAAAGTACTTTTGGGCATATTTAACCGTGATAAAATTTCTATTTTTTAGCAGGTGTAACTGAAAATAGGAGGAGGTGCTGTCCAGAAAACATTTTTGGACCATTCGAAACTCCCCAGGGGGTCTTTGTCTTCCAAAAAATTCAATTTTTTGCAATTTGTAAACCTTTGGTCTCATTCCATATAAGGACCAAGTGTATTAATTTCAGTTAAATTCTGATATTGTAATTGTTGCTAATAAAAGTAAAATTCTTTTCGAATATGCTCTTTCGAGCCTATTCACCATCCCCACTGGGGGGATTTTCGTCTGTGTCATTTTTTACTTTTTGTTCTTTTTTTTCAATATAGTGTAGTTATAATTTGTAGGGTAGTATACTTTGACTTATAATCATTGCCATATTCCATATATAGTGGTTTCAAAGTAATTTTAATACTTACCCCATGAGCCTCCTTTTGAGCCGAAAGGTGAAGAAAGGGCCGTGGTAATCTAATTAGAAAATTGTTGTTTGCTTATATTTTTATGCTTCATCTTCTATAATCATTTGTTTTAGTAATCATAATAAAATCAACCCCTCCTTAATTCCCCGATTGAGGTCCACTTGGACCGAAAGAGGTTCATGGAGGGTTTTATTTTTAACAAGAACACCTCCTTTAAAATTTACTAAAAATAACAAGGACTCTGGTGTCTATGCTCTATACATGCCTGTGGTTTCTTCGATCAGTCAGGCTGCATCAAAAGCACTTGAGTGACTATAACAATTAGGATTCACTCTCCCCAAATTGACAAACCATCAAGCAAAAATCCAACGCCTCGATCAAACCACTACGATGGCAAAATACCCAAAGGAAGTTGAAACTCTTGAAAAGTGACCTTGGGGCGCTGGTCTCTATTACAACTTCAGGTACATTTTGAACAACTGCCTCAGAGAATCCATTCAGCCCACATATTCTTTGTGGGTAGCCATGATGGTTTAGTTTTGGACATACTTCAAGTACCCCCTGGGTATATCTGGAGTCCCCTCGCCTCAGTTAAATTACTCATCTTTTTACATTAATTTAAAATTAACCAAGATACAATTCCACAACATTCATTCCAACACTTGCAAGCACTCTTAATTGTTTTTTGAATCCATTTTCAAGGCACTGGTCAACTGTTTATTTATTTCAATCTATATGTGATTGGGTCTCATTTTCGTGCTTACTTGTGATTATCTCATCATGTTATTTGTTATTTACAATTGTTAAATATAAACTCCTAAAAAAAATATTCTTTAATACCATCATCATACTAATTATTTTTTTCTTGGTAACTTAATAGGGTCTACCCCCCTTGGCTTCATTAGCAGTTGAGCCTAAACAGAGGAGTCAAGAACAAGGTGACATCCTTGACTCGAGACTTTCCCCCAAGGACACACCGAG
>LPNX010215995.1:0-38460 GCA_001517045.1 Pseudotsuga menziesii | reverse complement strand
CCCCCCCCCCCCCAAAAAAAAAATAAAAAATAAAAAATTGATGGTAATGATGATCATGTTATTATTTGATAGTGATGATAAGGAGGATGAATATTCTAATGATGAAAATGACAATGATAACATTGATGAGGATGAGGATAAGGATGACAATGCGATTTAATGATGGGGATGAATGCAATGATTATGCTTATATGAATACAACGACTATGATGATGTTCATAATGGCAAGCATGTAATCCTTAACAATTTCTTTCAGGATTCATGGTTATGAATGAGGTTCTATACTACTACACATTCCATATAGATTAAAAAATTACCCTATGCATGAGGTGGGAACCATTTTTAGGTCTGGAATAACATGAATTGTATTGGGTATTATGCCATTCCTTGGGGACTATACTAATGGTGATGATGGTGATGACAATGATGAATATGATTATGACTATACTGTTCATTGCAATGATGATCATGATCATGATCATCATTGTTACTGATGTTGTCATCATCATTTAGATTGTCATCTAGGCCATCAACATCAACAACATTGTTGTCATTGTTGCCATTTCCATTACCATCATCATCATCATCATCATCATTCATTTCATTCTCATTTTCCACTTTGATTGAAAGTTTCATTCGTGTCTCCCACTTTAGAATAAATAAAAAATATATGACAACATTAATTCAAAAATAATCTCACAAAGATACATAAAAACAATATTTATTACTGAAAAAATGGTTAAACCCATATTGCAAATATAATGTCTATGATAGTGGTAGTAATGATCTATGAGAAGAAATGTGGTTGCTACACTTATTTACAAAATTCCATAACAACTAGATTTGATAAAAATGTGAAACCTTAAGTCTAGTAAAAACCCTTGAATGAAGTTTTCTTTGAGTCCAGCCTATGGGGGTGGAATTAGGGTATTGGAATAGGGTGACATATGGTGCTTTCCGTTACAAAACCTTCCTATATTGTAATTTTTATTTACATTAGATATATAATAATTATCCACCCATAATTGGCCATTACATTTTATCTATGTTAAAAAAAACATTACCAAAAAGAGAAAATCCGAAAATTTGCATGGGCACTAAATTATATGAAAATGCTTCCTAGTTTCTAAAACAACTTATGCTCAGAGTCAAGCTATGAACTACCCAGTAAAATGAAAACTAGAATATTCACATTGGTCAATAATTGAAACCAAAACCACATGTACTAATCTAAATACATTCTTCACAAAATCCTCATCCATATTCCTAAAATGAGGGGTCATTTGCATGCAATATATCTTTCAAGATGGAATTTTTTCAAATAAATTATGCTCAAAGTCAAGCTATGAAATGCTTAGTAAAATGCAAGCCACAATTTTCACATTGGTTAATATTTGAAAACAAAACGATAGGTATGAAGCTATACTTCGTTCACAAAATTCTTTTTTAGATTCCTAAAATGATGGGTGATTTTCCCATAATGAATATTTGAAGATGGTAGTTTTTAAAATAACATATTTTTAGAGTGAGGATATGAACTTCCTAGTAAAATTCATACCACAAACCTCATATTGGTCAATAATTGAAAACAAAACCCTAAAGATAGATACATTATTCACGAAAACTTCTATCATATTCCTAAAATGTTGGGTCATTTGTTCACTTTGAATCTACAAATATTGATCTTTTTCAAAAAACTTATGCTTAGATCCAAGCTATGAACTTCTTAGTAAAATTCATGACACATTTTGCACATTGGTCCATGATTAAAAAAAAACAATAGCTTTGAATCTAGATGCATTGTTCACCAAAACCTCTTTCATATTCTTATAATGGTGGGTCATTTACTTGCAATGATTATGCCAAGATGAAAAATTTTCAAACAACTTATACTCAGAGTCAAGTTATGAACTACTAAGTAAGATGCATGCCACAATATGCAAATTGGTTAATAACTGAAACCAAAACCTTAGGTCTAGACATAGTTACATTGTTTATAAAAACCTCTTTGATATTCCTAAAATGCTGGGTTATTTCGCCATGGATAAATAATTTGTCAATATGTTAGTTTTTCAAAGAATTTATGTCTAGGGTCAAGAGTATGGATTTCTTGATAAAATGCATGTCATAGTATGTACATTGGTCAATAATTTAAAGTAAAACCATATGACTGAATCTAGTTACATTTGTTATCTCCCAAAATAAATTTATTTTGATAATATGAAGAATTCGAGTCATGTAATAAAAGATTTGAGGATGAATAACAAATTGAAGGTCTCTATTTTTGCTATGGTTGAAAAATTTGGAAGTTATAGGTTTTATTGTCTTAGGCAGGGTTCTTAATAGCTCATTAGCCATCAAAAGGATTTGTTTCAGAAGCTAACAGTTTAATGCAGGATAAAGGTAAACCACCGAAAGAGGGCTTGGGCAAGTAAATGGTAAAAACACTTTTTGTGGCTTAGGAGAGACTTCAAACAGTTCATTAGCCATCGAAAAGTGTTGCTTTTGGCAACTTAGTGGAAAGACCAAGAAGGGTGTTAACCAAAAAAAGTGGACAAAATCGACAAGGGTAAAGGCACTTTCAATGGCTTAGGCGAGAATTCAGACATCTCATTAGCCACAGAAGGGTGAGGCTTTCGGCATCTTAGCGAATAGTTCAAAACAGGATTTAACTGCCAAAAGTAGGAAAAAAGGCGTGGGGGAAAAAGCGCTTTCGGTGGCTTAAGTGAAAGCTCTGACATTTCATTAGCCACCGAAAGGATGGGTTTTCGATGGTTAAAAGGAATATTCGGTGAGGCCACTATCTGTCAAAAGCTGCGTTTTGCCACGACGTTGGGAAAATGGTTTCGGTGGCTTAGGCAAAGGGATTATCATTTCATTAGGTAGCTAAAGCCATCTTTTCGGCGGATTACACACAAATTCTTGAAGACTTTTAACCAATGAAAAGGAAAAAGAGAAAAAAGGTTAGAAATTGGTCAAATCAAACCCTATCAGAAATATAATGATCAATAAAATGCATGATAAACCACAAAAAGGGCGGGAGTCTGCATAACTATGTGTGCAAATAAGTGAAGGAGGTCATTATAAAACTGGTAAAGGAATGATAGGATCTCAAACCTTCATTTTTCTTCCACCTGTCCAAGGGAACAACATAAAAGCTCACCGGGTATCTAGGTTGATTTGAAATATGATTATTGGGCAAGGGTTATCGAGAAGATCAACTACATCCATTGCCTTATGACCTCAGAATCCATCATGAAATCAAAAGCTCTCATAATTAGTGCCAAAACTCCAATACATTTCACCTTCGACCTTAGCATTTCTCTCCCCCAGAAATCCATCTCTGAGAAGCATCCTGCTAACACACTGTCATACAGAACTTAAAATTATTTTTGCAGGTACCTAGGAGTGGAATTCAACAAGATGAAGAAGGGAGGACCTTCTCTCAAGTAGAATTTGGGAGATATCAGCTATTTGGAGGGACATCTAGAGGTCTGTAAATTGTTCCAATATGCTGGATGCTATAGGTTTTGTGAGAAGATACATTGTTCACATCAGCAGGTGGCTAAGGCATTTTCTCTCTCATTTGATGGATCCAAGGCAGTCATAGCCAAAGAGGAATTCCACATAGATGAAGCCCTAATTACTAAAGTAACTAAACTCCCTAACACAAGAGAGAAGTGGTTTAAGACTACCATACCAAAAGATGTGGAGTTCAGATCTTATCTAAATCTTGAACATAGAGGGGTTGTGTGGAAGAAGAGTGTACCATCCTCCTGGCTGGAAGAGAGGTGGCAACAATTGCTCAAGGCCATTGTGGTCTACATAACATGTGGAGGGAGATATAACAAAGCTATGATTTACCATTTTAAGTTGATGGACCACTTCACAGGTAAAATCCCACTGAATTTTCCCTTTTACTTACACAAACGTTTGGGAAAGATGGCGCACCAGGTGAAGGCCCAGCCAACCAAGATTGCTGGCAGACTGTCCCATCATGGACTTATCTAACTTCTGGTCCAAGAATTGCTAAAGAGGAGGAATATGTCATCGCCTTATTTCCTATTTTGGAATGGTTTTGAGAGAGGCCTTCAGCTAGAGGAAAAGGGGAAATATCCTGCTAAAAAATCTAGCACACCAAGAAGTGGGAAAAGGTAAAAGAACGGCTATATCCCCAGCAGTAGCAGAATAGGCTCCTTCCTCTTCCAAATCTAAGAAGGTCAAAATAAACTTGGACTTTAGTAAAAAGGGCCAGGAAGTTGCAGCACATAGTGAGAACATTTTAAACCTTCCCTACTCAAATTCTGAAGAGGAACAAGAGGAAGGTGCAGACCTAGCTCTATAGATTGTAGCAGTGACTGAAGAAATACCATCCCCTACACCACAAGAGCAAGAGGAACCAGCAGAGAAGGATTCCTCTAGCAAGCCAAAAAAATCAAAAGATAAATCAATTACTGAGGCAAGTGTATGAGATGGAAATTTTGGAAAGGGAGATAAAGAAAAATAATGAAATATTGACCAAGAGGAATAAGCAGTTACATAATTCCTTCCTAGAGATGAGAGGAAGATACATCTTGCTAAAGATAAGAAACCTAAGGTTCATGAAAGACAATACTAGATTGTATAGGATGATTAGGCTTCAAAGACTGTGGCTGAAGGAGGCCAAGGAAAACCCTAGCTGAAACTGCAGTTAGCCTTCAGCCTCCAAAAACAAGCCAAGCTGCTGTTAACACTCCTAGAACAGAGCCTGCTGAAGAAGAAAGCTGAGTAGACAGACTTAAAATAGAATTTTTGAAGGAAACCTAATATTTTTTGGAAAATAGGGCTTTCGGTGGTTCAGGAGGATGCTGGGGCAGTGCATTAGCCACCGAAAGTGCTGCTTTCAGCAGCTAACGGTTTCGATGTTTTGGCCTCTTAACCACCAAAATAGACAAAGGAATAAAATCAAATTTTGACACACAAGACCAATTTTGGGTGAATATGGATGGCTCAAGGATAAAGTCTGAAGATGAAGGATGCTGAAAAAAAATCATGGAAGGTGTGCTTCAGTTTTACTATGACATAAAGGGAGAAAAGGCCACCAACACTTAGCTGTCAAAGTGAAACAGTGACCTATCCAGCAGAGGGCCAATGGTAGTGATTTCCAGCAATTACCTTATTTATTTGAAGTTTCATACAATGAACTAATTCTATAGTTAGTTAGACAAGTAGTTAATTAGGGTTTTTTAACTTAATTTTGCAAAAAACAATTATTTTGTTTATTTTTGTTAAATCAAATCCATGTTTTCGAGATCTGAGTATTTTGTAAAGGCTATAAATCCTAAGACTTATTTTATTGAAAAGGTTTGACCTTGGGGACTTGTAGACCATTTCTATTGTCAAGCTTCTCATTTTTCTCATGACCTAATATAAGCTCTTTTGTTATTATTTGTTTCGCTTCCATTTCTATCTTTTCTGTGTTTATGCTTGAATGTGCTATTTAGGTTATGTTCAAGTTAATTAATGTCTGATAGCTGTCACCGTATTGGCATGTTGATGTGATTTGAATTATAAGTGATTTTCTTATCATGATTTAACCATTTATATGTATATTTTTTATGTATGAACCTGCCAACATGATGAGTTCTCCTTCCCTACACCATATTGTCAACCTCTGAACAATGGTAACTAAAAGCCTTGTACCTTATTGAGTTTCATGCATGTCTTGAGAGTGGAAGGTCATATAGGTCGCCTGACTTGATCCATTTTAAAAAACCACAAAAACTTTGTAAGTTACCAGGAATCCTCAAGATACAACCTAGAGGACTTTCCTGGAGTGATAAAAAATTGGCACTATTGCTGGGGAGAGAATACTAAAGCTCAGCTTCCCTGGGAGATGACATAGATCCTTGCTTTGATGACAGACAAAGCTTGGAAATTATTTTGGTTGCAAACATCTATCTGGTGACTCCATTTAAATAAGGTGGCTTCAAGAAGATCAAGTACCAGAGCAAACCCTCAAGGGCCACCAACAACACCGGTTTCAGATCGAGAAGAGATTATGGGAAGAGCTAGGGCTTTACTAAGGCAGACCAGTAGTGTTGCAAAGGAAGCTACATCAGGTATTTCAAGAAATATTTCTACTATTATTTCTTCTATTGAAACACTTAATTCTTAGGAATTTATAAATACATTAGAAAATTCTAGGGTTTGGGCATCTTCAAGCACTGCTACTTGTGAAGATCCAATCCCTAGTGACTCCACTGGGATAAGTTTACCATCACCTTCTCAGTTTCTACCTACATCAGTATTTCCTTCTTCCACCCTTTCCATGCCCATTTCCAATATGGANTGGAAAGGATCCTGGTAGCTAGGTATGCCCCCCTAAATTTTCCTAACCCTCTCTCGGCCATGCCCACTGGAGACTACCTCAAGTACATGCCTAAGTTCACAAGAGAGGGATATTTCACAGCTGAAGAACATATAGAGGCATTTTAGATTTATGCTAAGAACATTAATATAGAATAGGAAGATATGTGGACTAGGGTTTTTGTACAAAGCCTAGATGGTCAGGCTAGGAAATGGTTCAAAGAACTTCCTGTTGGATCAGTAGCAAGCATTGAATCCCTAGATGAAATATTTATAAAACATTGGGGAGAGAGGAGAGACCACCTTTATTATATCACATAGTTCAGCAACTTGAAAAGAGAGAACGTAGAGTCTGTCTCTAACTTCACCAAAAGGTTCAACAATATACATAGCAAGATCCCCATTGAATTCAAGCCCACTGATACCTCAGCCAGGATAACTTATGCAAATGCCTTTAACTATGATTTCTGCCTACTTCTCATAGAAAGGAGGTCTGCCTCCTTATCCCTCATGCAAGATGCTAACCTAGAGGTAGAATCACACATTGTAGCATCTTAGAAGGTCAAAAACAAAGGTAGACTGGAAGAAGCAGCCAGGAGACCCTATTGGGGCTTCTTCATCAGAGAACAACATTGACAAAATGACCAAATTTTTAGATAACTTGACTGCTGAAATGTCTAGGCTGAAGGACAGGGGGAAGATATCGATGAGGGGTAAAGGGCGAAGTGATTTTGTTCCGCAAAACCCTAATTTTGTCCCTTATAGAAGAGGAAGCCCCCCAGTTCAGATCCTCATAAGGGAACGGAATCAAGGGGAAGATCAGATAATTAGGGCTCCATTTCAGAATGTTGTACTAGAAGAAGAGCAAGAGTTCATTGAAGAGGAAGGAGAGGTTGAAGAACACATCCACTGCATGGAAGATGAGGTTGACTATTCTTTTCTAACATAGTGAGAATATGAGGAAGCCCTAATTGATGACCATATCAGTGAAGAAATAGTGTATCAGGATGATGGTCAAGGGGGGTATAATCTAAGGTCTAGGTTGGTTGTTCCTCCAAAGAAGAATGTTGTTACTGTCAAACAGCCTGCTGCACCAGCTAAAAAGGCTACTGTTTTACCAAAGAAAATGGCTATAATTTCCAAACCATTGCAAAAAACAACACCTTCGTCAAGCCCTGAACATGTTCAACTCAAAGATCCAATACATGAGGTAAGGTTTCCTAATAGACTGCATTATTATTTCAACCTTGAGTCAGAGATTCAGAAATTGAAGATTCCTTTCCCGTTTATTAAGCTAAAGAAAAATGATGCATTCAAATCTTCCATTTTGAATTATCTTCAGCCAAAGGTGCATATTGATACTAAATTTGTAAATCTACAAGATGACAAATCTATTGTAACCCTAGGCCCCATGATTGAAGACCTAAAGGACTCATGCCCACCTTTCTATATATCCTTGAATATCCATGATAAAGTCCTTCATAACTATTTGTTGGATTCAAGAGCTTCCCATCACCTAATGCCAAAGGCTGTGATGGATGAGCTTGGTCTCAACATTACAAATCCATACCATGATTTATTCTCCTTTGACTCCAGAAAGGTCAAGTGCTTGGGCCTCATCAAAGACCTTGTTGTGAACCTAACTCAGCTACCTTCAAAAATCATCATGATGGACATTGTAGTGGCTGATACCCCTCCCAAATTTGGTCTCTTGTTGTCTCAATCATGGAGAAGAAGGATAGGTGGCACCCTTCAGATGGACCTTACATATGCAACAATCCCCATGTTTGGAGGGGAGACCAAGAGGATTTACAAAGAGAATCATCTTACCTACATCATAAGCAATGAAAGGAATTTAGTAAACCACCCCATCTATGCAGTAGACATTGATTTTGGGTCATGCATTCTGAAAATAGATGATTCTCAACAAACATCAGTCCATATTACTAAGCCCACCTGTCAGCAGCCCGAAGAAGTTACCACAATAGTCTGGAACATGTATTTTGATGGAGCTAGCACTCAAATATCAACAGGTGTAGGTGTAGTATCGATCTCTCCATGCAAGGAAAATATTCATCTATCTTATAAGCATGATTTTAAAACCACTAACAATATAGAAGAAAACAAAGCCTTGCTGCTAGGAGTTAAAGTTTCCAAGGAGATGGGGACCATGTGCATGAGAATTTTTGGAGACGTAGACCTTATTATACAGCAGGTCAAAAACACTTTTCAGGAAAAAAATGTCAGACTAAAGGCCTACAGGGACAAGGTATGGAAACTCAGAGACTCCTTTATGTTTTTTGAACTGTCATATATACCTAGGGATTTGAATCACCTGGCTGATTCTTTGGCTGTCTCTGCAAGTCTGTTTGTTCCTCCTTTACCTCCTCAGCTTAGCTATAATGTTCAGGTCAAGTACAGACCTTCCCTGCCATATAATTTCAAATTTTGGAAGGTGTTTGAGAATGATGATGAGCTTAGAAAATTCCTTCAGCTAGTAGATGAATTCTCTAATATACATATAGATTAAGAAAACCTAAACATGGAGGAATCCAAATAGCTCAAGTTGAAATATAAAGTGGTTGACCAAAAATTGTCCAGTTAACCTACAATTATATACCTTGAGGGCTAGTACCTTTGGAAGAGATTTTCGATCATAATGACATTCCTTTCAAGCCTGCCGAAAAGGAGCAAAACCATGCTTTCCAAGGGAAAAACATAGGCACCGAAAGCCATCCAAAAATGATAAATCTATCCACTGAGTTGACTACTGATTAGAGGTCCAAATTTTGCATCCTGATAAAAGAATTTGCTGATATCTTTTCTTGGTAGTATAGTGACCTGAAAACCTATGACACCAATATCATCCAGCACAGGATTCCTTTGGAGAAGGACACCATCCCTTTCAAGCAAAAGATAAGATCCATCATTCCTCTCCTATTACCAGTAATTGAAAAAGAAATCCATAAGCTTCTCAAATCCAAAATCATAATCCCCCTTACGTATTCCAAGTGGATTTCCAACCTAGTAGTGGTAAGGAAGAAGAATGTGGAAATCAGGTTGTGTGTGGATTTTAGAAGCTTGAACAAATGTTCCAAAAAAGAAAACTATTCACTGCCCAAGATGGAAGACCTATTGCAAAAAGTATTAGGGGCTAGTGTCATGTCATTCCTTGATGGATTCTCTGGACACAACCAAGTTGCTGTGCACCCTGATGAGCAAGAGAAGACTTCCTTTACCACCCCCTCGGGCACTTTCATGTATGCTAAAATGTCATTTGTACTGATGAATGCTAGGGATACTTTTCAGAGAGCCATGGACCTAGATTTTGTAGGGTTGAAAGATAAATTTGTGCTTATATACTTGAATGACCTAAATGTTTACTCTCACAGTCATCATGATCATTTGCAGCATTTGAGGAGAGTAATTCTAAAGCGAAGGAGGTTTGGAATATCACTCAACCCTAAGAAGTCCCAGTTTGCACTCAGTGAGGGGAAACTCATAGGTCACATAGTCTCAGCTGAAGGTGTAAAGATTGATCCGGTAAGAGTGGGAGCAATCCAGAAGCTGTCCATACCGATGTCAAAAAAGGATATTCAGTCCTTTTTGGGTAAGATAAAATTTGTCAAGAGTTTCATCCCTAATTTTTCTGAGATGGTAAAGCACATAACAACCATGCTGAAAAAGGATGCAGAAATAAAATGGACTGACTAGGAAAGGAGCTCTTTCAAAGACATCAAGAAGGATATCATGGCAACCTCAACCCTGATTAGTCTGGACTATACCAAGATTTTTTATATCTTCTCCTTTGCATCCTATGACACAATGGCAGCTATGTTGTTACAAAAATATGATGAGGGTCTCGATCATCTAATTGCATTCTTCATCAAAACCTTGAGAGATGATGAGATGAAGTATGATCCAATTGAGAAACAAGCTTATGCTCTCATCAAGTCATTGAAGACCTTCAGGATTTACATTATTCATGCAAAATTTATTTCCTATGTCCCTTTAGCTGTTGTGAAGGATGTTTTGACTTAGCCTGACATTGATGGGAAGAGAGCTAAGTGGATTGCCAAGCTCATTGAGTTTGATATAGAGATGAATCCCACTAAGCTAGTAAAGGGACTAGGTCTGGCCAAACTCATGGCTAAAGAAAATTGTGAACTAATGGGGATAAACTTCACTTGTGTCAAGTCAGCAAAATTGCAAACTATAGTAGCAGCAGAAGGAGTTCAAGATCAGAATGACATTCAACCAGTGGCTGAAAACCTGTCTTCATGTGAGTGGTACTCAGGTATTATTCATTTTTTGCGGAAATTAGAAGTTCCTCCTCGTCTCACTCCTAATCAAGCACAAGATCTTAAATTAAAACATGTTAAATTATGCATAGTTGGTAAACTATTGTTGTGGAAAGATCTATCTGGAATTTTGTTGAGATGTCTAGATAAAGAAGAAGTAGATCAGGTCATGCATCACTTTCATTCCAGCACATGTGGGGGCCATCATTATTGGAAGACCACATCCCATAACATCCTGAGTGTAGGGTACTATTGGCCAGTCCTTTTTGCTAATGCATGTACTTTTGTAAGGGCATGTGACTAGTGCCAAAGATTTATAAGGAAGCATCAGCTAAAATCCTTGCCCCTTAGGCATATTATAGTGAATGGGCCTTTCCAGCAATGGGGTCTGGATTTCATAGGAGAAATAAATCCATCTTATAGTGGGAAGCATAAATGGATCCTAGTAGACACATAATACTTTACCAAATGGATAGAGGCAGTACCCACTAGGAATGCCACCCATCAGGTCATCATGAAGTTTTTATATGAGAATATCTTTAGAAGGTTTGGATTCCCAGCAAGGTTAGTGACTGATAATGCACCAAATTTCAAATCCAGGGCATTGGTGAAAATATGTGAGTCAATGGGAATTCAGCTGGTGCATTCCACATCCTATTATCCTCAAGGCAATTCCCTGGCTAAGTCATCCAACAAAAGCCTAGTCAGGATCATCAGAAAACTATTGGAGACAAATAAAAAATGATGGGATTCTAAGCTTAAGTTTGCTTTATGGGCTGATAGGGTAACAGACAAAATATCTATAGGGACTTCTCCATTCAAGTTATTTTATGGTATTGAGGCCATTTTTCCAATTCACCTCATTCTTCCAGTAGCAAATTCTTTCAGGAAGAGGAAGATGAACCAAATGATATGGTGAGGAGGATGATGGATTTGGTGGAGTTGTAGCAAGTCAGGGAACAAGTGATAGGAAAATTAGAATCCCATCAACAGAGGATAAAGGTCATGTTTGACAAAAGGGAAAAAGTAGATAAACTTCAGGTTAGAGATTGGGTCCTCAAGTGGGATGCTGTCAGACAGGACAAGGGAAAACTTGGAAAGTTTGACTCTTTGTGGATTGGCCCTTTTGTGATAGCTTAGGTACATAAGAATAACACCTTCAAAGTACAAAATATGGAAGGGGAAGAGGTGTTTGATGGCCCAATGAATGGGCATTTTCTGAAACTTTACTTTATTTGAGGCTCTGAGGTCTTGTTATTGTAAATTAGTAGTTAGTAAGTTTTTTTTGCTTATAGAATAAACTTCATGCCCAATGGAACAGTAAATAATAGTGTTAAGTTTTTAGGGGAAGGCATTTTGGTCTGGAGTTCTTGGGACCTCACAAGGAGTTTCCCATCCCCAAGTAGAAGCTAGATGTTATCTCCAAAAATAAATTTATTTTGATAATATGAAGAATTCGAGTCATGTAATAAAAGAATTGAGGATGAATAAAAAATTGAAGGTCTCTGTTTTTTCTATGGTTGAAAAATTTGGAAGTTATAGCTTTCGATGGCTTAGGCGAGGTTCTTAATAGCTCATTAGCCACCGAAAGGATTTGTTTCGGAAGGTAACAGTTTAATGCAGGAGAAAGGTAAACCACTGAAAGTGGGCCCGAGTGAGTAAATGGTAAAATCACTTTTGGTGGCTTAGGCAGGACTTCAAATGGTTCATTAGCCACCGAAAAGTGTTGCTTTCGGCAGCTTAGTGGAAAGACCAAGAAGGGTGTTAACCACCAAAAGCAGACAAAAGCGATAGTGGTAAAGGTGCTTTCAGTGGCTCAGGCGAGAATTCAGACATCTCATTAGCCACTGAAAGGTGAGGCTTTGGAAAGCTTAGCGAACAGATCAAAACTCGCTTTAACTGCCGAAAGCAGACAAAAAGGTGTGGGGGAAAAGCGCTTTCAGTGGCTTAGGAGAAATATTTGACATTTCATTAGCCACTGAATGGATGGGTTTGTGGTGGTTAAAATTAATATTCGATGAGGCCACTATCCATCGAAAGCTGGGTTTCACTATGATGTTGGGAAAATGGTTTCGATGGATTTGGCGAAGGGATTATCATTTCATTAGCCACCGAAATCCATCTTTTAGGTGGGTTATAGTCAAATTCCCAAAGACTGTTAACCACCGAAAAAGAAAAAGAGAAAAATGGTTAGAAATTGGTCAAATCAAACCCTGTAAGCAAGATAACGATCAATAAAAGGCATGATAAACCATAGAAAGGATGGGAGTATACATAATTGGGTGTGGAAATAAGTGAAGGAGGCCATTATAAAACTTGTAAAGGACTGATAGGATCTGAAACCTTCATTTTTCTTCCACCTGTCCAAAAAAACAGCAGAAAACCTCACTGGGTATCCAGGTTAACTTGAAATATGATTGTTGGGCAAGGGTTATCAAGAAGATCAAATATAGCCATCACCTTATGACCTCAGCATCCATCATGAAATAAAAATCCCTCATCATCAATGCCAAAACTCCAGTACATTTCACCTTCGACCTTATCATTTCTCTCCAATAGAAAGCCATCTCTGAGAAGTAGCCTACTAACACACTGTCATAAAGAACTTAAATTTATTTTTGCAGGTACCGAGGAGTGGCATTTAGCAAGATGAAGAAGGGAGGACCTGCTCTTAGCCAGGAGCTCGAAGATAGTAGCTATTTGGAGGCACATCCAGAGGTTTGTAAATTGTTCCAGGATGATGGCTGCTATAGGTTTTGTGAGAAGATACAAGGTTCACATCAGCAGGTGGTTGAGGCATTTGGTCCCTCATTTGATGGATCCAGGGAAATCATAGGAAAAGAGGAATTTAACATAGATGAAGCCCTAATTACTGAAGTAACTGAACTCCCTAGCACAGGAAAGAAGTGGTTTAAGACTACCATACCAAAAGATGTGGAGTTCAGATCTTATCTAAATCCTAAACATAGAGGGGTTGTGTGGAAGAAGAGCGTACCATCCTCCTGGCTAGAAGAGAGGTGGAAGCAACTACTAAAGTCCATTGTGGTCTACATAACATGTGAAGGGAGATATAAGAGACCTATGATTTTCCATTTCAAGTTGATGAACCACTTCATAGGTAAAAGCCCACTAAATTTGCCCTTTTACTTACACAGAAGTTCGGGAAAGATGGCACACCAGGTGAAGGACCAGCCAACCAAGATTGCTGGAAGACTATCTCATCATGGCCATGTCTAACTTCTGGTCCAAGAATTTCTAAAGAGGAGGAATATGGCATGGCCTCATTTCCTATTTTGGAATGGTTTTGAGAGAGGCCTTTAGTGAGAGGAAAAGGGGAAATCTCCTGCTAAAAAAATACAACACACCAAGAAGTGGGAAAAGGAAAAGAAGGGCTATATCCCCTGTAGCAGCAAAATAGGCTCCTTCCTCTTCCAAATCAAAGAAGGTCAAAATAAACTTGGACTTCAATGAAAAGGGCGAGGAAGTTGCAACACACAGTGAGAACATTTTAAACCTTCCCTACTCAGATTCTGAAGAGGAACAAGAGGAAGGTGCAGAACTAGATCTACATATTGGAGCAGTGACTGAAGAACTACCATCCCCTACACAGCAAGAGCAAGAGGAACCAGCAGAGAAGGATTCCTCCAGCAAGCCCAAAACTCAAAGGATAAATCAATTACTAAGGCAAGTGTATGAGATGCATATTTTGGAAAGGGAGATAAAGAAAAATAATGAAATGTTGACCAAGAAGAATTAGTAGTTGCATAATTCCTTCCTGGATATGAGAGGAAGATACATCTTGCTAAAAAGAAGAAAGCTAAGGTTCATGAAACACAATACTAGATTGTATAGGATGATTAGGCTTTAGAAACTGCAACTAAAGGAGGCTAAGGAAAACCCTAGCAGCCACCCCATGTTGGAAACCCTATCTGAAGCTGTAGCTAGCATTCAGCCTCCAGAAACAAGCCAGGCTACTATTAACCCTCATTGCATAGAGCCTACTAAAGAAGAAAGTTGAGCAGACAGACTTAAAATAACATTTTTGAAAGAATGCTAAGAATTTTTGGAAAACAGGGCTTTCAGTGGCTTAGGTGAACGCTAGGGCTTTTCATTAGCCACCGAAAGCACCACTTTCAGCAGCTAATGGTTCCGATTTTTTGGCCTCTTAACCACCGAAAGCAGACAGAGGCATAAAATTTAAATTTTGACATGCAGGATGAGTTTTGGGAAAATATGGATGGCTCAGGGACAAAGTCTAAAGATGAAGGACGATGAAGAAAAAATCATGGAAGGTGTGCTTCAGTTTTACTATGACATGAAGGGAGAAGAGGCCACCGACACTTAGCTATCAAAGTGAAATGGTGACCTAACCAGGAGAGGGCCAGTGGCAGTGATTTCTGGCAGTTACCTTAGTTATCTAAAGGTTCATACAATGAACTAATTCTATAATTAGTTAGACAAGTAGTTAATTAGGGTTTTTTAACCTAATTTTTCAAAACACAATTATTTTGTTTATTTTTGTTAAATCAGATCCAAGTTTTCAGGATCTGAGTATTTTGTAAAGGCTATAAATCCTAAGACTTATTTTATTGAAAAGGTTCGACTTTGGGGACTTGTATATCATTTCTATTGTCAAGCTTCTCATTTTGCTCATGACCTAATATAAGCTATTTTCTTATCATTTGTTCAACTTCCATTTCTATCTTTTCTATGCTTATGCTTGAATGTGTTAGTCAGGTTATATTCAAGTTAATAAATGTCTAATATCTATCACCCTATTGGCATGTTGATGTGATTCGAATTATAAGTTCTTTTCATATCATGATTTAGCCATTTATATGTATCTGTTTTATGTATGAATCTGCCAGCATGATCAGTTCTCCATCCCTACACCATATTGCTAACCTATGAACAGTGGTAACTAAAATCCATGTACCTGATTGAGTTCCATGCATGTATTGAGAGTGGAAGGTCATATAGGTCACCTAACTTGATCCATTTTAGAAAAACCCAAAAACATTGTAAGTTACCAGGCATCCTCGAGCTACAACCTAGAGGAGTTTCCTGGAGTGATAACAACATTGTTCAAAAAAACTACTTCCAGTTTCTTAAAATGATGAGTCATTTTCCCCCGATGAATCTACCAAGATGGTAGTTTTTTCAAACAACTTATCCTCAGATCAAAGTTATCATCTATCAACTAATTTCAGTTTCTTAAAAGGATGAGTCATTCCCCCCAATGAATCTACCGATATGGTAGTTTTCCAAAAAACTTATGCTCACAGCCAAGCTATCAACTAAAAAACAAAATGTAAATTTGCAAAAATGATCGTAGGAAAATGCATGCCATAGTACACAAGAAAATAATAAAAGATAAAAACACATTCCTGAGTATAGTTACATTCTTCACAAAAACCCTCCTCCAGATTACCAGGTGATGGGTCATTTTCCCACAAGGATTGAAAACTTTCCATCTTGGAAAACTCATTATGGGTAAATGGCCCAACATTTTAAGACCCTGAAAGAGGTTTTTGTGAACAATGTATCTACCTTTATGCATGTATTTTTAACTTCATCGATTAACTAATTTAAATACTATGATGTGCATTTAGTAAGCCCATTTTTGCTAATTTACACTTCATGAATGTTGTTGAAAAACTTGGCAACTTGGTAGATTCATTGTGGGAAAATGACCCATCATTGTAGTAATCTGAAAGAGGTTTTTGTGGACAGTGTTTTTTTTTTTTTTTGACAATAACTGGGGGGTAGATATTAATGTGTCTTGGCAATCCCAGAACCAAAGAGATACAAAATTTGAAGAAGTTTGATGATCTCTAACAGTGCTGTCAAACTTCTTGATAATATCCTGAGTTCAAGCTCCCTCTTATTTTTAAGACAATTCCTAAAATTAGCAAATTGATGCTTACATGAGTAGATTCTCACAAATTGTGAGCAAAGAAGAGTACAGAAACAACCCATTAGGAGGCTGGAGGTTTCCCCTTAAGGAAGGGGGCCAACGTCTTTTGAGAACCTTGAAGAATATTTGAGGATGCTTCAGCTTCCCGTTGATCTCTATTGGTATTCCTGCCTCTGCTGAGAGGGGGAGATGGACATGGAAAGCTTTCCAAGCCAGGGTCACCAGAGGACCAAGAAGAGGAGCAAACATCAACCC
Organism: Pseudotsuga menziesii; assembly: GCA_001517045.1. Lineage (NCBI taxonomy): Eukaryota > Viridiplantae > Streptophyta > Pinopsida > Pinales > Pinaceae > Pseudotsuga > Pseudotsuga menziesii. The sequence goes on along the minus strand of LPNX010215995.1, from coordinate 21,639 downwards.
TCCGAATAGCAGGGGACTCTGAGGGAGAATTTTCCGCAACAAAAAGACCCTCAGCTTCCTTTTCCAGAGGAGGGCCTCCAATAGGTTCAGGGCCTTCAACAGATCCCAGAGGAGCGATCACTGGGACTTCTTCAATAGTTGTTTCTACAGGAATACGGACTAAAGCTGGGTCCACCACGCCATCTACATCTGCCGAGGGGACCTCTGCTGCTGATGCTTTAGGATCCTGGTCTGGCCCTGGCTCATGCAGGTCTTATGCTGCTACTGCTGCCTCTAGCTCATCGACTTCTTGCAGAGCTTCAAATCTATTTTTGTTTGCCGGAGGAGATTCTTTTGTTGTAGTGGGAACCTCCATGTTGGAGTCCCTTCTCCGGGGAGCCCTACGCCGGTTAGTGACTGGCTGGAAGTATGCACCTTTGGCCGAGGGAGGACCCCCTGTCTCTGAGGCTTTGGGGTAGGATTTGGGGAAACGTTTCGCAAAATGTCCATAGACATGGCAATGAAGGCATTTGAAGGGAATATGCTCATAATCCAACTCCTGGATGAGACTCCACTCGCCCAAGGAGAGTTGTAGGGCTTCTGGGAGCCCTTTCTCTAGATTGACCTCTACACAGATGCGCGCACAAGTGTACTAATCCCCTTTTGGCTCCGCGCTATCCAGGAAACGATGGATATTGTTTCCTATATCAGCTAGAGAGTTTTTCCCCCAGAGATGAAGAGGAAGGTGGGGAAGCCTGACCCAAACTGGAGCAGCGATGATTTCTGCTTCAGGATTGAAGTCCAGAGACCGTGGAGCTAAATACAGCCCCCTCGAACCCATGAAATATGGACCAGATCTAAATATTAGATCACGTTCTTCTTTGTTTGCAAAGATAAACACGAAATACCCTCTTCCTGCGGCACACAAAGAGATATGGGAGGGCGCCAGAGAGCTCGACCGTTCTGTTATCCATTGTTCCACTGCTTTGGGGCTAGGCCACAGACCAGTGAACTTGCCTATGAGGGCTTTTTCTGAGAGCAAAAGGGTCATGCGGCATGGATTAGAAGGGGAGAGCTCCAGATATGGGATCTCTTCCATTTTTTTAACAAACTTGGCCGGAGGGGCGGCCTTTTCCCTAGGGCCTGCAGATCTAAATAGGGTCCTGAAGGCCTCGATCGGATCCAAGTCCATTGGGAAATCCATATGGGAGGAAAAACCAGGGCTCGGCGGGAGAGATGATCACAGTCGCAGCTTTAATCGCTGCTCCAAAACGCATGAAGAAGACGCAAAAAAAAGCAGGGAAAACGCCGAAAAAAATGCCCAACTCCCAGCTTGATGAGGTGCTCACCCTTGGCAAAGGTGGACAAAGCATCAGCAGTAGGCAGGGGCGACGAGGAGGACTGCAAACAGCCAGGAGAGGGACGCAGGCGGCTAGGGTTTTGGCCCTAGCCGCTAGAGGTCGCAACCGTCTCGCCGCATAGAGAGAGCTCCCGAGCGCCTGCCTTGCAGCTTGTTATAATTTTTGTGGACAATGTTAATGGCTTCAACTTTGTGCTTTTATTTTTTTTCATTGGCCAATGGACATACTATGGAAATAATTTTCATTTTACTAAGACACTTTTTGCAAATTTACAATTTGTTTTATTGATTGTTGTTTCAAAATTTGCAATCTTAATAGATTCATTGTGGGAAAATGACCCATCATTTTAAGGATTTGAAAGAGTTTTATTGTGAACAATGTATCTAGCTTCATCCCCATGTTTTTATTTTCAACCATTGCCCAATGAAAAAATGTGGTATGAATTTTACTAATCCCGTTTTTGAAAATTTGCACTTTGTTTTTATCGACTGTTGTGTCAAAAACTTCCGTGATCTTGGCACATCATTTTAGGAATTTGAAAGAGGGTTTTCTGAACAATGTTACTAGATTCATCTTTGTTCTTTTACTTTTAGTCATTGACCAGTGGACAAGCTATTGAATGCATTTTACTAATCCCATTTTTGCAAATTTACACTATTTTTATTGAGGGTTGTTTCAAAAACTGTCATCTTGGAATATTCATTACCAGAAAATGACCCATCATTTTAGGAACCTAAAGATGTTTTTGTAAACAATGTAACTAGATTTATGGCTATGCCTTTACTTTCAATGATTGACTAATGTAGAAAATGTGTCATGCATTTTAATAGGCTTGTTTTTGCAAATTTACAATTTTGTATAAAATGTGGCATGCATTTTAGTAGGCTTATTTTTGCAAATTTACAATTTTTTTAAGTGAATGTTGTTTGAAAACTTTCCATATAGGCATATTATTGTGGGAAATAACCCATCATTTTCGGATATTAAAGAGGTTTTTGTGAAGAATAGCTTTTACTTTAATTCATTTACTAATTCACAAACTGTGTTGTGCATTTTACTAAGCCCATTTTTGCAAATTTACACTTTGTTTTTATTGACTATTGTTTAAAAAACTATCATATTGGTTGATTCATTCAAAGCAAATGACCCATCAGTTTAAGAATCTAAATGTTTTTTTTGTGAACAATGTTATCAATCGTTAACCAATGCACAAATTGTGTGTGTATTTTGTTAAGCTAGTTTTTGCAAAAGTTTGTTTTGATTGACTGTTCTTTAAAAAAAATTACATTTTGGTAGAGACGTTATGGGAAAATAACCAATCATTTTAGAATGGCTTACCATTTTAGGAATATGAAAAAGGTTTTGGTGAAAATTAAAATAAATTTAGACTTTTTGGTTTTAATTTAACTGATTGACCAATGTAAAGACTGGGGTTTCTATGGCATGCATTTTACTAAGCCCATTTTTTCAAATTTAGACTCTCTTTTGTTGATTATTTTTCTAAAACGTGGCATCTTGGCAAATAAATTGTGGAAAAATGACCTATCATTTTAGGAATTTGAAAGAGTTTTTATGAAAAATGTATCTAGCTTCATCCCCGTGGTTTCATGGATTGTGGTGTGCATTTTACTATTTTTATTTTTTTTGCAAATTTTCACTTTTTTTTTTACCGTTGTTTCAAAAACTACCATCTTGGAAGATTCATTGCAAGCAAATGAACCATCATTTTAGGAATATGAAATTTGTGAAAAATGATTCTAGCTTTAGCCATGTTGTGTTACTTTAACTCATTGGCCAATGCATAGTGTTCATTTTAATGAGCCCATTTTTGCATGTTTACCCTTTGTTATTTTATCAAATCATGTTTGAAAAATTGTCATCTTGTATTTTTTAATGTAGGAAATGAACCAGCATTTTAGATTTATCAAAGAATTTTTTTGTGAATAATGTATATAGCTTTTTATCCCCATGGTTTTACTTTCAATTATTAACAACCACATAGATTATGATGTGTGGTGGTATACTAATATGTCTTCCTTTTTACAAACTTATAGTTCATGATTCCTACTTTAATTATTAACTAGGGGTCATACAAACTTAATATTCACTAAGCACTGTATGTGGAATTTCTGAGAGGATACTATGTAAAATATCTATCCAATGTAATTTGGAAATAAATTCTAAGTGAGATGAGATAATACAGAAAAACATTTAAACTTCTGGTCTGTGAAAGCATGGAAATCTTATTTAATAGAAGCACACACTAAAGGATCTTATTCATACAACTAATTTAAACTAGAAAATTAGGAAATTATTAATCTAATAAAGCATGAAAGGATGTTCTAAGAAATGCTCCAAAAACTTAGTCTAAAACAATGTAAATTACTCTACGAAAGATGAAACCTCATAATCTAAGAAATCACAAAAGGAACTAATATAGAACAAATATGGAATGCATGATAACACACAAATTACTAAAATATTCCAATTCATGAAAATGTAAATCTATTTAAATTTTTCTTGTCAAATGCACCTACAAGACCACATGCACTATATAAATTAACTACAGAAATTGTTATGCACATCTACATATGAAAGCATGAAATTCCAGAAATCTAGTGTAAGATGTAAATCAAAGCAAAAATAAAATTTAAATGATCTTTAATCATCTTAATCAAAACATATAAATTCTTTTAAACTAAATTATTAATGAACACACAACTGTTTCTGAACACAATGAGGGGGACCACCTCAAAGTACATGATAGGAGATGAATTAAACTATAAACTCACATGTGATATGAAACATGATTTTTGCATTATCTGAATTAAGAAATCATTGTCCAAAATAAAAACTGAATTGCTACCAAAATCCAAATAATTCTTATTACAGAATTGTATTGAAACTAAGGATAACCTGTCACATGAGGCGTGAGTCTCTACTTATTGCAAATTTAAAAAACATTCTCCTGAAATATCTACAATAGAAATATGAAGATTTAATTTCTTGAGGATATCTGACTTTCTAAAAGGAAGGAGAGACTTGAACTCATAAATAGATCTCAAGCTTCTTCACCCTTTTATGTGGACAACTAGAACCAAGCTCACTTATTGTTAACTCAGAGGAAGATGTGATTTGATGGCTTGTCCCACTAACCTTCACTTAATCACATAGGATACTAAATTACTTGTTAGCTCACATTAGAGAAAATTTCAACTCAAAATAGGCCTCTTAAAAAAATTTAATAAAATAATAGTTAAAATAATAAAATAATATTTATTAATTTTGGAGGAAGTAAAGAAAAAAACTACTTTTTTGTTTGTATTTTTGACATATCTCCTTGTGTTTTTACTGTAATTTCGATTGGGAAAGCTTGTTGGATGCAAAATTAAATTCCACATCCAACGAGTACCCACTCAACATACTTTTGAGGGACCTTGCTACCAAAAAAACGAGAAATATCTAAAGAAACGTGATGATGATGTCATCATCATGTTTTTTCATGTATTTCTTGTTTTTGGGGTAGCGGGGTTCGTCAAAAGTATGTCGAGTGGGTATTCGTTGGATGAATAATTTAATTCCCTGTCCAGTGAGCTCTCCTGATCAAAATTTCAGTAAAAACACAGGGAGACATGTCAAAAATACAAACAAAAAAGGTAGTTTTTTTTATGATACCTATCCCCAAATTTATATTAAAAAAGCGTTTAAGACCTATACGGTATTTCGAATTTAAAGAAATTTCATTGGCTAACACATGATGACATGGAATTTGAATTAGAGTTAAAAGGCCCATTTTGAGTTAAATTTTTAAAAGTGCATCAAGAAAGAAAATATTATCACATTCCATCATTACTCAAAAATTGACTACAATCATAGCCTAATGAACAGAAAAGGGTGATTTTATGCTCAATTATTTCTCCATAACAATAGAAAGAGAATTGTTGTTTGCAATGAATACCTATATGGTGGCCTTATCATCTTCCTAAAACTTGAAGATGTTACACATCATTGTGTAACCCATCCTGTTGTACTAGTTGCAAAATTGAGGAACAACAATCTTAGAACCAAGAAAAAAGTTACTATAGATGAAACAGATCAATTTGCTCAATGAAATCCCAGAAACAATCCAAAAGACTTGCTGCTGCATATTTATTAATCGCTAATCAGAAAAATAGATTACAATGCAATACATAGGCATGAATAGCTATGAAATTTGAATCCAAGAGAGTTCACTCGAATTGGGTGCATGAGAGTGGCTTACTTGTTAGTTAAACACCACTAGACACATCATCTAACCACTTAACTCCAACATAATTAACTCGAACTGAATTAGAGGTAGTTTAGACTGATTCTAACTTAAGAGATTTAAGTTGCATGCCAACAAGTAGGTGGAGGCGCCTTTTTGACTTTAGCTATGTGAGTTAAATAGAACTGAGTCATCCAAGTTACATGAGGGTGCCTCTAACACTCCATTTAATTGCATTTAAATGAGAAATGAGCATAAATCATAGGGAAGGCACCTTTACCACTTCAGTTAACTGAAGCGTTGGTGAATTAGCTCTCAGCTGACTGTGTGGGGTGCACCTCTCATGGATAATAACCCTGTTTTTCTCCTAGATTAAAGGAGGAGGCTCAATTAGTAACCTCGATTGAAGAAGGAGATCGATTTTGATGATGCAGTCACATGTTTGAGTCCAAACTTAGGATAAATGGTAAATTAGGAAAAAATAAGACAAATAATGATGTGTGGTTGGAAATTGACTCCAATACCCCCCCTTAAGCTAATATCAAGTGGAGGAGTAAAAAATAGGGCCCTAAAAACAAAGGACATAGGTTACCCTTTACAAAAATAATCCTAAAATGCTAAAAAAATACAAATGAGGAAAAGAGGAAAAACCTTGTGGGAAAGAAAACCCCCCCTCAAAATGAATGCTAAAGAATTAGTATGTCTTCACCATGATCGAACTCACCCCCAGCAGTGAACGGAGGTAAGAGAACTTCTTCTCAATGAATCTCTTGGTGAAAATGTCTCCAATTTGCTCATGTGGGGCAATATTGCAAAACAATAGTTCTATCATGCACAAGCTATCTGATGTAGTGCATGTGAATCTCGATGTGTTTGGTTCTCTATCTCTGAATTGAATTTTTCAAGATCTTTATAGCACTCTGATTTTCACAAAAAAATAAAGTAGAAGCGATGCTACCAATGTTGAACTCTGCTAGAATAGCTTGCAACCAAACTTTCTGAGTGCATGCATTGACCGCTCCTCGGTACTCTGCCTTTACTAAAGATAGGGAAATGAATGCTTGATTTTTTCTTAACCAAAAAATATTCCCATTACCAAACATGAAAACACATCCAAAAGTGGAATTCTGATCTATGCTATATCTATCCCAATCTAAACCTATGAATCCTACCAAATATAGTTCGAAATCTGCAGGATAGTAAATGTCAAAGTCTCTAGTAACTTGCATATATTGTATAATATTATTATTGGATTCCCACTAGTGAAGTTCATGAGGATAATGCATGTACCTTGATAAAAAATTAATTACATAATAAATATCAGGACTTGAATGTGTCAATTACAAAAGGCTTCCAATCAATTGCCGATAGATAGTGGAATCCACCAATGGTGTAGAATTTCCTTCGTCAAGATTGATTCCTAAGAGGAATGGGAGAGGTGATCCCTTACAACCCTACATAATAAAATTAATTAGCAAGTATGAATCATAATTTGAATCAGTTATCATTATCTTATAAAAAATTGGAGTGATTTCTAGGTCAAGAAATTGCCTCAGTAGGCCTAGATCACTCGTGTGAAACGCTTCATGTAAAACGGTTTGTATGAAGATGATTGAATCAAGTGTGCTTCGTGTAATTAATAAATAATCAAAATACAGAAATATAATAAAAAAATTACCTTTATATTGTTGCAAGTACACATTTGTGTCAGAATTACATCTTGTAAAGTTTTGTGATAGCATAAATGAGTCCATCCTTGCATACCAAGCTCTTGGGGCATGTTTTAAGCCATACAATGATTTTCGAAGTCTACAAACTAATGTTTGGTATGATATTGTTGATGTATTTGTAACATCAAAATGTATTCACTTATGTATTTCATATATTGTATTTGATTATTCCTTGATGTTCCTATCAGGAGAATCAATAATGTAAACAAGTCATGTAAAGTCATAGAGGTTAACCCTCCTTGTTGATTAGGGGTTAATGTCCCTGCAGTTGTGGGGAACCAGAGTTATTAGACTCTTATAGAGAAGTGGGACCTAGTAAGTTATTTTCAAGTCAGAAACTAGTATAAATAGAGATTGTGCCTCTCTATTTATCACAGAGTCGCTCACACTCAGTTGTAGCGCATGACTGAGAGAGGAGCTGGGATAAGAGAGAGAACAACTGTTGGATATCATCTTACTGTCTTTGGGTTTTACTACTGCAATTGGTGCTTATTATATATCTGAGGAAGTTTTGGGGTTTTCTCCTTTATGGTTTCCCTAGGGAAAATATTTGTGTCTATTGTCTCTTGTGTTTAATTGTTGTGCATGTTATTCTCTCAAATAAAATCCTAAGATAATACTATCTAATTGATAAAATTCTAACATGGTATCAAAGCTAACCTGAGAAGAAGACACTCTGCAGCTATGGAAGCTAGGGATTATTATTTTTTGGGTCTCTCTCCACAATCCATCAGCAAAAGGAGGCTAGGATGAACCTCCATTGAAGGGCTCATCTTAATGTCGAAGCAGAATCTGATTCTAAGCACTTTTAGTTTTTGACCTACCAATGCATCGGGAAATTAGGGATTCTCACTGAAGAGGAATTTTTGAGTAAGCCCAAGATAGGATTTCTCTCCTCCTCAAAATTGAAGTTTGGAGACAAAAATTGAGGTTTTTGGTCGGTAGAAATTTGGGAAATTCAAACCCTAATTTGCGCTGGAACCAGAAAACCAGCACTGCAGAAGATCACCTCTAGATCCAGTTTTCAGCCTCTCAAATTGGTAATATCTAAATATTTTGTATTTTCATTTGAGGTTCTTAGTTAAGATATCTCATCACACCAAGCTTGATGAAAATCTTGAGAAAGATGATAACTTCTGAGCTTGGAAGTATAGGATGTCCTTGGTCCTAGAAGAGAATGAGCTGGACTCTTACATCAGTGAAAAGGTTCAAGTTCCAGAGGGAGGTGAGGATAAGGAATTACACAAGGAGAACTCGATCATGGCCAAGAGGATTCTTGCTGATTCAATCAAGGGTCACCTCATACCATAGGTATCCTCCCTAAATACACCTAAAGAGATGTTGGAAGCCTTGACCAAGTTGTTTGAAGGAAATAACATAAATTGGAAGATGACTTTGAGGAACTAGTTGAAGAATGTGAAGATACAGAATGTGGAGACCATACAATAATACTTTACAAGGGTATCTCATATTAAAGAAAAACTTGAAGAAATAGATGAAGAACTGGAGAATGTAGAGATTGTGATAAATACCTTGAATGATCTCCCTAGGTCATGGGACTCCTTCATTAAAGGGATTTGTGCTAGAAGAAAGCTAGTCACCTTTAATAGACTAAGGGAGGAATGGTCACAAGAAGAAGCTCAAATAGTATCCCGGGAAGAAAAAATGGGAAATGAAGATCAAGCTCTAACAATACACTCCAACAAAAGTAGAAGGGACTATCATCACCCCAAAAGTAAGCATTCTCACCATAAATGTAACTCAATAAAACCTAACACAGATTTATCTAAACTCAGATGTTTTACTTGTGATGAGAGAGAACACTATGCCATAGATTTCCCTAGAAAAAAAAATGGCTCTCACAAGAAGAAGGGAAACAAAAGAAGACATCATGCTCATGCTACAGAGGATGATGAACCTTCCAAAAAGAGAATCAAATAAGAAAGTGATGAAGAATATGTTTTTATTCCCTCTCTCACAGGAACTATCAAACATGGAAGAAATGATTGGCTTATAGACAGTGGGGATTCCAAACATATGACGATATTCAAAGAATCCTTTGTGAAACTGTTTGAACATGAATCACCTCACAAGGTGGAACTTGGGGATGACTACCAGTATCCAATAAAAAGTAGTGGTGAATCCTTCTATAAGATAGACTCTAGAAATTCTGTGAAGATGAAGGATGTCTTGTTTATACCAAGACTAAAGAAGAATCTCCTATCCATATCTACATTGGATGTAAAAGGGATAAGGATTGCATTTGTAGATGGAAAATTTCTTATATGGCCAAAGGGAAAGACTATAGATGATGCAGTAGTGATTGGGGAACAAGAAGGAATAATATACAAACTAAAGGGCCAACCAGAAGAAGCTTTGGTCCATGACTTAGTAGAGCCAAATGAACTTTGCCATAAAATGCTTGCACATGTGCACTATACAACACTACCACTTGTGAGAAAATCTGTTGAAGGTATTCTAGAAATATAGGCAAAACATGAAGGTGTCTGCAAAGGATGTGAGAAAGGAAAGAACACAACAAAAACATTTCCAAGTAGAGAGAGCAAGGAAAAAGGGATCTTGTAAATCATCCACTCCGATGTATGCGGTTCGATGTCATCCAGTTCATTGAGTGGGTATGTATACTATGTTTCTTTCATTGATGATTTTTCTAGGAATACATGGATATACTTCTTCAAAAAAAATATGAAGTATTTATCAAGTTCAAGGAATTCAAACCCTTGATCGAGAACCACACATAAAAGAATATCAAAAACTTTCAATCAGACAATGACAGAGAATTCACATCAAATGAATTCAAAGAGTTATGTAGAGATTCATGGATTAAGAGGGAATTGACCACTCCATATAATCCACAACAAAATGGGATTGTAGAAAGAAAGAATAGAACAATCATGGAAGCTGCAAGGGAAATGCTTCATGATCAACATATTCCCATGCATCTATGGGCAGAAGCTGCCAGGATAGTAGTGTATGTACAGAACCATACTCCACACAAAGTACTCAATAACAAGACACCTGAAGAATTCTTTTCTGGCAAGAAAGCAAAGGCTAGCCATCTCAGAATATTCGGCTGTCCAGTGTACATACACATTCCAAAAGAAAAGAGGACAAAGTTATATCCTTCTAGAAAGAAGGGTATATTTGTGGGATATAGTGAAATATTGAAAGCTTACATAATATACTTCCCAGGATTCAAGAAGATCGACATTAGCAGAGACGTAGCATTCGACGAAAACTCAGCTTACAACAAATCCAGAAAGAGATCAGTTGAAGACTCTAAAGAAACAAAAGTACCCAGAATTCAAGATACAACTATGAACGGTGCAAATCGAGAGGAATATAAAGAAATAGAAGAACCCTAGGAACCTGTAGATCCATCCCAAGAGAAGACTCCTCACAAGAGGAAACTTGCATGGGTATGAGAGGCTATCCAAGGTGTAGAAAGATATGGGGCTCCAGAAGAAATGCACAGAGAGAGGAAAAGAACCAGGTCCCGCTCCAGTTTTGTAGACCTATTATGTGACATCATTTATAAAGAAACTTCCATCTATAAAGAAGCAACAGAGAAGAAAGAATCAAACGATTCTATGATCGAGGAGTACCTATCAATCATGAATAATGATGTCCGGGATGTTGTCCCTATACTAGAGGGGAAGTCTGTTGTGAATTCCAAGTGGATCTACAAGATCAAGCATGTTGCATATGGTAGCATGGAGAAATATAAAGTAAGATTTGTGGCTTGTGGCTTCTCCCAGAAAGAAGGAATATATTATGAAGAAAATTTTGCACCTGTAGCAGATACACTTCCATCAGATCAGTACTTTCTCTGGCTGTAGTAATGAAATGGAAGATACACTAGATGGATGTCAAGACTACTTTCTTGAATGGTGTAGTAGGAGAGAAAGTGTATGTGCAGTAGCCACTCGGTTTTGAGACACGTGACAGGGAAACTCATGTGTGTAAATTGAATAAAGCCCTGTATGGTTCGAAATAGGAACCCAAGACATGGTACGGTAGAATTGACATCTTCCTATCTAGTTTGGGATTTACCAAGAGTAAAGGAGATTCCAACCTTTACTACAAGGTTGAAGAAGGAAACCCAGTGATACTCCTACTATATGTAGATGATCTGTTTGTAATAGGTGTGGATGGGTTGATTGCTGATATGAAGAGGAATCTTGCTTCCAAGTTAGAGATGAAGGACTTGGGTATGATGCACTACTTTGTAGGAATGGAGGTGTGGCAGAGTGTAGATGGAATCTCCCTAGGACAAGGGAAGTATGTAGTAGAGATCCTTAAGAGGTTCGGGATGATGGAATACAAGGCCATGACCACACCTATGGCATTAGACCTAAATCTATTAAGTGATGCTTTGTCAAAGACGATTGATGTGACGATGTATCATTAGATGATTGGGTCCTTAATGTACCTGATGAATACAAGACCAGATATTTTCTTTGATGTGAACACATTGGTCTATGCCCAATGGATACAAGAAATGTTCACGTGATTGCTTCAAATCATATTCTGAGGTACCTGAAGGGTACATTTGATTATGGTCTCAAGTATGAGGTGGATCATAAGATTAAATTAGAAGGTTATGTTGATTTAGATTGGGCAGGAAGTGCCATCGATAGGAAGAGCACTTCAGGGTGTTGCTTCAGTATGGGATCAGGTGTGATCTCTTGGTTTAACAAGAAGTAGTCTTACGTGGCAACGAGCATAGCCGAAGCAGAGTATGTCGCGGCTTATTCAGCTAGTTGTGACGCAGTTTGGCTGAGGAAGCTACTATCTGATTTATTTGATCTCTAGTTGGATGCTACTTATATCGATTGCGATAACCAGTGTTGTGTGAAGTTGTTAGAGAACCCGGTGTTCCATGACAAGTTGAAGCATATCAATATCAAATATCACTATATCAGGGATATGGTGTAGAGAGGAGTAGTGAAGCTCCAATATGTTGTGATAGACGAGTAGATATCTGATGTGTTGACCAAGCCATTAGCCATAGTGAAGTTTGAGTACTTCAGGGAGAAGATTGGTGTTCTCAAGATCAAGGTTCCTTCCAAGAGGAAGTGATGAGTTCATGAGCCTTTCTAACATGGGGTATGTGGGTCCTCCCATGTTCATATGTAAGTGCAGATCCCTTCTAACATGGTTGTCGGCAGGTCCTCCCATGTTCAGATCTAAGTGCATATCCCTTCTTACATGGTGGGAGGAGGGTCCTCCCATATTTAGATGTAAGTGCATAGCGCTCTGACATGGTGGTAGGCGGGTCCTCCCATGGTTAGATATAAGTGTAGAGCCTTTCTGACTAGGTCGGATGTAAGTGTGGATCCCTTTCGACATGGTAGTAGGAAGGTCCTCCCATGGTCTGATATAAGTGAAAATCCTTTCTGACTGGGTAAGATATAAGTGTGGATCCCTTCTGACATGGTGGTAGTCGGGTCCTCCCATGGTCAGATATAAGTGGGGAGCCTTTCCTCAAATGATAGATGGTGTGTCTGATCATGCCGATGGATGTAACTGGAGAGCCTTTATCTTGATGGTACATTGTGTGTCCTACCATTCCAGTAGATATAAGTGTTGAGCCTTTCCTTGGATAGTAGATGGTGTGTCCTACTATGCCAGAGGATGTAAGTGTTGATCCTTTCTAATTGGCTCAGATATAAGTGGAAATCCTTTCTTACTGGGTCAGATATAAGTGTTGTTACTTTCTCTAGATAGTATATGGTGTGTCCTGCTATGCTAGTAGATGTAAGTGCTGTGCCCTTCCTTGGATGATAGATGGTGTGTCCTATCATTCCAATGGATGGAAGTGATGGGCCTTTCCTTAGATGGTAGATGGCGTGTCCTACCATGCCGATGGATGTGAGTGCTAGGCATGCCTTTCTAACATGGTGGTTGATGTGTTCCTCCCATGGTCACTGATGTAAGTGTTGGGTGGGCCTTTTTGACTGGGTTAGATATAAGTGTTGAAGAATATGAATACCTACATGGATGTTAGGCCTATAACCAAAATGAAAAAGGGTTGGTCCTATAGAATTTGTTATGACGAGAAGAATTGAGAGATAGCACTAGTTAATCGAGATAGCAGAAGAAGTTATGATGATGATCAAGTGATGATATAGCTTTGATGATGATCCTTTGATGATGGTCTAGTGATGATCTAGTGATGATCCAGCTTTGATGATGATCTAGTGATGATCCAACTTTGATGATGATCCAGTGATGATCCATCTTTGATGATCATCTAATGATGATCCAATTTTTATGATGATATAGTGATGATCCAGCATTGATGATGATCTAGACTTGATCCAGAGAAGAAGATTTTTTCTGATGAATTGTGTCAAGAGAATAAATTCCTAGTTAAGAGGGAGTGTTGATGTACTTGTAACTTTAGAATGTATTCACTTATGTATTTCATATATTGTATTTGATTAGTCCCAGATGTTCCTATTGGGAGAATCAATAATGTAAACAAGTGATTTAAAGTCATAGAGTTTAACCCTCTTTGTTGATCAGGAGTTAAAGTCCCTACGGTTGTGGGGTACTAGGGTTATTAGGCTCTCATAGATAAGTCATCCCTAGTATTTTATTGTCAAGTCAAAAACTATTATAAATAGGGAGTGATCCTCTATATTTATCACAAAGTCACTCACACTTAGTTGTAGCACATGAGTGAGAGAGAAGGAGTTGGGATAAGAGAGAGAACAGCTATTGGAGATCATCTTATTGTATTTTGGCTTTACTGCTGCCATAGGTGCTTATTCTATCTTTGAGGAAGTTGTGGGGTTTTATCCTTTATGGTTTTCTCAAGGAAAATCTTTGTGTCTATTGTCTCTTGTGTTTGATTGTTGTGCATATTATTCTCTTAGATAAGATCCTAAGATAATACTGTCTAATTGATAAAAATATAATAGATATGTACCCTTCAGGATGCTTCATGTAGATATATTCTTGTAGGTATCCATGAATAAAATCCCTCTTCACAACAGTATGGTGCACCTCCCATTTTTTGGATGTGGAAATGGCCACCACTAGCCGAATAACATCTATCTTTGCCACCGATGCGAAGGTTTCTGTATAGTCCACTCCATGAAATTGTGATAATAATTTTGCAACCAATCAAGATTTATGTTTATAGGTTTATACATATTTAACAACATTATTTCGATAGAACCACTTACATTTAACAATTTTCTTCCTAGGTGGAATATAAACTAGCTCCGAGGTTGCATTTTTCTGAAGAGATTGATACTCTTAATCCATAGCAGCTTGCAATCTTGGATCATGATGGGTATGATAATATGATTTAGGATTATATACAAACATCATATATCACTTCTAAAACAACAAATTATCAGTGCAATAAATATAAATACCTACTTTTTGATAATCTTCTCGAGTTCTCCTTGCATCAACAAGATTTCCAATGTTTGACCCAACAGATGAGAGAGTCTTTTTTACCCATTTTGGTAGATGAATGGGCTCATTCAGATATTATTAAAAACATTATATTTCATGCTCACTTATATGAGAAATTATATATGAAATATGAGAGCATATACTTTCATTTTCATCTCCAAAATCTTCATTGGAAAGAGGAAGCGGCTTTTTAGTTTCTTCCTCTACTAGTTTCAGATCTTTAAGAGGTTCTTCAAAGGAGAAAATTCTCTCGATGAGTATGTTTTTAGTTATGATATTAAATAGCTTGTATCCTTTTTATTATTCAAAATAAGAAATGAGGATACACTCAACACTCTTAGGCTCCAAATATTTTATCTTATCTAGTGGAATTCTATCCCATGCAGTGGACTCGAAAACCCTTATATTGGACACATCAGGCTTGTGACCGATGTAAGATTAAAAAGGTATTCTCCCTTTGAAGGATGATTGTAGTAAAATTTTCTTAATGTATGCAGAAAAATTCATATCCTCATCCTAAATATTTCCAGTCAAATCCTTAGAATCAAGCGTATAGTTTGTCATCTCTTTTAGTGCTCGGTTTTTCCTTTCCGCTACACAATTTTGATAAGGTGTGTAGGGAACCGTGTGCTGGATATTTATCCCATTTTATAAAAAAAGTTGCATAATATCTAATTTAATATATTCAACTCCATTAATATATCTGATATCTTTGATCTATCTCCTAGTAGCAGTCTCAACGGAAGCTTTAAAATCTATGAATTTTTCAAGGACTTCTGATTTCTTTTTGAGAAAGTAGTCCCATGTAAATGTTGAAAATTTATCTATGAAGGTAAGAACATACATTGAGTAATTCATGGATTTAGTTGAAATTTGAATGCTTATATAAATTTAGATCAACCCCAAAATACATGTCGCTCTGTTATCTTTTCCTCGATCAAACTTATTCTCACGATGCTTGTCAACTATGCATCCCTTGGAGATCCCTTTCAAGGATTTGATTGGAGGAAGGAAATACACCATGGAATACTTTTGTATAAGATCCATATATATATATATTTGGTTTCCAAACCTCTCATTCCACAATTGACTAACCTCATTCCCATGAGTCAGGAGGGCACTAGGATTTGAATCAGGAACAAAGTTGGAAAACTCATAGGTCTTAGCAATATGATTTTATTTTCCTACTACAATTATTTTTCCTGAGACTATCTCAGATACCTCAACATGATTGGGTTTGAATAAAACTATTTTAGGAAAACCATTGTGTGTCATTTGATACACAGAAAGAAATTTTGAAGCCAAAGAGGGAACAAATAGAACATTTTTTAAGCTGCCATGTTCTAGATGAATAATACCTTTTCCTTTTGATGAGAATTGTGATTCATCTCACATGTGGATGGATATGCATCTATCAGAATCCAGTGATGTGAAATAATCCTTGCATGCAACCATATGATTTGAACAACCTAATTCAATGAGGAGAGCTCTAGATTTTGAAACATTAGCCATGAGTGAATGTCCTCTTTCAGGATGATTATTCCAATCTCCAATATCTTTATTCCTTGCACCATCTAGAAGAGTAATGTTTTTTTTATCAAGGAGAAGGGAAGTTTAATCAATATTTATCTTCATGTAATAACTTTTGATATGAAATCCTCTAGCACAATAAGAGAACTTTGTTTTCTCTTTTCTTGGTTTCTTTTTTCTCCTTCATCCTGGGGGCTCATCCAAAAACTGGTTTTTCTCCTTCTGCTTGGGACGGTCAAGATTAGTCTTATTTTTATTTTTCTTTCCTTTTGAATTCAAATCCTTGGGTCTTCCAACAAAAAAATCTTCATATTTAGAGAATCTCATGGATCCCATGTGAACAAATTTATCATGTTGATTGGTAAGGGACTCATTGAATGCATTTAGGGTAGACATGTTCCAATTTGGAATTGTAAGCTTTCTAGTATGGCAGGTAGATACAAAGAGATAGTAGTATGGTCCTATATTGAAAAGAATATAAATAATTAGCTGATCATATCTCTTCTCAACTTCACATTGAATCAATTCGAGCACAAGGAGCTTAAACTTAGTGAAGAATTCATTTATGGTCTCAAAATTGCCCAAATCGAGAGAGATCTGTTCATTTTCCAACTGACAGGCTCTCAAATAATCTTGCTTCTCAAATATCTTATCAATTTTATCCCACACTTCTTTGTCACTCTTCAATCTAATGAGATGGAAAATAAGATCCCTTGAAATGGAGAGGCATAGGAAACCAAACACTTCATCAAGTTTGTTCCAATATTTTTCCTTTTTTATCACTACATTTGGCTCTATATCCATTCCCATGGTTACTTTGTAGAGTCCTTTGGAGTGCAATGATATTTTAATATCCTCTTTCCACTAATGCTAACTGAAAACAATGAGAAGATTTCTTGAGGATGAGTCCATTTTGTAGCTGTAGTGAATGCAATAGAAGTTTTTTAGATAACTACAATCACACAAAACAAAAAAATAAGGTAGAAAAACTTGGAATTTTTTATTTTATTCACACCTGGATAGACTTCTCTAGATAGAGTCTAGAGGGAGCAATGATAATATTCCAGGATTTACATGGAAAACTTTGCACTTCTGTTGCAGTGTCAGAATATTTTTGAGGAATTTTTCTCAATCTTCATGAAAGATCCATCAAATACTCTATAGAATAGTTTCCTTGTCCTGCAATAGCTCTGATACCATATAAAATTGAGGGACAACAATATTAGAATGAAGACAAAATTTACTACAAATAAAACAAATCAATTTTCTCAATGAAATTCCCAAAATAGTGCAAAATACTTGTAGCTCTATATTTCTTAATCATTAATCAGAAGAATATATTACAATGTAATAAAATGGCATGAATATCCATGAAATGAAAATGCAAAAGAGGTCATTCAAATTGGGTCAATAAGAGTGGCTTACTTGTCGGTTAAACATTACTCAGCACATCAGTTAACCACTAAACTCCAACATAATTGACTCTAACTGACTCAGAGGTAGTTTAGGATGAGTTTAACTAAATAGAACTCAATTGCATGCCAAAAAGTATGTGGAGTCACCTTTCTAACTTCAATTTGGTGAGTTAAACTAAGCTAAGTCACCAAAGTTAGGTGAGGGCACCTTCAACACTCCAACTAACTGCAATTAAACCATAAATACGCATAAATCATGGGGAGTTCGCATTTACCACTTCAATTAATGGAAACATAGGTGTAGAAGCTCCCAGTTGACTGAGTCGGGTGCATATCTCATGCAGATCAACCAATATTTTCTCCTAGATTGAAGGGGTAGGCTCAGTTAGGATCCCTGATTGAAGGAGGAGATCCAGTTTGATGATGCAGTCAAATGTTTCAGTCAAAAGTTTGGATTAGTGGTAAATTAGGCCAAAATAAGCCAAGTAATGTTGTGTGGTTGGAAATTGACTCCAACACTACCAAGTATTGGAGTCACTTTCCAACCACACATCATTATTTGGATTATTTTGTCTTAATTTACCACTTATCCTAAATTTTGAGTCAAACATGTTACTACATCATCAAACTGGATCTCCTCCTTCAATTGGGTAGCCTAACTGAGCCTCCTCCTTCAATATAGGAGAAAAAATGGGTTTCTCTACATGAGATATGTGCCCCACTCAGTCAACTAGGAGCTTCTTCACCCACTTTTAAGATAATTGAAGTGGTAAAGGTGCCTTCGCCATGATTTATGCTTATTTCTAGTTTAAATGCTGTTAAATGGAGTGTCAAAGATTCCCTCACCTAACTTTGGTGACTCAGTTCAGTTTAACTCACCTAACTAAAGTTAGAAATGCCCTTCCATGTACTTGTTGGCATGCAGTTGAGTTATATTCAATTAGACTCAGTCTAAGCTTCCTCTGAGTTAGTTAGAGTCAATTATATTGGAATTAAGTGGCTAGCTGATGTGTCAAGTGGTGTTTAACTGACAGGTAAGCCACTCTCATGCACCCAATTTGATTGACCTCTCTTTGATTTTGATTTCATGGCTATTCATTCCATTGTATTACATTGTAATCTATTCTTTTGATTAATGATTAAGAAATATACAGCTGCAATTATTTTGCATTTTTTTTGGCATTTCATTGAGAAAATTGATATGTTTCATCTGTAGTAACTTTTGTCTTGGTTCTAAAATTGTTGTGCCTCAATTTTATACAGTATCTTAAACCATGGAAGGACAAGGAAACTATTCTACATATTTTTTTATGTATGTTTGATTAAGATTGAACTATTCCAACAATGTACCAAAAGCAAAGAGTTTTCCACATAAGTCGTGGAATATTATCCTTGCTCCCTTTGGATTCTATCCAGAGAAGTCTATTTAGGCTTGCAGCAACTCCAAAAGTGCAGGTTTTTTGACCTTATTTTTTTTGTTTTGTGTTATTGTAGGTATCTCATAAACTTCTATTGCATTCGCTATAGCTACAAAATGGATTCCTATAGAAGTATTCTCACACCTTTCAAATATCATTAGTGGAAAGAGGATATTGAGATATCATTGCATTCCAAATGACTCTAAAGAGTGAACACGGGAACAAAGATAGAGCCAAATGCAATGAAAAAGAAGGAAAAATATTGGAACAAACTTGATGAAACATATGGTTTCCTATGCCTCTCCATTTCAAGGGATATTCTTTTCTGTCTTACCGGATTGAAGAATCCAAAAGAAGTGTGGGAAAAACTTTCTAAACTCTTTGGCAAGAAATATGATTTGAAATCTCGTCAGTTAGAGAATGAACTGATCTCTCTAAATTCGGGCAATTTTCAGACCATAAATGAATTCCTCACTAAGTTTAAGCACCTTGTGCTCCAATTGAAGAAATGTGAAGTTGATAAGAAAGATGATAAGATAATTATTTAAATCCTTTCGAATCTAGGACCAGACTACTCTATCTTTGTATCTACCTCCCATACTAGAAATATTTCAATTCCAAATTGGAAGATGCCTACCCTAAATGAATTCATTGAGTCCCTTACCGATGAGCATGATAAACTTGTTTAGATGGGATCCATGAGATCCTCCAAAGATCGAGATTTGATTGTTGTAGGAACCAAGGTTTCCAATGAAAATGGAATGAAAAATAAAGACAAGACTAGGTTTCATCCTCCCAAGAAGAAAGAGAAAAATAAGGAGTTGGATGAGCCCTCATGCTCAAGGAAAAACAAGAAACAAGGAAAAGAGAAGAAAAAGTGATCTTACTGTGATAGAGGATTTCACCCTGAAAGATATTGCATGAAGAGAACTATTGATTAGATGGCACGTATCCTTGAGAAAAACAACATTACTCTTCTAGAAGGCATAATAAATAAAGATACTGGAGATCGAAATAATCAGCCTAGAAGAGGACATGCATTCATGGATAATGTTTCGAATTCTATATCTCTCATTTATTATGGTTCTTCGAATCATATGGTGTCATGCAAGGATTCTTTCAGATTTATAGATTCCAATAGACTCATATCCATCCACATGGGATATGACTCACAAGTCTCATCAAAAGGAAAATGCACTATTCATATTGAACATGGCAGCTTCAAAAATGTTCTATATGTTCCCTCTTTGGCTTCAAAATTTATTTCTCTGTAGCAAATGAAACAAACTAGTTTTCGTAAAATAGTTTTATTCATCCCCAATGATGTTGATATATCTGAGATAGACATGAGAAAACTCATTTGATTTAGAAAAGAAAATGATGCTGCTAAGACCTATGAGTTTTCAAACTTTGTGCCTGATTCAAAGCCTAGTTCCCTCTTGATTCATGGAAATGAGGTCATCCAGTTGTGGAATGAGAGGGTTGGACACCTAATATATAAATATTTGTAGCTGCTACAAAAGGATACCATGGTAGCAGGCCCTATGACAATCAAATCCTCAAAAGGGATCTGCAAGGGATGCATAGTCGGCAAGCATCATGAGCATAAGTCACTACTACATTTCGACCCAAAATCCGATGGCCGTCATGTCGGATTTTCGACACTTTCCTGTCGCATGTACGACACTTTGATTTTTTTTTAAGCGTCGGACACGTGGCGTCGGCTATCTGACACTTAACTAACCGTCGGTTAAGCGACACTTAACTAACCGTCGGTTAAATGTCAACCGTCGGATAAGTGACAGGTATAACCGTCGCTTAAACCATTGCTTTAGAGAGTAAGCGTCGCAAAAACGACAGATATAGCTGTCGCTTAAGCGACGGATATGGAGAAGAGTCGTCGCATTTGCGACAGATAGATCTGATTTTTAAGCACCTGGGTGTTACCAATAACCGTCGCATTTGCAACAGATAGCATCACCGACCGTCGCAAAAATGATAGCTATATCTGTCGCTTAAGCGACGGAGATGAAGACGAGGCGTCGCATTTGCGACACCTAGAACTAATTTTGGAGTGCCACGTATCACCAAAAACCATCGCATTTGCGACAGATAGCATGGCAAGGCGTCGCAAAAACGACAGAGATAGCTGTCGCTTAAGCGACGGCAGTGAATTTAAAAAAAAAATATATATATATTAAATATTTATAAGCCCATTTCGCTTTGAAGGGTTAGTAGATAGTGAGCCCTTCAATGCTGATATGCAAAAATAAATCATTCTTTTCATTTGAAAATGTAACAGTAAATCCATGGGTCATTATTGTTTTTAATGGATTTTTATTAAATGTTATTAAAGTTGTAATTTAAAAAAAAATCAAACTTATCTAGTAATCAAGATTTTACCTTACTGTCTCAACCAAACAAAACAATTCTATGGCTATGGGGAGTTTCTTCGATTACCTCCCTGGTTTTACTGTCTCAACCAAATAATGTCAAAAAGGACCT
>LPNX010215983.1:0-16510 GCA_001517045.1 Pseudotsuga menziesii | reverse complement strand
TGCTGAGATAAAGCCTACAGAAACATCAGCTAAATTGACATATGCAAATGCTTTTGATCACGAATTCTCTTTGTTACTGAGAGAGAGGAGGCCTATCACTTGTTGAACATGCAAGATGCAACATTGGAGGTGGAATCCAACATACTGGCTTCAAATAGACTAAAGAAGGAAACACCTCAGCAGTTGTATGAAAGAAAAGGAAAAAAGGAGGCAGCTCCAGGTGCTTCATCTTCACTTTCTGTTGAAGCAAAGATAGATGAAATGGCTAAGTTGGTAAAAATTCTGACTGCAAAGCTGAACAAATTAGAGCTTGAGAAAAACTCCAACAAGCCTGCTCCTGAAGGTGAATGAAATCCAAACAATCAGAATCAGTTCAGAAGTCAATTTGCTCCTCGTTTTATGCCTAGGGAGTGAAGGAACAATGATATCCAGCGAGAAAGAAGAGAAAATGAAGACCAAAAAGTGCCACCACCTCTTCAGAACAATGTGGCAGATGAGGAAGAAGTTGATGAGGAGCTGATTTTTGAAGAAATTGACCAAGATATGAATCATTTTGGAGAAGGATTATCTGAAGGTTTTGTTACTGAGGAAGATTTCCTGAATTCAGAATATTATGATGCTGACATTTTTGAAACTGAAGATGATCTAGGCTTGGCAAAAACTGTTGCAACTGCTGCTGTTCTTCAAAATGAACCTAAGAAGACTATAAATCTCAGATCAAGCCCAAAACAGGTGGTCCAAGCCCAGAAGAAGAGAGCAACTGTTCCTGCTGCAACTGCTCCTGCTAAACAGACAGCTGATCCTGTGACAGAAAAGAAGCAAGCTGCAGAAAAATTAAAGAAAACAATAGAAGTTGAAGAGGTAAATAAATCTGTTCAGAATTTCAGTTTGGAGAATGAATTAGGAAAGTTAAAGATTCCTGTACCTTTAATTGAACTGATAAGAAATCCTTCATATAAGGAATCAGTCCTTAAAATGCTTAATCCAACTAGCAATCAGCCTGTCTCTGACACAGTTAATTTGCAAGAGGAGAGTCCTAAGATTTTCATTGGATCAACATTGGCTGAGAAGACTGAAAATGAAGCAGGAGCTTCACCTCCTTTCTATATCACTTTGACAGTCCATGAACAGATGATACACAATTGTTTACTAGATTCAGGAGCATCCCACAACTTGATGCCAAAGGCTGTTATGGAAGCTCTGGGCCTGAGTATTACCAAACCATATCATGATTTGTATGCCTTTGATTCCAGAGCAGTGAAATGTTTAGGAGTAATTAAAGATATGGTTGTCAGTTTGGCTCAGTTGCCCATGAAAAGTGTGATAATGGATGTTGTGGTAGCTGACATTACACCAAAGTTTGGCTTACTTCTTTCCAGGTCATGGGAAAAGAAGGTAGGAGGAACCTTACAAATGGACCTGTAATATGCCACCATACCTATGTCTGGTGGAGAAAATAGAAGGTTGTACAGAGAGCTGCAATTTGCTTACATAGTGACAGATGATAAAAACCCCACAAATCACCCATTGTACTCTGTTGATAAAGACCTTGGTACGTGCATGTTACATTTCAGTGACAAGGATAATTCTGCTGGTCTGTTACAAGTGGAAAAAGAGTAGCCAGTAAAACACAGCAGAGAAGAAGAAGATCAGCTATGGGAATTGTACTTTGATGGATCTTCTTGTAAAGAAGGTGCTGGTGCTGGATTTCTTCTTATATCTCCTGGAGGTGAAACAGTAAAGCTAATGTACAAACTTGAGTTTATTACTACAAATAACACTGCTGAATATGAAGCTTTACTGTTGGGATTAAAAGCTGCCAAAGGCTTGGGCATTCAACAAATTTCTGCATATGGCGACTCCGAATTGGTTGTTCAGCAGGTGAAGAGCAACTATCAAGTGAAGCAGGGTTTGCTGAAAGTCTATCAGAATGAGGTATGGGTTATGCTTGAAAATTATTTTATAGCATTTAACATCACTCATATTCCAAGGAATCACAATGAGACTGCAGATTCTTTGGCCTTGGCTGCCACACACTTCAGAATCCCTAAGACCACTCAGTTAAGGTATCCCATAGAGGTGAGGTACAGACCCTGTGTACCTGATAATGTGAAGCAATGGAAAGTGTTTGAGGATGACATTGAGATCAAAAGGTTCCTAGAGCTTACTGATGAGTTTTCAAATTCCTTGATTGATGAGGATGAGGATGAAGAAGATGGACAGGTAGATGAGTTTGTTGAAGATGAGATTGCGGGACATAAAATTATTGAGCTAAAGAGCAACTTCATTCCTAAAGGTTTGGTACCTCTGGAAAGAATATTTACAAAAGAGGACACACCCTCAAAGCCTGTTGTTCAGTCTTCAGAAGAGAATGTGATAGATTGTAATATTGGTTCAGCTGAACATCCTATAATGGTCAAAATTTCTAAATCATTGACAGCTGAACAAAGAAATAGGTATATCAAGCTGTTAAAAGAGCATGTAGATGTTTTTGCATGGTCTTATGAGGAACTAAGAACTTATGATATAGGAATCATACAGCATAAGGTGCCTTTAAAACCAAATGTCAAACCTTTTCGTCAGAAACTACGAAGGATCAATCCAGCTTTGTTCCCTGTAATTGAAAAAGAAGTGGAAAAACTGTTGGATGCAAAGATAATAGTGCCTCTCAGGTATTCTTCTTGGGTTGCTAATCTGGTTCCTGTCAGAAAAAAGAATGGGGAGATCAGATTATGTGTTGACTTCAGAAATTTGAATAGATCATCACTAAAAGATAACTATCCTCTTCCTAAGATTGAACAAGTATTGCAGTAGGTGGTTGGGGCACAAGGATTTCTATGGTGGATGGTTTCTCAGGGTACAATCAGATTGCAATGCACCCTAATGATAAGGAGAAGACAGCCTTTACAACTCCATGGGGGACATTTATGTATGACAAGATGCCTTTTGGCTTGATGAATGCTGGAGCAACCTTTCAGAGAGCAATGGATATTGCCTTTGTGGGAGAAAAAGATAAGTTTGTGGTTATCTATCTGGATGATATTACTGTTTTCTCACAGTCAAATGATGAGCATTTGAAGCATTTGAGGCAGACCTTCCTGAAATGCATAAAATTTGGTCTTTCTCTAAATCCAAAGAAGTCACATTTTGCTGTGCAAGAGGGTAAACTACTTGGTCTCTTGGTGTCTGCTGATGGCATCAAAATAGATCCTGAAAGAGTCAAAGCTATACTGAAGATTAGTTTACCTCGGAGTAAAAAGGATGTTCAATCATTCATTGGAAAAATCAATTTTCTGCGGTGGTTTATACCCAACTTTGTTGAAACCATTAAACAGATCATAGCCATGCTGAAGAAGGATCAAGAAGTCAGGTGGACTTCTGAGGCAAAGGATGCATTTGAGAAAATTAAAGTAGCTCTTACTGAAGCACCGGTACTGGTAAGTCCTGATTTTACCAAAGAATTCCTTACTTTATCATTTGCATCAGAAGACACAATTGCAGCTGTCTTACTTCAGAAGAATAAAGAAGGATTGGAACAGCCTATTGCCTTCTTCAGTAAAAATCTTAGAGATTCTGAGCTGAAGTACAGTATATTGGAAAAGAAGGCGTATGCTCTGGTAAAGGCTTTGAAATTTTTCAGAATTTATGTCCTGCATTCAAAAGTTATTTCATTTGTTCCAAATTCTGCTGTAAAATATGTCTTAACACAGCCTGATAGTGAAGGGAAAAGAGGCAGGTGGATTGCAAAGATTATGGAGTATGATGTTGAGATCAGACCTACCAAGCTTGTCAAGGGACAAGGTTTAGCCAAGCTGCTGGCTGAATCAAACTGTCAGGCACTGGGATTGCATGTCATGGCTGCAGAATCAGTTCCAGAAGAAGATCAAGCAATACTGGAAAAAGAGAAAATCATGGACTACTATTCATCATCAGAATGGTATGCAGACATTGTTCATTTTCTGTTATTTTTGCAATGTCCTGAGCATATGGATAGGAAGGCTGCTAGATATTTAAAACTTAAAGCTACTAAGTACTGTTTAATGGAAGAACAATTATTCTGGAAGGACCCAGGAGGTATTTTGCTCAGATGTTTGGACAAATCAAAGATTGAAGGAGTGATTACTGAATCTCATGAGGGTGCTTGTGGAGGGCACAAATATTGGAAAACTACAACTTACATAATTCTTAGGGCTGGATACTATTGGCCTTCCTTGTTTGCAGATGTTTATCAGCAGGTAAGGGCATGTGTTCCTTGTCAGAATTTTGCTGGAAAACAGAAATTGTTGTCTTTGCCTCTGAAACCCATTGCAGTCAATGCTCCTTTCCAGCAATGGGGTTTGGATTTTATTGGAGAGATAAATCCAGCTTCCTCAGGGCAGCATCATTGGATCCTGACCGCAACAGACTTCTTCACAAAATGGGTGGAAGCCATTCCTACTAGGAATGCTACAGACAAGGTAATCATGGATTTCATTGAGGAAAATGTCCTGAGCAGGTTTGGCTGTCCTTAGAAGTTAGTGACAGATAATGCTAAGGCCTTCAAGTCTAAAGCAATGGTAGCATTTTGTGAGAATAATGGTATTATGCTGAAGCACTCAACTCCTTATTACCCCCAGGGTAATGGCTTGGCTGAATCTTCTAATAAGAACATCATTCAGAGTATCAAGAAGCTGCTCAAGCATAACAAAAGATCATGGGATTCAATGCTGAAGTATGCATTATGGGCAGATAGGATCACAGTGAAACAAGCGATTGGGACTTCTCCATTTCAGTTAGTTTATGGTACAGAGGCAGTTTTCCCTGTTCAATTGGGAATCCTAGTGATGAAGTTTCTCCAAAATTCTTAGGAGGAACCAAATGACATGCAAAGAAGAATTTTTGAAATGATAGAACTGCAGCAGAACAGGGAAAATGTGGATGAAAAAGCACAGTTGTACAGATCCAAAATCAAAAGCAGATTTGACAGAAACAGTAAAGAAAATACTTTCTCAGTTGCTGATATGGTTTTAAGGTGGGATGTAAGAAAGGAGCAAAAGCGTAAACATGGTAAGTTTGACAATCTTTGGTTTGGCCCTTTCTTGGTGTCAAAAGTTTTGGAAAATAATACTTTTATCCTGCAGACATTGGAAGGTGAGGAGTTGTCTAGTCCTGTTAATGGGCGATTCCTCAAGCATTTTTACAGTCTATAAGGGGATTTTTTCACTTTTCATTGTACATACCGGTGTGAGTGAAGCATAATAAAGATTCCATAGCCCAATGGAAGTTTTGTAGACAGAAGGCACTGGTCTACAAGTTCTTGAAGCCTCGCAGGGAGGACTTCATCCTGCAGCTGGAGCCAGATGTTAAGACAGTAGTTTGTTTCTCCAATTTTTGTTTGATTTGCATTTTATTTTGAGTTACCCATTTGCTTTAGTTTGATTTTTTGCTTCTTTTAAGGTAATTTTTGGTTGTTATGTGAAATTTTGAATTTGGCTTTTATATTTTTACTTTATTTTTGAATCCTTTACATTATTGAGGGGTTTTAAAAGTGGTCATCATGCTTAGTAATGGACTCACAAGTCATATTATGAGTATAATCATCATTCAAATACATGCCAAAGCATAATTCATCACTTAACTAGCATTCAAAATGGTAAAAAGTTGTAAAATAGCGCCAAAACCGCATTAAAAGTTATTCTTGTAGCGCAAGAGCACGAAATTAACGAAGGAGCGCTACAAGAATATCGCGACTCCATTTTTTCAGATTTTTTAGTCATATTTTCGCAGGATTTCAAAGATGGGGTGACTGTTTACGTGATTTGAGGATGTTTGCTACGTGTGGACTCAGTTATTATCATTAGAACATGTGTTTTCAGGTCATGAGGCAAATCGTGGTCATCATTACTCCGAATGCAGTTCAGTTGACAGGTAGCGGCATAGATTTGGTTCAATCTGAAGTGAGTTGTTACTTGCATGCATATTCGATGATAGAAGACTTAGTGGAGCAACAATAGCTGCTAAAAAATCGGAAATTGTCGTTGGAAAATAGAGGTGAGGTTCTTATGGTCTCGCACGAAATTAGGGCTTCCTAATTTCACTACCTGTAATCAAATTGAACGTGGAAAGACACCTGTATCCCTCAAGTCGGTACTCAAATAGTATGAGAAGTGGTGTGAAGCAGTTGAAGTAGAGCATTTTAAAGGTATTCCACGATAGGCCAATATAACTGATAATTTGGGGCTTTTTCGATGGAGTTTATTCTATCAAAATTGATCAAGGGTAATGCTACATTATGTTTTTAAATGAAATTTCGCCCAAAGAAATAGCTCTCTAAGGCGCTCTGAGATGCCAGGATGAATGAAGGTTGAAAAATAGCAATTTTTAATGAAGTATGACCCTGACCCTGTCAAAGTTCAAAGTATAGTGATGTGATGAACTATACATTCGACAGTGTTTTCGATGTCTTAAATTGATTTTCTATTTGCAAGCAATACAAAAAGGAGCCGAATATCTGAAGTTGCAGGGAGACCTAATTCTGTTAGGTGTTGAAACCTACTGTATTTTGGAAGCAAATAGAAGCTGCAAGGAGCTGAAGGCTTGAGAGTAGATGAAGACCTACTGTCCTTTTTATACTAAAATTACTGAGAGCAGAAAGTGACTAAAGTTTAAGATGGTTTATGCTTCATATATCTTATCATCCAACATATAAACAGTCTTCATTTAGTCTTAAAAGTTGGCAGCTGAGATCCTTCATGTAAAACTCTTTTTGTGCAGAGATGGTTCATAAATGATTCTGGCAGGTTATGGGTACTAATACACAGGTTTATTATGCATGCTGGAGATGGTTATCTACTTGAACAAACAAATTGATTGATAACTAGGGTTCATAATCAATTGCACTGAAGAGGCTGGAGTACTCTGAATGGCTTAGATCATTTATACCTGTGATAAAATCTGACCTGTATTAGTAAACTAAAAGAGTCATCCAGTGAAGATTGAAGAAAGCAAGAAGAAACATCATCTGTGAGGTCATCAATTGAACCCTATAAGTCATACAGTTTCCAGCAATTGAAGACAAATGGGTAAGAGTGGCAAGGTGAATAGAGCTGAACCTACTGATATAGGTTGGATGGAGAAACTTCCAGGGTGTGTTGAACTTTTCCAGCAGGCTGGCTGGCTGGACTTCTTCAAGAGAATCGATGGATACAATTCTGAAGTCTCCCATCAATTTGCTAAAAGCTACAAGCAGGATATGATAGTTTTTAACACTTTAACGTTTAAGCTGACAGTGGATTTGGTTGAGGAGGCTACAGGAGTGAAGAATGAAGGAGAGAAGTGGTTTAAGAAGCTGCCCTTCACCTTTGAGGCCCAGAGGTTTTTGTTTCCTGATGTTACTCCAGATTGGAACAAGGGCATAGTGATCCACAAATTCAGAAGTGAATGGGTAGAGCCCATCAGAGTTTTGCAAAGTTATATAACATGTGAGGGCAGATATGCTTTTGTTTTCAAGTACCATTTCATATTTTTTCCAGCATATGGTGGGGGTGTCCTAGATGAGTCTTCCCTTCTTCTTGTACAAAAGCCTTCAGAAAATGTCCAGTAGGGTTAAAGGCCATGAAGACCATACATCACAATCTATTTTTCACCATGGTCTAATCAAATTGATCATTAGTACTATTTTGCAAAAGGAAGGCAAAACTTGGGACTTTTTTCTTTTCTGGTTAGGCTTTCAGGTCAAACAAGAGGATCAACAGCCTAAGAGGCAAGTAGACAAAGGGAAGGTACTAATAAGGAAATTAGGACAGAAGGAGAAAACTGAAGATAAAAAAGAGGTGAAGCCTGAAGAAGACTCAGAGCCTGTGAAGACTAACAGTCAAATGCCTTCAGCTGGTGTTAAAGGCAAGTATTCATTATTTAGAGAAGAGGAAGTGCAGCCTTTGAAGCATTTGACACCAGCAGAGTTTTCTAATGAAGTTAAAGCTGCTGTTCTAGAGGAGGTTGCTGTACATGAAGAGGAGTTGCAGACCAAGTAGAAGATTCCTATTACCATTCTGTCAGATGATGAAGGATATTTATTAGAAGAAGATCAGCCTATTACTAAAACTGAAGATAGGGCTGAAACCTGCAGAGCATTCTCCACTTCAGAAATCAAAATAGTCAAACCTAACAAGAAGAAGAAAAGGATTGAAGTGATAGCCCCATATGGGAGGCCTAAAACCAGGCCAACGAATAAGCTAAGATGGAATATGAAGAAGCTGCTCAATCCTAATTGAATTCCAAGAAAGTGACTGTCCTGAATGATATTTCCTCAGGTGAAGAACCAGAATTTGACACAATGAACATTAAAAGCAAGGGAAAAATAGTTGCCAAAGCTTCCTCTTCTCATCCTGCTTCTCATCCTGCAAAAGTAAAAGGATCATCACAGTCAGTAAAGGAGTTAAGGCAGCTCGAGTCTGAATTGTTTGCCATATTTCTTGAAATAAGAAATGAACTTTTAAAGCAACAGTAGAAAGAAAAAGCTGAAGTACCTCCTGTTGAAGATCAAGAATGGGAAGATGAAGGTGAACTTATACTTAGGCAAGCAGGTATTCTGAAAGACCCTAATATTCCAGTTGTTTCCACAGACATGTTAAATAAGGATGCAGACATTTTTAAGAGGTTTGACATACCTGAAATGCCCAGTTATGAACAAGAGATCATGACAGGAAGGTCAGTTGATTCAGATAAAGAAAACTTGCAGACAATTATTAAGCAGTACAAACAACAGATGAACTATATGAAAGAGATTAATGAGGGGCTGATGATGGCTAACAAAAGGCTTAGAGAAGATCTTCAGGATGTCAATGACCATTGTCAAGAGCTGACAGCAGTATCTAAAGAGGTTCTAAAGAGAAAAAGAACCATTGACTTGCACTGTACAGAGTTGGAGAAGACAGTCAAGGACTTGCAGCAGAGAAATGAGGAGCTCACCAAGAAGATAGCTGACATGGAGCAGGAGCAGAGGCGAGCTAAGAAGAAAGCTCAAGCATTAGATGGCATTGCTCTGCTAGCTGAGGCAGCAAAAGATCTATAAGTCAGTTGTTCAATCAATTATTTGTTATCTTTTTGAGAAACATATTAGTTAGTGTTTACTATTTTTATAAAATGTCATGTTTTATAATATTGTACATTTTACTTTATCTCATCGAGCAAATGGAAGGCAATTAGGGTTAGATCCCTAATTGATTTTGTAAAGAATAGTATTTAGAGAGGTTAGAAAGTCATTGAGAGGGTTCGATTTTTGGGATAGCTTCAGGAGGTCTGCAGACTTGTTCATGAGTTCAGACTTGTTCATGAGTTAAGTATCAAAACTCTTGTATGCATTTGATGATAAAATTATGAGATATATGACACTTTTCACCCTTCAGTTCTGTGTTGGCTTCATTGTTCAGCTTGTTTAGTTGCTTAATTGATATACTCATTTACTGGTTTATGTTTATATGCTGGTGATGCTTGTCTTTTATGAATGAACTTCTATACTGTGTTCTGTTGGATCTTGTTGAGTATATTATGCATCTTTATCTTCTTTTGCTTATGATTTAGTTATTACTCTGCTCATGAGTGCATTCCCTGTCCTTCCCCAAAGTTTATAACCAAGAAAATACATTAGAAACCCTAAACCTAGTTTGTTTTATTGAGTTTTATTTGAGATTGTGTTGGCTTGTTTCTTTGGCCTTGGAAACAATTTCTGGCACAAACACCATGGAAACGGGACTGATGATCCCAAGCAATACTCGCTCTTATGTGAAGTAGTGTGGATTGTCAAACAAACTACAGATGATGAGGTCAAGAAAGATCAATTAGCGATGACCCTTTGAATTTGCGCATAGGATTGGTTCATGAAATTTGTGCAAGTTCCTACGAGGGATCCAACGAAAACTTTGGTTGAAGTTAGAAAATGATTGATTGAAGAGTTTATAAAACTGAAATTTGAGGCACAATATATCACAAAACTGAAGGAGATTAAGTAGTATCCAAATGAAACTGTCTGGGATTTTGATGAGCGATTTAAGACACTAAAGGCAAGAGTCATATTTGAGATGAATGATAATCAACATAGTGAATGGTTCATCGTGGCGTTACTCTCTCATATTAGACTACCGTTGATGCAACAAAGATTGGGACACAGAACGAGGCTCTGGAGATTGCGATGAAATTAGAAGCTTCGCCTATTGGTGAGAATGCAGTCAGTATGAACCAGATTCAAACATAGCTGGCGAATCTGAACCTACAAATGCAAGTATTAAGAAAGGAAAAGAGCATCGCGAGGAAGTTTGGTGTACACAATGTCATGCAGAGGGACATACTAACGATCATTTCCCCAATTTATGAAACTACTTGTTGTCTGGCGCACCAAACCCATAAAGTTATGGCGGCATGCCATGGTGTCGTATTTGTCAAGTTTATGGGAATCAACATGAAGAACGTGGATATATGCAGAAGATGGTCACGAGCCAATGATTTTATACTACACATTATGTCAGTCTATTGGGAATGAAGATAAGGATTGTCACGCCTATGATTTACTTCAGGATAGAACAATGGACATGTACTATGTGAAGGGAGAGGACCATCGAGCAATACAACAACCATAGCCACAGATGGTATAGTCGCCACCTCAACCGCATTTTGTACCGCAGTTGCAACCGCAAACTCAATTTGTGCCATAGACTTAGTACAACTAGATGTAGATGGCTCCATAGCAACCACAGTATGTTCAGCCGCAACAGTATGTCCAACGACAACCGAATCCTTTGCAACAACAATTCAATCAACTGCAGTATCAACAACAAGGAGGATTTCAAGGAGGGTAAGGTGGAGGGTTTAGTCGGGGAGGAGGAGGAGGTCACGGACAAGTGCAATGTTATAATTGCGGAGTGCTGGGACATTATGAGAGATATTTCCTGCAATTGCAAGCATAGTGTACTTATTGGATCGTTGTTGACCACATTGTTGAGAGCTGTCCATAACTAATCACAAAGTGGTAGGCAGGGAATGTTCTGCAGTTGCAAAACCAGAACCACTTGCAAAATCAAAACCAAAACCATATTCAAAATCAGAAACAAAACACAAATCAGAATGTGAACCAACTTATGAATCCGCCATTGAACTAGAATCAAGGACCGATAGTTGCGACGATCTCAGCAGAACCTAGGATGCAGGATGTTGATGTTGCTATCATTACTCGCGGAGGTGTGACAACGGGAGAAGACAACCCATTTCCACAAATCTGGTTGGCTGGAAAGAAGAAGGTGGATTCAATGTCAATGCGAAGAAAGATACATTCTTTGAAGCACGTGATGTGATAAGAAGAGTTCCGGGTAAGTTACCCGTTTATAAAATGCCAACTGCTTTTGATTCAACTTAAGTAGCAGGACCATCGCAACAACATGGTACCTTGCAGAATTTATTTAAAAGTTGATTGTCACCAGCAAGGGATCTTGATGCTCTTGTCGACATTGAGAGTCTGTTACATCGACCGGCCAAGGGATGAAAAGATTCTGCGGTGAACTCTTTACATAAGAAAAAGACAGGAAAAGAGATGCGCATGAATATTCTAATTGGGGAATACGAGGTAGATTCAATCATCTTGGATCTAGGATCAGACGTCAATATTATAACAAGGCATACATAGCAAAATATGGGGAGCCCATAATTGGTTTGGTCCCTCGTACAGCTGCGACTGGCTAACCAAGCCAAAGTAACTTTAATTGGGCGAGTTTTGCACCTTGTTGTGGAAGTTGAAGGGATGAAGACTTATGTTGATTTTGATGTTATTGACGTTGTCGATGGAAGAGTCTCCTATCCTACGATGTTGGGGATTGGATGGGTCAATGACAACTTCACAGTGATTAATTTTAAGAAGCGTGTGATGGCCTTTGAAAATCAAGACATCAGAGTCATAGCTCTGATGGATCCAATTGAAGGGAAAAGGTATGTTCAACCGGTGAAGGACGAAGTTGTAAGAGGATGGGATCTTGCATATAACATTTCAGAAGATTACATCCACCCAACTGTCAATGGGGAACTTGGTTGGCACAGCTCCAGCTCTGCGTCTTTCGACTCCAATGATGCTTTAGAGAACTGGCAGAATTGCATGCATGAGGTATCGCTAAGAAAGTGTGGCCTGATTACTCAGTCATTGTGCCGAGTCACAACCGAGACTATTGAATTACCAATATATGAAGGATTCTCGGAGTTGTTCGAGTTTCTAGTGGAATTTGAGGATAAGGTGTCAAAACCGCAATGATTGCTTGCGTTGGATGAAGCGTTGAAGGCTACGCTAGCATGTTGGTGGTGGACACATAAGAAGTCGATCAATAGGTGGTCGCGGTGTCGAAGATTGATGACAGTTCGCTTTGGCTATGCAAAAGAGTACCACGCTGGAAGGTATGATGGGCACAATGACCCTGGTGATCATCTGATTGAGTGTCAGACCTTGTGGGCATCACGGCCAAAGGATGAGTGGGTCCATGCTTTTGTCCACACGTTGGATGAGATGTCATGATCATGGTATGTATCAGATTACTTACATAGAGAGATTACTACTTGGGAAGAGTCAATGGTTAGCTTCACTCACACCTTCAATTTCGTGGACACCAATCCAGCTATTCATAATGCACTACAGCACATCTGCGACATTGTTCTGAAGGTAGTTCCAGTTGCATATCCACTGGATCCGCATGAGAGATGTCTGATGCAGTCAATGATGGAATACTACAATGTGATCGGAGGACCCAAGGATAGTGATGATCTGCGAAACATCAATATTCCATAAACAAAAGGGAGTCAGGATGTCGTAGCACCTGACGTACCAACGGATCCAATGAATCAACCATTAAAAATTAGGAAGGTCAACATCGGGACGGAGGAGAACCCAAAGTTTACGAATGTTGGGGATTATTGGGATGAAGAAACCATGGCAAAGATAAAATATATGCTGCATGAATTCCAAGATTTGTTTTCTATAAAGTTTTCTGAGATGAATATCCCCCTAAAACCAGATGCGAAACCGATAAAGCAGCAGTCGTATCGCCCGAATTCGCGATACAAGGAGAGGGTCAAAGCTGAGCTCGTCAAAATGTTGGATGCTGGAATAATAGAGTCAGTTGAAGAATCTGAATGGATCATCCCCATGGTCGGGAAAGACAAGAAGACAGGTGAGGTTCGTATTTGTGTCGAACTTAGAAAATTGAATGATGCATGTTTGCATGATCCATTTTTGACACCATTCACTAATGAGGTGCTAGAAGGAGTGGGAGATCAATAAATTTACTCATTGACAGATGGATTTTCTGGCTATCACCAAATTAAGTTCTCAAAATAAGATCATCACAAAACAACCTTTGATACTGAATGGGGATGTTTTCAGTACACTGTGATGCCATTTGGACTAAAGAATGCCCCTGCAATATTCTCTCGAATTGTGGTCACTACATTCAAGTACTTTATTTAGAAGTTTTTGGCGGTTTATATGGACGACTGGATGGTTTATGGATTGATCAAGGACCATCTGGCGAATCTATGATTGATGCTGGAGCGATGTCGACAGGATCACATCACGCTAAACTCGAAGAAGTGCATTTTCTGTGCACCTTTTATGATGTTGTTGGGACACATTATGTGGAAGCAAGGACTGTTGGTTGACCCTACAAAGATTGCGCTGATTTTGAGCTTTCCCCCACCTACAAATGTGAAACAACTTAGAGCGACACTAGGGAACATAGGATACTACTGCAATTTCATACATGGTTATGCTGCGATCATAGATCCTATGGAGAGGTTGTTAAAAAAGGATGTGGTATTTTTATGGAGTTGGGAGTGTTAGGACAACTTTGAGACACTCAAGGCTAAGATGGCTTCCGTGCCAATACTAGTTTTTCCTGATTGGAACAAGGAGTTCCATGTCCATGTGGATGCATCGTCAATGAAGCTAGGAATGGTGTTGACACAGCCATGGGAAGGGCATCTTGATCCCTCGATCGCTTTTGCTAGTCGAAAGCTGTCATCTACGGAGTAAAATTACACTACAACAGAGAAGGAAGGTCTGGCGATGGTATATGTGCTACATAAATTTCGACATTACCTATTGGGTGGTCATTTCAAGAGGTTCATGAACCACTATGATTTGAAATACTTGGTCAATAAGCCTATGTTGGGGGGGAAGATATGTCATTGGATACTTCTCTTTCAAGAGTTTTATTTTGAGATAATTGTGAAGTCGGTCCACTTGAATGTTGGCCCAGATCATTTATCGTGAATTGGGATATGTGAGGAGCCAACAAACATCGAAGATGGGTTGCCAAATGTGCAGCTATTTAGAGTTGATATGGTTGATGATTATTATGAGAAAATAATTCAGTTTTTGGCGATGGGAACAACACCAGAGGATATTCCTACAAGTCAGAAGAAGCAGTTGGTTGTTAAGGATGCAGATTCCTAGTTGATCGTTGGACATCTCTATAAGCTCGAACCAGATGAGATCTTAATGTGATGTGTCCTACCACATGAACAAGGCCAGATAATAGCAGAGGCACATGCAGTAGTTGTTGATAAACACTATGGAGGTTGCATTGCTGCTAAGAAGGTGCTCTGCGTAGGGATTTGGTGGCCCACTCTCAACAATAATGCGACATATTATGTGTGGAATTACGATGTCTATCAAAGGACTTGAAAACTATTAAGGAGGGATGAGATGCCACCAGTACCTCAGGTGATGTTGCAGCCATTTGATAAGTGGGTTGTAGAATTTGTGGGACCAATCAACCCACCTGGAAAGAGAACTGGTGCACATTACATAATTACAACAACATACTATTTGACAAGATGGACAGAGGCTGCACCTGTTATAGATTGCAGTGCTGTGATAGTAGAGAGGTTCCTATTTAACAACATTCTTACTCAGTTTGGGTGCCCAAGGATATTGTGAGTGACCAGGGGAGTGACTGCATAAATCACATAGTTAACACATTGACCGAGGAGCTCTAGATACAACATAAGAAGAGTACCTCGTATCATCCACAAGCACATGGGACAATGGAGGCATTCAACTAAGTGTTGGAGCATGCGCTCACAAAGGTATGTAACACAAACCGTGATGACTCGTATTTGAAGATTCCAACAGTCTTATGGGAATATCGCACCACTTGCAAAAGATTGAAAGGACAAACATCGTTCAAATTGGTGTATGGGTAAGAGGCAGTCATGCCTATCGAGTACATTGTTCCAAGTTTGCACATAGCAGTAGCAACCGGCATGGATGATGAAGCGACATTAGAAGAACTCTTGGCACAATTGGTGCAGCTAGAGGAAGACCACTTTGTTGCAGGTTTTCACTAGCGCATTGACAAGGATCAACAAAAATCTTAGCATGATCGACATATTAAGAACAAACAATTTCAGCAAGGGGACCTGGTCCTGGTGTGTGACAACAAGTTTGCCAAACATCCAAGTAAGTTACATATGCATTGGCTAGGTCCATATCTCATTCATTCCATTACTTCAGGAGGTGTAGTACAACTGCAGCGGTTAGATAGAGCGATGCTGCCAAAGCTAGTAAATGGAAGCAGGCTGAAGCCCTACTGAATGGGCCCGGAGCCGCACGGTGCTTGAGGCACTACATGACTAAAAAATAAATAGTTAAATAAATTTGTTGTTATACATGAGATGTTAGTTAGGAGGATGGCGCACCAAGAGGGAGGGGATGCGCAAGTGGAGGAGTCAGTATCGCAGTTAGGGAGTCCTGTCGCAACAGCCCCAGGGCCACGACAACGTCAAATCAGCCATAAATTCGGCAGTTAAAACAGTTGTTCGGTGATGCTCTCGGATGTGACACGTCTTAATGACAGATCCGACCGTTGGATTGACAGGATCAGTGGCGGATTCGGGTGACTAATGCATGATTTGATCATAATGACAAAAAGGGATCATAATGATTTGGTCATAATTAGCGAAAGATCAATTCGATGCTATAAGAAGTGGTTGAACGCGGTCGAAATTCACCATTGTGCAAGTGTGAGGTGTTGATAGAGTTGCAAAGTGTGTCATAATGAAGTTGAGTTGTAGTGATTGGTTGAGTTGCGGAGTGGAGTAAGGTTGAGTGCCCATTTGAGAACTGGGGGGCACTTGTGTGGCATGCTGCGTGAGCAAGTCACAATTGATATTTCCAGCGAGAGAGATTCACCAGTAATCGAGGTACCCATTGAAGAAGAAATTACAAGTATGTCGGTGGGTTCATCATCATTTCCAAAGAAGAAGAGGGGGGCGCAGCGACAGAAGTCCCCGGTTCAGAAGAAGAGGTAGACTAGAACATCTGTACAAGCACAAGAGGAGGCACTTGCACAAACGGGTCCATCAACATCAGGAGTTGAGGAGACATCGGCCCGCCCAGGGGTATCTGTTATAGCGGATTTCACCACACTAGGTGAATCACACATTGTATGGCCTTCCCTTGTCCCGCTGCAGACTCATTACCCCCTTTGGACCACTTTAT
>LPNX010215970.1:112243-128919 GCA_001517045.1 Pseudotsuga menziesii | reverse complement strand
ACAAGTAGTTTTCAAATATGTGGGTTGTGGTGTCGAAAAAACAACTCGAAAATCCTAATGCAACCGTGTGTGCAGAAGGAGAGCTTGAAAAATAAGGCACTTAGGCCAAAAAGCAACTCAAAACACCTACTGTAACTGCGTGCTACAATAGGCGGAGTGTCAACAAAGTGGTCAGAATACCAATAAGCAGTTGGTTTCCTAAAAAAGAAAAATCGATGGACTCACTAGACCCAGAGGAGGTAAGGGAGCATGCAAACACCTAACTAATGGTATTATGACTCAACTAAGTATATCCTCTGCAAGGTGATGAAATCCAAGTCAGACAATATAAATAGGAAAGTCAAATGGCTAAAGTATCCCCCTACCGGGAGGGACACCAGGTACGCAAACCTAGAAGTATGGCAACTAAGATACCCCGTTCATGACACGTCCAGAAAGGTGAATCTGTCGCTTGGTCCTTTAACCGCAATATTCCCTATACAGGGATATTCCGAGAACTACGAAAGGTAGCCCTTCAGTTACTGAATGGATTTCGGTATTCCACTCAGACTTCCGGAACCAATCTCATGACTTCAACCCTCTTAAGGGAGAGGCCCTCTGACAAACTGGTGGTGACCGTGTCAAAAAATACTAAGGGATTTTGGTTCCCTAAAGGACAACAACTATGTCTCACGTGTAAATAACCGAGGGGTGTTATTGGAAACCTATCCCCCCGATCCTACCTAACTACAAAATTCTTTTGTGTTCCTCAAATGAGGTTATAGTGTTGGTTGAGTTAAGTAGATTTTAGGTCTCACTTTGAATTAGGGGATAGATTGTGTGCATGTGAGGTTGTGAATCCAAAATGGTTACTCAATAACAATAATAATGTATGAAAAACTTGAAAAACTTTTACAATGCGAATTTTTTTTTTTTTTTTTGAAATAAATGTTAAAAATTTTTCTAAACAATTCCGTAAACAAGGGACAGAAAATGGCTGTAGGGCTGCAAGTGGTACAGGTGGCTGTGCAAGTGCAGGAAAAATGGAGGCAAAGTGGCTGGGTTTCGACGCAGAAACAAAGGCAAAAAACAGTTCGCGGACCGCGGGTATGGGGCGGACTCGCGCGGTCGGACCGCGGTTTTGAAGGTAACAGTCGCGCGCAGATCGCAGGTTTAAAGGAAACAGGCGCGGTCTAGGTCGCAGGGTTCTGGCTGACAGCGGCGGTCAGAGCGCGCCTGTGTAATGAACAGGCGCGGTCGGATCGCGACTGTGGGCTGAAAAAATGCGGTCGGGCCGCAACTGGGAAAGTTTGAAAACGCGTCCAGGGCGCAGGAAAATGGCTGACAGCGGCGGGCTGGTCGCAGGTTAGGGCCTGAACTACGCGGTCGGGCCGCGACTGCGAAAGAAAAAAGTGCGGTTTTCGGCGGCCGAAAACGACAACCGAAAGTACAGTACGGAAAAATAAACTTAAAAAAGACAGTGGAGTCGCCAAAACTGTAGCTAGGGTTTTCACCCTAGCTTGTGCGAATGAGCACCTACTAAGGAATCTGGAATCCTTAGTAGCAGTTCAATGATTGTATATGAATTAAATAAAGATAAACTGAAACAAAAACTAATCTAAATACGTTCTTGAAGCTAAAGCGGTAAAAAGTAAATAACATGAAGCAAAAACAGTAAAGAAATGAATGATGGTTTTTATTGATGTTACCTCCAATGGGGAGGTTGATGGAGTCCGTTGCGCTGGTCTGATGTCGGTGGCTTCGAGCTCCAAGTTGCTTCTTTTCCTTTTCCGGTGGTGGAAATGGGCCAAAAGAGTTCTCAATGGTGAAAGTAGCTTGATGGCAAGCTAGGGTTTCGAGAATAATTTCGGCAGAGGCAGGATGCTTATGACTGTGGATCTGAAATGAGGGGTCTCCACCACTTATTTATAGTTTTTTAGTGGTGGAGTGCTGGCCCATGGTTTTGGAAACCATATGGTTTAGGGCAGCTTGTTTAGGGTTTTTCCTCCTTTTCCTCATTATTTTATATTTTTTCTTCCCTTTTGGGGATTTTGCTATTTTTAGAGGAATTTTGGACATTTTTGGAGGAAAAAAGGGGTTTTTTTGGCCTTTTGGAGGCATTTTAGGCCTTTTGGAGGCTTTTTAGTGGGATTTTCAGGGAAATATGGTAGGCAGATAGACAAATGAGCCATGTAGTGGGGTAGATGAGGTAGTTAACCATTTTTTGGTGTTAACAGTGCGGCCATGATAGATACATCAATTATACACATGTTGGATCCGCCTGTATCTTTATGGTGATAATTTGTACATGGACATGTATGCCGCAGAGATCAGTTTTGTCTAGCATTTATCTCTCTTTCAAGTACCTCTATTCAAGCCTTTGGATCTTGGATTCTCTACTTTCTCCACGACTCAGCTGTTTCCCTTTAATAATGTATTTCAGCTATCATTTTCCCTTATAACCTCATACATTAGGGGGCATCTATTATAGCCTAAAATGACACATCTCTGCCTATGATCACTTTCCTATGTTTTTGTCGCATGTTGACACTTCCATGACGACATTTCATGAAAGTCACTGAAAACACCTATATCAGAGGAGCCATATCTAGACTTTTGTATCTCTATTTCACTTATTCTCTATACCATTGGAAAGGTATTTGAGTAAGGAAAAACGTTCCAGAAGACACCAAAGCCTGAAAATTCTTGGAAGTACCATAAAAATGAGATTTTGTTTACCTAACCATGACTTTGCTTAAGGGAACTCACGGTTATACTTTTGAATTCGCGACTCTGCTTCATTGGACCCATGATTTTCACCTGTAGTGGCCAAAAAAATATAAAATATGATTAATTATTGAGATAGGGTCAGTTTGGGTGGTTTTGGAACTGAATTGGAAGTTGTAACTGATCCCTATTCGACCCCTATTCTTCAAGAAAGTATATAAGAGAGGGAGAGAGGTCCATGGGGACTTGAACCTTTGCATTATTATGCTGGTGGAATTGGGACTCTCATCCTCCCTACCTTTTCCCTAGATTGTCATCTTCCTATAATGTAGAGCTTGGGGGCTGAGTTCCTTGGAGAAGAGAAAAGGGAGAACCAGATCAAGGTTTCGTGAGGTGCCCAACAAGAGGAGAAGGTGAAATATGTACTTCTTCCACCTGATTAATAAGTATGTGATGTCCTCCTTATTCCCAAATCATTGTTCAATGTATGATTGAGTCTCTGTTATGATTATATGATGATTTCTATCAGATTAGGGTTTCATGTTTTACTGAAAATAATCTCCTTTCATATAGTCTATTTGGTTTGAGGAAGGTTAAACTTGTTTTGTAGGTCTCTTGAATTGAGGAGCAAGAGGAAGGGCTAGAGAAAGCATGAACCAACCTTCAATGAATCAGGTATGGGCCCTACTTATCTCTGAATCTTTCTTATATTTGCTTGTTGAACATCATACATATGTATTTCAACCCTTGTATGTTTATGGCCTCTTAACCCCCAACGAAAGGAACATTTTCCTCTACAACAGTGACGCCTTGTCCCCCAGGCTTATAATCCCTTGAGGAGGAAATATTAGATATTTTGGCTTTAATGGATAGGTCCATATGTTTCTACAATGAT
Source organism: Pseudotsuga menziesii (assembly GCA_001517045.1). Lineage (NCBI taxonomy): Eukaryota > Viridiplantae > Streptophyta > Pinopsida > Pinales > Pinaceae > Pseudotsuga > Pseudotsuga menziesii. The sequence continues at coordinate 125,318 of LPNX010215970.1, read as the reverse complement.
GTGGAACCTTTCAGAGCTCTAAATACATATGGGGTTCCTACATTTAATCTGATAGATCTGGATTATGGAAGGTTTGATTTACAATACAAAGTAAAGTTAGTTGACATGGTTGGGGTATATTCACAACTAGATATCCTTCATCAGGGACTAATGAAATTTAAGGAGGATATTAATGAATTTATGTATGCTATAAATAAAGGTACTATTACAGAGAACTCTCCTATGGTATCCTTGTGCATTGATCTTGTGTACTACAACAAAAATGACAATTAATTCCAGATTTAGTGTCCCTTTTTAGTGTGAATTTCTTCCCAATTGAGTAGACAAAGCAAGTGCTAAACCCGACACATTGTGGATAATTTTTAAAGAACCTAAATTTGCATCCCATTTATAGTCCTAAATAACGACCCAAATAATGTCCATTTTAATGTCCAGGATAGCTTGCAACATAACGCTAAGTTTAGCATCCCTTTTAGAATCCCAAATAGTGCTATTTTTATTGTCCCATTTAGCTTCCAGAATAGTTTCAGGTTTAGAGTCCTCTTTAGTGTCGCGTTTTCCTAGTTGCATGAGGAATTTCATCCAGGTATTACCTAGATTAGCACTTAAAAGAGTTGATTTTCTATGTTTGTATGCCTAATTTGGCACCATGTTAACATCTTGTTTGGCATCTATTTTTTATTCCACATCAGTTCCATGTTGGTGTCCATTTTAGCATCCAATATTGCATCCATGTGTGCTGCCACATTAGCGCCATGTTTTACTTCCCATTTCACTCCATGTTTTGCCTCCACATTGGCACCAAGTTTTGCTTCCCATGTCATGCCATGTTTTGCATCCTCTTTAGTTCCATGTTTTGCATCCACACTAACATCTAGTTTTGAAAACATGTTTTTTATCACATTAACACCATGTATGGCTTCCTCTTTAGTGCCAAATGTTGCATCCTTTTTAACACCTATTTTTGCATCCCTGTTTGTGTCCACATTAGCACCATGTTTGGATTCCATATTGGTTCCATGTTTGGAACCCACTTTAGCTCCTGGTTTATTATCCATTTTTACTTCCACAGTAGTACCACATTTTGCTTCCTGTTTAGATCCTAGGGTTTATTTTTATTTTTCTTCCTCATAAACACCACATTTAGCTTCCCATTTAGGGTTTGGTTTTACTTCCTTGTTGGCCTCTGGTTTTGCTTCTTCAATAGCACCAACATTGCCTTCCAAATTAATGCCAAATTTCACGTCTAATGTTGCTTCTAGATATGTGATAGATTTGGCTTTCATTTTAGCTCCTACTTTTGCTTCCTCATTAGTACCAAATTAGGCTTACTATTTAGCACTTACATTATCCAATTTGGTGCCAATATAATTATTATATCATATTATTATAATTATTCCATTAATGTCAAAATTTCTCATATTTCATAGTTCTCAAATAGCATAATGAAACATACAAGCTAAACATATATTACGATTGCATAACATTTATGAAGAAATTTAAGACAAGTAGACAACATTCATTCAAATTTTTAATCTCATTGTATTAATTAATTCTCGATCCACTTCCAATATATATAAATTTACAAGATAGTATTGATAGCATCATCACTATCTTTCATCAAAAGAAGTGAAAGGAAATCTACCTTTAGATCAATAACCTCTTATGCGAATCATTATCGTAAATTAAAAAGAAAAAGTGAAAAATATATATATATATATATATATATATATATATATATATATATATCACTTGTTAAAATGAAAATACCAATATCACAAGAAATAAGTTTTTTTATTTAAATTTTATATATTTGTATATAGAAAAGTAAAAAAGGGATTAAGGGTAATCAAATTTGAATGTCATATGATTTGGATCATCATAAAAGAAACAATACATGTTGAGTAGCATGAATAAAGTAATAAACATACGCAATCTCATTAAAAGCATCAATGGCTACAACCACCAACATCATAATCATGATCATCATGCTCACTATCTTCATCAACCCTAACATCATCTTCATCATCATTATCATGAACTCCTTTCTTTGGTCCACTATCAACATAGTTTGGATCATTGTCCAAGCATTCATCTTCACCAATTTTCTAGAAACAAAAATAAATACTCAATATTGAATTTTAATACTAATTTCATGCCATAATGCATATTTTTTAGTGTTATAGTCCAGGCATTCTGATGAGTTTTCCAACCATGAATATATATATAATATCATCAATACATAATAATCACACATATCAAGTGTATACACAAGCATGCACACACACTCACACATAGACATACACATGCACATCATCAGTTTCCAAGTCATAATAGAACAAAACATCATGTTAACAAAAAATAGACACCATTGTCATATATAAAGCAAAGAAAAATAAGGCATCACATATACTCTTTTCTTCAAACAAAAAATGGCCCAAAGTTGTTATGTCATTCAATATGTGTTAGAATATGTAATGATGACTTATGTGGTATATTGATAACTCTAATATTATAAAATAGAGTTATCCCACATGCATCATTGTAATTATATCCTTTGTAACCATTCTCCATATAAAGAGGTGGGAAATTCATTTATCCCACATGTGTTATGGGATGTATTGTAATCCAAATATGTTGGTATATAAGACAGGTGAAGGAGACCCTTTTGGGTATGTGTTGATTGTAGTTCACCACACATCACATGTTGTGTATGTCATTTGTACACACACGATTGTGACATGATTGGGTGATGGAGCTTGATGTGATGCATATGTGAGGATGCCATGTAATCTTGGAGATCTATTTTCAGAATAATGGAAGATGCAAACCTTCCTATGGATGTAGCCCATATTGGGTGTTGTTCTCTTTTCTCCAATTTTATTTCATGCTTTATGTTGCTTGGTAGATAGAATGATAGACTAGTAATGCTTTCCATATTTTATATTGTGTTATGATATTATTTCATATGTTCACAATATTCTGACAATATGTGTGTGTTCCAAAGTTGATATGCCATTTAATGTGTGTGTGTGTGTGTGTGTGTGTGTGTGTGTGTGCGTGTGCATGTTCGTGTGGGTGTGGGTGTGCATGTGCGCGCGCATGCTTGTGTGTGTGTGTGTGTGTGTGTGTGCTTAAATCTATATCTTTAAGATCATATAAGCCATGATTTTCATCTCTGAATCAAGTTCATGAAGTGTTATCTCAATTAAACATTGTAATCACAAATTAAATGTTATATAACATGATTAATTACCAATATCCCCTCATAAGATATCACTACATGATTATTATCTAAGATATATATTTTTAACATATTAATCATATCATTTGCCTAGAAATCATAAAGCTTACAGAGTTTACAAGATGATAACTAAATTATATATTCAACATTAATGGTTCATATGATATAACAAGTAATGGCCTTGCATTGAAAATGTGTATTTTAACCAATGATGAATTGTTCAATTCAATTAATAACCACTATTATTTAAATTCCTCTTTATCATAGTCAAGAAGTCAAAAGCATGTTACATAGTCAAATTCAAGTCATGTGTTGCTTCGTATCATTATATTTAAAATTTAATGAAAAATAAGTATAATATATGGTCCTTAAGTAACATGCAATGCAATATTGTCCATCAGGGGATGACATTTTGAAAGTTGTTTCCAATGGAGGTCGATTCTGCTGCTCTAATTAGATTTTGTGCCCCAAGTTGAAATTCATGAAGTATTTTTGAATGACTATATGAAGCGAGATGAAATTCACAATAAATTGAAAATAGAGACATAGATGAAAAAATCGTTGGTTCCGTTGGACTCATGACATCGAAGTATTATTAGGGATACCCCTCCACCATGAGTCCATGAACTAAACATTGGTTATTTCAATGATTTTTAGAATTAGGATTTTGCTCAGTAACATGGAATGAAATTTCTGAATGAGATTGTAAATTTTGTATAACTATTCCAAATGGGCATGTGGACATTGTATTCATCTCGACCTTGCCCCTACAAACTTGTAAGATGCTATGGCTCTCAATTCCACTCCTTAGATTGGATTTTACTCCCCCAGTTGAAATTCCCCAATTTTTCGAGAATGGATTTAGGAAGTGAATTGAAAGTCATGATAACCTAAAAACCAAGACTAGAACATCATATTACACATAGGGACATCCCTCTCTAGTGACCCATGGACCAAACATTCTTTATTTCGATGATTTTTGAAACTAGGTTTTTGTTGAGTAACATGTAATGCAAGTTTTGCATTAGAGGCTAAATTTTTGAAAACTGTGCTAGTTGAGGGTGTTGACATCGTGGTCATATAAAACTCGCACAAACAAACTTGCAAGATCTTACAACACTCAATTCTACTGCTCGATTGGTTTTTATGCCCCTAGGTGAAATTCACCAAGCATCCCTAAATGTCTTTGGGAAGCGAGTTGAAACTCACCATAACATGATAACCGAGAATTAAATGGATAAACTATCAATTCCATTGGAATAATGACATTGGGATATCGCTAGGCACATCATGATACCTTGAGTCCATGGACCAACCATTGTTTATTTTGATGATTTATAGAGATAGGTTTTTGCTCAGTAACATGCAATGCAATTTCTGCATTAAAGGGTAAATTTTTGAATTTTGTGCCAACTAAGCGTGTGGGAATCATGGCCATATAAATCTTTCCCAAACACACTTGTAAGAAATTTGACTAGTGTGCCTGAATGGATTTGGGAAGCGAGTTGAAACTCACCATAACTTGATAACTGAGGCTTGAATGGAGAAAATGTTAATTCTATTGGAATGATGACATCAGAATACCTTTATGGACACCACTCTTGCATGAGTCCATGGACCAACCATTTTCTATTTCGACGATTTTTGCATTAGGGTTTTTGTTAGTAACATACAATGCAATTGCTGCATTAGAGGGTAAAATTTTGAAAATTGTTCCAATCAAATTTATGGACATCATGGTCATATTGGCCATTCCCAAACACGCTTTTAGGAGGTTAAAACACTCAATTACACTGCTTGTATTGCTTTTTATGCCCCCGATTGAAATTCACCAAGTGTCCCTAAATGGATTTGGGAAGAAAGTTCAAACTTGACATAAATTGATAACCAAGGTTCGGATGGAAAAATTGCTAGTTTTGTTGGAATCATGACATTGGATTATCAGTATGAAAACCACTCTTGTGTGATTCCATGGACCCACGGTTCTCCATTTTGTAAGGTTTGTCGTTACACCAAAACCTGTAGATATTAATGAACATTTGAAACCAAGCACAAGGCCCTCTCATCAGGAGTGGTGGTTAGGCCACATTTTTATATTCCAAGAGGTGCGATGGTTATACCATGCAGTTGTACCGATACTCCAACACCCCCCTCCACTGTAGCTCCGGGGATTTGAACCTGAGACCTATGCTCTGATACCATGTAAGGTTTGCCGTTACACAAAAACTTGCACATACTGATGAACATTTGAAACCAAGCACAAGGACCTCTCATCAAGAGTGGTGTTTAGGCGGCATTTTTATATTCCCATAGGTGCGACGGTTATACCATGCAGTTGTACCAATACTCCAACACATTTCGACAGGTTTCTCACTAGGGTTTTTCTTAGTAACATGCAATGCAATTTCTGAATTAAAGGGTAAATTGTTTTAAATTGTACCAATTGAGTGTGTGGAATTGTGGTCATCTCAACCTTTCCAAAACACACTTAAAGGAGGTTTTGACACTCATTTTTTTTTGGGATTGGTTCTTATTACCCTAGGTAAAATTCACTAAATGTTCCTAAATGTCTTGGGGAAGTGAGTTGAAAATCACCATAACTTGATAATTGAGGATCATATGGAAAAATCACTAGTTCTGTTGTAATCCATACATCAAAATACTACTAGGGACACCCCTCTAGCATGGGTCCATGGTCCGAACATTGTCTATTTGAAGGATTTTTGCAGCTAGGGTTTCTCTCAGTAACATGCAATAAAATTTATGGATTTAAGGGTAATTTTAAAAAAAATGTGCCAATCAAGGGTGTGGGAATCATGGGTGATCTCAGCCTTTCCCAAACACACTTCAAGGAGGTTACGAAGCTCAATTCCATTGATCAGATTGGTTGTATGCCCCTAGTTGAAATTCACTAAATGTCCCTAAATGACTTTGGGAAACAAGTTGAAACTCACCATAACTTGATAACCGGGTATTGGATGAAAATAATGTTAGTTCCGTTGGAATCATGACATCAGAGTACTATTAGGGATACCACTCTAACATGAGTGCATGGATTGACCATTGTTTATTTTTTTCATTTTCACAACTATGGTTTTGTAGGAGATCTCTGATACCATGTAGAAATAACAACTCTGAATATAAGGATAAATCATAGGAAGTAGATATAGCTACAAGATAATTCTCACAAGCATGCACAAGGAAAATAGAGAGATGAATAGTAAGACTGAATACAAGATAAGTGAAGAATGATCCAATATATTTCCATGTATTATTGATTAGTATAGTGTACAATAAATAATCCATCCTTCATATGTAAATTCGAGTTATTTAGGAGAGAATTCATTCTAGCTCATAAACTGACTTATCAAATATGATAAACCACCATAGGTGGCTAAATCACTTTCCAAATCTATTAAGGACCTCACAAATTGGATGAAACATGAGTGAGTTGTCATGAGTGATGGAAAAACATGCTGAACATGGAATATGGAGATAAAATCATGGAGGATGGGTTGACAACAAAAGATAGCAATTTCCTAGTTTACTAGCTTTACCTTATCCACATAAAAGCAAGATAAAAACAATATAAAGACAAAATATGTAGGAAGGCGTAGTTACTAATTCCGGTAGTCAATAAAGTTGGAAGGATCTAACCAGAATCAAGATAAAGGTGCTCCTGGGGTATATATGACAAGTGTTGACCAAGTGGTGCAAATGGATGCCAACTATCTAGGCTAGTAGGTGGGAATTTAATAAAAAACAATTAGATATTGTTATCCTAAGTATGGAGTGAGTTTATAATATCCCAACACCCCCCTTTAAGTATAACTTTATGATGATATTCATGAAATAATTAGATGCATATAGGTTTATATAGGGCCTAACAACAAGGCTATGGTCACCATTTACAATTATTCATGTCCCAAAAAACTGAGGAAAGATGCAAAACCACATGGGAAAAATCCTCCCTCAAGAAAGGAAAATGCACACAATTTGAAAAATGTCTTAAATTATGTATTCATATTCATTTTAATGAGCTGAATGAATTGCTTTTGGTGAAATACTTGATGAAGAAGTTTGTAGACTCCATGATCATGCGCTAGAGTGTATAATCTGCAAGAAAGAAGAGGAGAGACTCCTTGTATCTCATCATCTGATCAAGTAGGAGCATTATAATGCTTATTTATGGTGTCATACTTTGATCTGTAAAAAACATCTGAAAAGGAAAAGAGATCTGTGCATACTCCTTCCCAAAAAGTACAAAAATTAAGACAATTAGTAACACAATCAGTTCCTTGTATAGCTGCAAAATGGTGATGTGTATCTCATATCTTTCTTCCAATATGATGTAGCACATTCCAAGATATGATATATATGAGGCTGAATAGACTTTTATATATTAGAAATATTATAATATGGAATTGAAAATACCAAATTTTTAGTGTCTCCATGAGGATATGGGGCTAGTGTAGAAAAAGTATGAGTAACTGGGGAAAACTGATGAGTGTAAAAATATGAATGATGAATGGAATTTATATCTGAAAAATAAGTGTTTAGAAAATATCCAAACATGTGTAATGTACATCCAATGATGGCTAAGGTTATGTATAACTAACCAGTGAAAATTAGACAAGACTTGAAACCATTTGATATAAGTAACACTGCATAGGAAACCAATGAGGAATCAACTAGTGAACATGGGGTTTATATAGTATTAGGAGTATTGATAGGTATGGTAGATGGTATGTATGATGTAATAACATGCATATAATCCTATAAACATTCTTATAAATAATAATTATTATCACTTGAATGAAGTGAGGAAGAGTTGCTTAAAGACAAGTCAGGATCTAGTGAAAAATCACAATCATTGGGAGATGAATCTAGGAGAGTGATAGGTGGATTATTCAAGAAATAATATGGGATTTATGATTCTGATATATCATCAAGTAAATATATATCATATATATGAGGAAAGGATTTAACTCTGACACTCAATGAATTTTTTATATCACCTTGGAATTGCACACTATGACAGTATTTTGAGGAATCATCGGTCTTCTCTAGCTCATCTGAAACTTCGATGTTATGCTTCTCAAGAAGGTGAGACATGATTTACATATTCTTTTGGAAACATTTCTTCTCAAGATTAAATCACTTTCTGCAATAAGAACACTTGGATTTACTCCCTTTCTTCTTGACTTTCTTCATTGAATCTTCATCAGTAGGCTTTGAACCTTCATCTTCAATTTCTGACTTTGGATTCTTCTATTTCACAATTTGCTTCTCTTTTGATATTGAATTCTTGTTTCCTTGAAATATAATAGCATTATCCTTTCCCTTGGAGGATATAATGGAACCTATTTGGATCAATTTATCTTGCTCGTTTGTCAGTGAATAAAAAATGTACTTAAAGAATCCATTTTCCAATTAGAAAAAGCAAGCCTAATAGCATGAAAAGTAGACACAAAAACCAAGTATTCAGGACCCAATTTTGATAGGATGGAAAGGATCAATTGATATTCCTTCTTATAAATCCCACATTTCTTAAGAAACAGAACAAGTGACTTGAATTTGGCAAAGAATCCTTCAATGGAATCGAAATTGCTTGGACTCGATGAGAATAGCTCATTCTCCAATTGATGCGCTCTTATCTCATCTTGAACTCCAAAGAGAGACTCAAGTTTGGTCCATACTTTGTTTGGAGTGGTCAAACCATATAGATGAAAGAGTAGATAAGGTGAAATAGAGAAGAAAGAAATCCCTAGGGTTCATCTAACCTACTATGCCACTTAGCTTTCTCAACAACAAAATTTGGGTCATTTTCTAAAGCCATAGAAATTCTATAGAGTCCCTTACTACACAATAGAATTCCAATTTTGGATTTCCATTCATGATAGTTTAAGGGAGTTAGGATCATAGCTGAAGAAGAATCCATACTGAGATGTTGATGCAGTCAAGAAGATAATCTCTACAACCTACACAAATAAAACTAGGAGAAAATCTTGTAATCTCAATTCAAGCTCTTCTCTAGAGAGGAATATGCGACTAGATGCGCTCTGATAGGGAGAATAGATATCTCCTCAAATCTGTATAACTTTAAGAAACCTTGTGCTCAAATAAACTTGAAAACCCATGGATCTAATACTAAGTAGATGTAGCTACATGATAATACTCACAAGCATGCACAAGGAAAATAGAGAGAAGAATAATAAGAATGAATACAAGAGAAGTGAAGAATGATCCAATATCTTTCCATTTATTATTGATCAACATAATGCACAATATTTAAAACATCCTTCATAGGTAAATTCGAGCTGCTTAGGAGACAACTCATGCTATCTCATAAAGCTGACTTACCAAATATGATAAACCCCCATAGGTGGCTAAAGCACTTTCCAAATCTATCAAGGGACTCACGAATTGGATGAACCATGAGTGAGTTGTCATGAGTGATGGAAAAAGATGCTAAACATGGAATATGGAGAGAAAATCATGGAGGATGGGTTGGCAACAAAGATAACAGTTTCCTAGTTGACTAGCTTTACCTTATCCACATAAAAGCAAGATAAAATCAATATAAATACATAATATGTAGGAAGGCGCAATTACAAATTATGGAAGTCAATAAAGTTGGAAATATCTAACTAGAATCAAGATAAAGGCTCTCCTGGGGTATATATGGCAAGTGTTGACCAAGTGGTGCAAGTGGATGCCAACTATAGGCTAGTAGGTAGGAATTTAATAAAAAATGATTAAATATTGTTATCATAAGTATGGAGTGGGTTTATAATATCCCAACTGGTTTTTCTTAGTAACATGCAATGCATTTTTCTCATTAGAGCATAATTTTTAAATTTTTTTCCAATGGAGGGTGTGGAAATCATGATCATCTTGGTATTTCACAAACAATCTTGCAAGAGGTTATGACACTCAATTCCATTGCTCGGATTGGATTCTATTCCCTCGGATGAAATTTTCAATTGTCCCTCATTGGATTTTGAGAGTGAGTTTAAAATTTCCATAACTTTAAAATTGACACTCAGATGGAGAAACCGTAAGTTCCGTTAGAATCATGACATCAAAGTAACACCGAGGACACCCCTATTTAGTGACTCCATGGACCGAATGTTGTTTATTTCAATGCTTTTTGAAACTATGGTTTTTCTGAGTAACATGAAATTAAATTTTGCATCACAAGTGAATTTAAAAACAAATTCCAATGGATAATGTGTACATCATGTTCATTTCATCATTGTCGAAACATCTTGCAAGAGGTTACGACATGCAAGTCCTCTAATCTGATTGGATTTTGTTCTCTTGGTTGAAATTTGCTTAGAAATGCAAGTTATTCATTAGAGGGTAATCCAATTCAATTAGGTTATTCCCTAAATGTTTTTCATGTACCAATCCAAATAAGGCTACATGCAAATAATGTTTCACCATCCTACTAGTTCCCTAGGTTGAGGTGGAGACATAAATTTTGTAATAAAGGAGATATAGGACCTGAAAGGACCTTGGTTTACCATATTCACATTAAAATGGGTCACATAAATAATAAATGTTAAGAAAATAATGTGTAATTGGTTCATGGAGACAATTGGAAGTTTGTGGAGTCTTTGGGTGACTAGATTCCCCCACACACTTGACATGACCTTCATACGAATTCAAACCCATGAGGAATGTACCATTATTGGAGGGTGATGTAGTTTCACATAGTCTATCATGAGCCAATGAATTCAAATTAGGATATGAGAGTAAATCCCATGGAAGAGGAAGAGACTAAGAAGACAACGTGTGCCACTTGGAAGGAGATTCCATGCACTCTATGACAACTAATTATGAAAGATTCTATGACAAATATGAAAAATTCAGACCTTATTGAATACCTATGACAAATATTATATGACATGGATAAAAATATCCACCAATAGGGTGCATTTTTTATTTATATGCAGCCATTCGAATTTGGGAAATAATTGGAGCATGAAGAAGAAGACAAGTGTCATAGGAGTTACTAAACCACTAAGATGAGTTGCAGGAAGCCCATGGATGGAAATTTGACCTTAGGAGGCCTCATGAAGTTAATAATAGGATTTCATGAGTAAGGAGAGTATATTTTGATCATTTTTTTAATTGGTGTTTGGAATTTTGGAGAGATTTTGCTTGTCCATTGCATGGTGAGTGTTCACTCTCCCTGCTCGTGAACCAATTTTGAGGGAGTTGGATTACTTTAAAAGTTAGTTAATGGAGATGTCATTAATACCTATAATTTTAGATTAATTAAGGTTTTTATTTTCAGTTTTAAGGTCCATACAACTCTATTTATCATCTATCTCCCCATTCTCTCATTCCTTCTTCTCCATTCCCCCATACTCTCATGTGATGGCACACCGGTTGGAGTGGTGCTTGCGCTTGTATGAGTTTGTTTGATTCCCAAGATTGGGTATATTATGTATGGATATATACTAGTATGTCCCTATTGTCTATAATTATAAATATAATAAATCCATTTGTGAAAGGCTTGCATTCCCATGTTCTTGAATAACTAGTTTTCATGAATTTGGCTTCAAGCTTGAAAGAGTTTTATATCAGATTTGTATGAGGAATTTTCTACGATTTTAATGATTTTGGGGACAATAATTTGTATTATGTATATTTCCATTATATTTCATGTTACTATATGAACCATTTAATCTATTGTTCATGTGCCAAACTTAAGCTAGTAATGCAATTTCCCCATAAGCAATTTCCATGAAAGTTACCATACAGATGTTGCACTTCATAATCAGTTTTAAAAGATTAATAACCATTAATAATGAAACAATTTTTATTATTATATGCATATCCTTAATATTTTATTAAATTTTGGAGGGTTGTACTGGGTTTGGAGAGACAAAAGTGTTATCGACCCTTGGGGGTTTTAACATTGGTTTATTAGTGATTTTGTCCTTCTTTCCCTATGGTAAAAATCAAGTTGTAGAAGAATTTAGAAAGTGAATGAGAATTAATAATATTAATATAATGTCCTAATACATTTTAATCTCTTCCATACATAATTTGAAGTCTTTTGGGTGCATTCGGGTCAATTTGGGGTTCATTAGTCTAAAGCTAGAAATTGGCCAAAACTGTGCAAATTTTAATATCATGTCAAAATGAGTTGTATTATTATACCATTGAGTTTATGAGGTACTTTAGTATTTTTTAAATCTCATATGGTAATTCCATAATAATTTTTAAAGGTTCAGTGTTGTTTGGAACCAAACTAAGAAAGACTAGTTTACTACTTTTTCCTAGTTTCGAAATTAGACCAAGTATTGAAGGATGAGGTATGTGAAATGTTTGTGAAAAGTAATAAGAAACACCATATTAAGAAGCCACATATATCAGTTTTTCAATCCTATCATAACCTAATATCACTTCCCTTTATCTTCCTCAGTTGCCTCATAACCATGGAGTTGGTGTGAAATCCATTGTCAATGAGGGTGTTGAGAAATAATGTTTCCAATGTCAAAGTTTTGAAGCCTCTTTTAAATATCTTGGATATTGTACCTATTTTATCCAAAAAGGTACTGTTGAGGCCTGGAAATTCGCAGGCGGCAACTGTAAGGGATTCTCCCCAATCAGCGTTCCCAACTAGCCCGCTGACTGTTTGGTATAGGGAATCCGTCCGGTTTACGGTCCGGCTACCATAGGTCAAAGTAACAAAACAAAAGCTTTACCGGTTGTGGCCCGGCCCACCGAGTTTTTTGTTTTTTTGTGTTTTGTATTTTGACTCAAAATAAATGATATGCACGTGCCTAACTAAATGCAGGGTAGTCAAGATGT
>LPNX010215970.1:13245-103717 GCA_001517045.1 Pseudotsuga menziesii | reverse complement strand
AGGTATTAAGCGTTTCAAATTTCAGAGTATAAGATAAATCCACAGGGAACTGGCTTGGTTTATCCGGGTGAAAATTTCATGGTAAAATGAGTCGTCGGTTGGGTAGTACTTGGATCGGATGAGACAAGGCTTCTGTACCGGGTGGGAGAAGGCTCCAGGAGCCACAACGGCGGAGGAGCGCCCAAAAAGGGGGAGTGAAAATGTGGGCGCCATAAGAAATCGGGCGGTGGCGAGAAGTGGGTCAGAAGCTGGAAGGTTCTGTCACCCGCAACGGCGGACGGGACGCGAGTCAGTGGCGGGCGACGAGGTAAAGGAGAAGGTTCGGGTGGTAGTCGGTAAGTCGGATGTCGGGTGGCAAGCGAATCGGAGGTCAACTCCTACCCTCTGGCCGCAACGGCGGGCGAGCCAAAACTATAGCCAGCGATTTACACAGCGAATCGGGCATCGGCTGAAACTCAAGTCGGGCGGAAAGATTGGTCAGGGAGCCGCAACGATGGGTGAGGTGGGGCTCAGTATCTTCAGAAAGAGACTCGATCCAAAAATAAATCCAACCACGTGAAGCATCAAACTTGCAGCCAAAACTCAATTTTCTCGCTAAGGCAACTTTTCTCGCTAAGGCCAATATCAATGTTCTACGGGTAGTGAACAGACCAAAACGACCCAAACTAACTGTACGCGGCAAACAAAACAACGGGCATTAAATCTTCGAGAGGAAACAAAACAGATATGATTCGGGGCGCCAAGCCTTTGACAACCAAACCAAGCAAGCAAAGATGAGGAGGGGTCCTAGGGTTTAAGTGGCATAAAGTCGGGGAGAAACGTTGCGGTAGCAACAGGTACATTAAAGTGATATCAGATCATGGTCCTTGCACCTATGCATTAAGACCATCCCTTTAAGAAAAAGTTACATCCATGTCTTATTATTATGATGACTCCTATGAAGAGGATGATGAACAATATGAAGAAGAATGTGAATGGTATGAGGAAGAGTTTCCATCTTGCATCACTTATTATAATTTCATAAGGGATGAGGGTTATTCTTATGACCCTGTGTATTATGAATATGTATGTGCGGAACTACCATGAGCTACTCTTATGAATGAATTAGAAACATTGAGAGAAACATGTAAAAATTTGCCCGAACAATATCAAGCATATCTTGATTTGATGGGAGAGTCACATAAGACCACTCCTTTTGAAGACTTTTTTGAGTGGGTGTTTAGATATAGGACTAATAGTGCATATGTTAACTCATTAAGGGATAATAACAAATCCACAATGGGAGGATCATGAAAGGAGTAAAAATCAAATTACTTGTGAAAAGAGCAGAGATATATCCTTCCCTATTGATGAGGAAATTATAAACAAGTTTGTGGACCTCATGTGGAGGGGATGGAATAAACTTCAGCCTAAATAAGGTGAAAAGAGACAATATACAACATTAAATGAAGAATTAGAGATTCATAAAATGGAGAATCAATCACCTCAAGGTGATTGTAGAGAAGAACAAGAAGAAGGAATTAGAGAGAAGCACACAATCCTTACTGATGGGGGTTGTGCAAAAAAAAGAGAATATACTGATGGATCCTTGAATTGTGAAGGAGTACCTACTGATGGATGATCACAACTCTATGTTGGTGACATAGAGATAAAATTTGAGAATGTTTTTGGAAGACAAATTTCTCATAAGCATGAAGATTAAGACATTGTGGCAGATAATGAAGAACCAAGATACACTTCCCCATCACCACTTGAGCTTCAAGAAGCTGATCAAATCAAGAATAAAGAAGAAGATGAGGTTTTCTCTCATGAACCCTCCTTCATTGAAGGATATTTGAAGATGAGTGAACAGAATATCCACAAGGCCCTTAATATACTCAATGACACTAAATCACTGGTGTCAAATCCTTGTTGGAAAGTTTCTTCATTTGAGGATCCATCCATCCTTGAAGACATGGAAAACATTAAAAGAGCAATGTCCAACACCAAAGGTAATTTTTTGAATTTGATTTCTAATAGATATTATTTAATTGAGCTTGTGGGTTTGTATCATGGACTAACCTTGAAGAATCCAAAAGATAATTACAAGCTCTCAAATGAGTTGGAGTCCACCCAAAATGCACTCCAAAAATATATGGTGTAGATGGAGCAAATTCAAGAGATTTTGCAAGGGTTCTTTACACCCTCCTACATAACAAACAATCATTCAATGTATGAAAGAATTTATGTTACAAAGGAGCAACCTCATGTGATGGTGGAACATGAGATACATGTTGATATGCAGGTGCTTGAAGAGGCTACATTCAAACAAGAAGGAAATCAAGCACTTGTTCTTTATCAGAGGGATTATGAGTTTCCACTTGGTGAGACTCACAGAGCCTTGGAGGAGGCACATAATATCACAACAATTGGACCAACTAATTATGGAAAATATGAATTCAAAATTTTTATGGATAAGAGTTTCAAATAGGTAAGGTTGGTTCACAATTCTTCACTCCCTACTTCATTTTTAGCCACATCAATTGGGGATGAAAATTGGGTGAAAGGCTTCTTTTTTATGGTGCCACATGAGGAGTGTAAAAATTCTATATATACTTTTTATGATGACATTATTATAGCACCATATTCTTTTCATTTTTAGTAGCATCCCTTGTTACATTATGATGCTACACATCTACATGGGTGCACCTATGATGTTCACTCGAGTCACTTGAAGACTCATGATTTTCGTTGCTCCTTGCTTAATCCATCCGATGTGGGAAGAAATTATTCCAATAATTGGGTGAAGAGGTGTATTATTGAAGCACACCATTATTGGTAGCAACATCCTTTGTTATTTCTTGATGATATACATATTCATGGCTGTATTGATGAGACTTCTTTGAGCCACTTGAAGTCTTCATGTTTTCTTATCTCCTTATTTGGTTTAGATTTTAGTGGAGGTTATTCATTCATTTCTTGGATGAAAGAACACATGGATGAATATTTTGATGCATCTTACATTCTTTTGGAGCAGCATTATAGGACATGCCAGATCCTCACCTATGTCATTGGAGCATATTTGATATAATACTTGATGCTTGTGTGTATGGGCCACATGATGATCTACCAACTTGGATGTACAAGCACTTTCATGATTATTTGATGATGTACCTTCTTTATGTACATTTGTATGATGTTTTAATGTACTTTCATTATCTATATTTTGTACTCATCATGTTTGGAAGGGGTAAATACAAGGAATGGGATCCTGGTATTGCTTGGTTTCAATTTTGGGGGCAACAAGCAATATGGGAGATTGAGTCACCACTTGAAAAGGTGATTGTAATCAGAGTAGTGCAGAAAAAAGCATGGTGATTCCTCTCTGAAATTTTATTAATATCTTAAAACAATCAAATTTGGTTAACTCAGTACCAACTTCAAACAATTATACAAGAGAAAAAAGGGGGTTGAAAGTCGAGAAAAAGGTTTCCAAAATATGGAGGTAAATACTATTTGTGCAAATTTTGTTTTGATGGAATTAATTAATATTTTGGTGTTTAGTGGTGATTTCACATGATATATCAATATAAAAAATACACATCTCTTTAATTTGGAAACACAAAATTGCAGCAAAAGAAAATTAAGCAGCAAAACCATAAGAGATTACTTGCTGCAATCGAAGGAGTTACCAAGTGAGTATGCCACTGGAGAAGATGAAATTTTTTTGCAGCATACAAACTTGGAATTGCTTGAGGACAAAAAATCTTAAGCGGGGAGTACTGTCATGCCCCCATCCAAATAATACTACTTGAAAATAATGTTTCACAAACTTACTAGTTCCCTAGGTTGAGGCAGAGACATAAATTTTGTAATAAGGGAGATATATGACCCAAAAGGACCTTGGTTTACCATATTAACATTAAAATGGGTCACATAAAGAATAAATGATAATAAAATAAGGTGGATTTAGTTCATGGAGACAATTGGAAGCTTGTGGAGTCTTTGGGTGACTAGATTCGCCCACACACTTGGCATGACCTTCATCCAAATTCGAACCCATGAGGAATGTAATGTTATTGGAGGGTCATGTGGTGTAACATAGCCTATCATGAGCCAAGTAATTATAATTAGGAGAGTATATTAAACCCCATGGAAGATGAAGAGACCAAGAAGTCAATGTGTGCCACTTGGAAGGAGATTCCATATACTCTGTGACAACTAATGATGAAAGATTCTATGAATAATATGACAAATTTAGACTTGATTTTAGACATATGAAAAATATTACATTACAGGGATAAAAATATCCACCAAGAGGGTGTATTTTGGATTTATAGGTATCCATTCAAATTGGGGAAAGAATTGGAGCACGAAGAAGAAGACAAGTGTCATAGGAGTTACTAAACCAACAAGATGAGTTGGAGGAAGACCATGGAGGGAAATTAGACCTTATGAGGCATAATTAAGTTAATAAGAGGATTTAACGAGGAAGGATAATATGTTTTGATCATTTTTTAATTGGCCTTTGGCCTTTTAAAGATATTTTTCTTGTCCATTGCACGGTGAGTGTTCACTCTCCCTGCTTGTGAACCAATTTCGAGGGAGTTTGATTCCTTTCCAAGTTGGTTTATGGAGAGGAAATTAAGACATATAATTGGAGAATAATTAATGTTTTAAATTTCTGGTTGAATTTCCATACATCTCTAGTGATCATCTATCTCCCCATTCTCTCATTCCTTCTTCTCCATTCCCCCATACTCTCATGTGATGACGCACTTGTTGGAGTGGTGCTGGTGATTGCATGAGTTTATTTGATCCAAAATATTGGGTATTATATTATGTATGTATATATACTCTTATGTACATATTCTCTATAATTTTAAATATAAGAAATCCATGTGTGAATGGCTTGCATTCCCATGCTCTTGAATAACTAGTTTTCATGAATTTGGCTCCAAGCTTGAAAAAGTTTTACATCAAATTTGTATGAGTAATTTTATATGATTTTAATGATTTTATGGAAATTAATTTTTATTCTATATATGGCTATTATATTTCATGTTATGATATGAATAATCTATTCTACTGTTCATGTGCCAAACTTAAGCTAGTAATGCAATTTTCATGAAAGTTACCATACTGATGTTGTGCCTCATAATCAGTTTGAAAAGATTAAAAACCATGAATAATGATATAAATTTATGTATGATATGGATACCCATACTCTTTTCTGAAATTTTGTAGGTTTGTACTGCATTTGGAGAGCCAAAAAAGTCATCTATCCTTTGGGGGTTTAAACATCAATTTCCTAGTGTTTTTGTCCTTCTTTCCCTTTGGTAAAAAGTAAGTTTTAAAAGCATTTGGAAAGTTTATTAGCATTAATAATATGCAGAATAATATAATAATACACCTCAATATATTCTATACATAATTTGAATTCATTTGGGTGCATTTGGGTCAAGTTGGATTTCACTAGTCTAAAGCTAGAAATTGGCCAAAATTGTGCAAATTTGAATATCATGTCAAAATGAGTTTTATTATTTGACCATTAAGTATACGAGGTCTTTTAGGATGTTTTAAATCCCATAGGGTACTTCCATAAGAAATTTGTAAAGGTTTAGTGGAGTTTGGAACCAATCCAAGAAAAACTAGTTTACTACTTTTTCCTAGTTTCAAAATTAGACCAAGTATTGAAGGAGAAGGTATGTGAATTCTTTGTGAAAATTCCTAAGACACACCATATTACGAATCCATATATATAAGTTTCTAAATCCTATCAGAACCTAATATCACTTCCCTTGAGCTTCCCCAATTGTCTCATAACCATGGAGTCAGTGCGAAATCCATTGTCAATTAGGGTGTTGAGAAAGAATGTTTCCAATGTCAAAGTTTTGAAGCCTCTTTGAAATATCTTGGATAGTGTACCTAGTTTCTCCAAAATGGTACATTACAATTTTGGGAACATTCCCCCCTATAGCGTGGCTCATTACCCCCTATATTGTGGTGTATTACATGTTATTGATTTCAAATTGGGTCTATTAGTTATTATTGTATACCTTTCTCTCCTATATACAAGAAGGATATATTTTCATTTTAGTCATCATGGTATCTTTTCTTGTATTGTGTACTCAGTACAATATGTAATGAGATTCCTCCCTCAAATAATATTTCTATTCATCTATGTTCTTCATTATTAAGGTATGGATTAGTCTCTTTTGGTCTATTTATGCTATAACAATGGGTATCAATGCTCTTTGCTTGGGATTGGTTTCTTCAAAACAAGTGATCTTGAAATTTTCGCTATAAATGTTTTTCTACAATGATTCAGATAACGAAACTCAAAACTCACTTTCAGAACATGCCAAATAATCTGTGGTGCAAATTTCATTTCTTTATTCATTACATGAACAAAGGTATACCTTCAAGAAATTAGGGTTTCTGACAATCCCAAAATCTAGTCTCAAATAGGTGTTATAGGGAAAAATGTTATATCGGGAGAATACAAGATCCAAATTGCATGATACTTATTGAATCAGAAAGAATACATACCAAATTAATAGTGGTAGAGTTTTCATACTCATATACAAAATATTGGACACGTGGAATACCGTACAAGTTCTATCTTTTGGATAGAAAAAAAATAAGAAGTGTTGGGAGATTTGCAATAAATTTTTATTGGTGCATCCAAATTAGGTCATATCTATTGCATTAGAAAGAAGATGGAACATAGTACTTATGGTAGGATTTTAAACTTTAGATACAAAATATTGGACACATGGAATACCATACAAGCTCACTCTCATGGAAGGACTTAAAATAAGAAGTGTTAGTACATTTGCAATAAATTTCCACTATAGAATACAAATTAGGTGAGACCTACAACATCAGAAATAGGACATATCAGGATACAACATGCCAAGTTTTCATACCTAGAGGATCCAGAGTTCAAATTTTACCTCAGTTACAAGTCGACCATAAAATAGTCTTCTAATCAAGGTTTGAAAAAGGTACACCATTTTGAATTTGAATAAGTTTGAATATAAGGATATATTTGTGGTAAACCATAGGGTGTGATATATATTTATTGTTCAAAATTCCACCAAAAGGAAGTGGAAAAAATCACACTCCACTCAAACCACTAAAGGATTCATCCATGACATATGATGAAATGGAAGACATATGTTTTAGAGTGTCCAAGTTGGAAGATATGATTAAAGGGAATGTGAAAATTAATGACTTAGTTAAATTGGAAAATAAGATGGCTAGTAAGAGGATCTCAAAGGTATGGATAGAAAACAAGATCTTCAAGAATTGAAATAATTTATGAATGATATAAAACATTTATTCATTCCTCATGTATATACTTGAGAATAGGACAAGGAGGAAAAAGAGGACTTATTCTAGTCATGTATTGAGAAAATTGAAAAACAATTGGAGAGTAAGAAGTTTAAGTCCTCAAAAGTTGACGATTCACTACAACATCATAGTTTTAACTCAGGTCCAAGGAACTACTCTACTACCAAAATTGACAGGAGAATGTTTGATGGCAATGATCCAATAACTTGGATATTCTATATGGAGCAATTCTTTGATCTACACCAGGTGCCAACCTTGAAAAAGGTAACTATTGCAACCTTATATTTGGAGAGTAATCAATTCATCTGGTATCAATGGATTTGTGACCATAAAAATATCTCTATTGTCTCTTGGTAAATATTCACAGAAGAATTGATTGCACGTTATGGGGATATAAATAACAACACCTTTTTTATCCAATTGGTAAATATCAAGCAAAAAGGTCTAGTTACAGAGCACATCAAGCAATTTCAAAAGATAAGACTCAAGGTGAAGAATATTTGAAAAGATACTTTGTTGGATATCTTTATTGGAACCTTGAAGGATAACATTCAAAATGAGGCACGTCTCTTCGAACCACCATCCTCGGAGAAGGATTTCATGATGGAAAGAAAGGTTGAAAGTAAAAATATGGTGATAGACACTAGAAATACAAATTCCAACACATACAGAGAGAATGGTGTTCCTTCTTCTAACCAACCTTAGAGGTTGACACCTCAACAACTGGAGGAAACTTAGAGTGAAAGGTCTATGCTTTAATTGTGACAACACGTATAGTAAGGGACATAAATATGGATAAAAGAAATTATTCTACGTAGAATGTGAAGAGGAAGAACAAAAATAACAGGAACCACTGCAAGGGGACGAACTACAAGTGATTTCTCCCACCATATCTTGTAATGCTTTGGCTAGAATTAGCAATCCTCAAACTCTCAAGATCAAAGGACATATGAAAAATAAAAAGGTAATAATTTTGATTGATTCTGGTAGTACTGATAATTTCATTCACTGTAAAGTAACCAAAGATCTCAATTGCTTTGTATATCCAACACCAGAGTTTCAAGTAATGATTGCAGAATGAGGAACCATCAATTGTTTAGGGAAATACCATACTATCAATATTATTATGGGGGAATATTTATTGAATAGTCCCATGATTTCTATCCAAATCGGTGGTGCTGATGTTGTATTAGGGGTTCAATGGTTACAACCATTGGGAATGGTGGATTTTGATTTTCAGAAGCTTTTCATGAAATTTTCTCGAGAAAGGAAAATAATTTATGTTAAATGGTATCACAGGGAACACAAGAAAGGTGATTAGCTCTAATGGTATGAAAAAAATGTTAAAGAAAGGGCACCAATGTGTAATTACATAGCTATGCTCACTAGATGTTCAAACATCTAAGGCTCATATTTCCCCAAATTTACAAAGGTTCCTTAATAAGCCTTCTAAGGTATTTGAAGATATTCCAATAAGTCTTCTACCTGTTTGAGATTTGGACCATGCCATTCACATAATTCCAGGAAGCATTCCTTTTAGAATCAAACCTTACATATACCCCTATGACTAGAAGAATGAAATGGAGCACATGGTTGAAGTAGTGGCAGGAAAATCTACAATTCAAGCAGTGGTATATCTCATATAGCACCAACAAGCAGTTTTTCAAATCATGAATATGTCCAAAAACATGATAAAACAACATGTAGATCAACATCGTTGTTAAAGGAGTTTTGAAGAAGGAAAAACCATACAGGAACCTAAACAAATAATCGAAACAAGGACCAAAGAGATACAAAATCATGTTATTACTGAGTACCTCATCAAGTGGAATAAATTACAAGTATCATATTCAACATGGGAAGATGTGTCCTTAATATAGATGTATCCACAACTACCCAAGCATCGAGTACAACGCTTGTCTGAAGGAGAGGGGTATGTTAAGCCCTAAATGTTGGGAAAATTCCCCCCTATGATGTGGCACATTTCCCCCTATATTGTGGTGTAATACATGTTATTGATGTCGTCTTGGGTCTATTAATTGTTATTGTACACCTTTGTCTCCTATATATAGGAAGGATATATTTTCATTTAAGTCATCATGGTATCTTGTCTTGTCTTGCGTACTCATTACATTGTGTAAGGAGGTTCCTCCCTCGAAGAGGATTGATATTAATCATTATTATTCATTATTAAGGCATGGATAACTCTCTTTTGTTATATTTCTTCTATTTTTATGCTATTTATGGGACTTGGTTGCATAACAGATTATACATATATATTGTATGTATAAATATGTAGTATAGGCAATGTGTGTGTGTGTGATTGCTCAATTTGTGAGTACGATGAAAGAATGTCTTGAGAATTAAATAATCAAAGATATTAGAGAGGTTGAGTGAAGAAATATCAAATCAAGAAATTGTTAGTTTTGGTTTTAACACCACGGTGTTGTCCACTTAGATCATCATGAGCCTTCCATGAAATTGATTTCCTTTCATGATCAAGAACCTATCTTTGTAGAATACCTTCCTTGCCAATTTATACAACTAAACCATAATCATTTAATAGTTGAGGGTATATATATTCATGGTGTTTTATTTAGAATTAGAGTATAGACGAGAGCACCAAGTCATACTAGGTTTGGTTAGATTGGTTAGTTAATTTGTTGGCCTAATCCAAGACGGGGGACTAATACAATCAAACCTTTCTTTTTGTATGCTTTATCTTTTTACCACCCATTCCAACCTTATTCCCAACTATTTTTTCTCATGAGAGTGATTGATATTTACCAATGGAGAGAGGAGAGTTTAGTTTTAGAATATATTAGAGAAAAAAACAGTAAGTCTTGCTCTCACAATAATGCTATATACACCAATGGATTCAAAAATTTGTTAATTAAATATTGATCTCATAAATTTTGTTTTCAACTATATCTACCTATATGTTTCTCTCGTCAAATGGTAATAGAAGTGATTGGCGAATTAAGGTCATCATGGCGAATAACCAAAATGTTAATAATGGATTTTTTCTTGGTATCGGGGAAATTTTAATAATGGAATATTTACTCATAGTTTTGAGGCGAAGGTGATGAAATTTCCTTGGTTCAAAAAAGTTGCATATGATGACCTAAGTGTAGAGGGAAATTGGTTATATTAGGCACAAGGAGTTCATTCTCATGGAGTTGGATGCAAATATTGGATTAGCCACCCAATTATCTCAAGACATGAGGGATAACAAAGGACAATATCATAGTGAGAAGACTCAGTATTGAGGTAGCAGTAGGTTGGATGGATGCGATGGTTGGGAAATTTTAGAGGATTCTTAGGAAGACTCATTTGCCACAATAGATGGAAATGGTGAAGTTGATAGAGTGATTCATGGAAATTAATATTCTTGGAGACATTGCCAACAACAACAACAACTTGGATTGCATGAGGATATAACACCCCTGGGTTAGAAAAATGTTAGGGTTCTTCATAACCACTTAAAGAACCTGCTTCTTGGGGATACAATTAGAGAGGGATGCATGTAATGGGAATTTTACTTGTCAGTAGAACCATTGTGATGTTGGGAAATACATATTGGTGGAAACCTTGCATGGAATTGTCAAGGTGTGACCACAACCACTTCCAACATGAGTGTGTTGTGTAGATTGGGTAGTAATCCCACACACCATGTTGGTTCACATCTAGTATTGGGTTACAATCCTAGATGTTGGGGAATTAATCCCACACTTAGGTACTTTGGTTTCAAGTTGGATCATATGTGAAGAATCCCAATGGAAGTTTGCGACCCTTAGTCACACCTCTTGGCTTGAGTTCACTTGTATATATATGAGGGGCACACTTGACATTTGGAGGAATCCAATTTGAATAAATGAAGCAAGCAATAAGCTTGATGGTATTCACAAGAGAAGCACGCTCCCTTAAGGAGACGCCCAAGAAGGAGGGTGCACTTTTCTAAGGTGGCAGTTATAGACTGCTAAAGAGTCAGGAGAAACACACTTTTGGGAGCCCTGGGTGAGGTGCACCTTTGGGAATCCTTAGGGAGATGAACTACTTGAGATGTATTGGAAGGATATTCAAGTGAAGATACACTATCGAGAATTTTGGTACGATGGGAGGCTTCACCAGGAAGACTAGTGCAGTAAATCACACCAAGGAAGGGTAGGTGGATTCCATGGGATACGAGTAGACATAGTGTTGTTTGGGTAGATTATGGTGCATGCTACTCTCTTGGGTGAATATGTCTAAGGGAGTTGGGAATAGACATAATTGAAAAGGTAGTGGTGGAGTGCTTCCATCCAAAGAGACTTGGCATGGGTGTTGTGTTGAGGAAGACCTGCAGATACAACTAAGTTCAGGAGCCATTGTCTTGGATGTAACCATTAGAGGAAATTTGGGGTCTAAAATGGGCCTTATAAGAAAATGGCCCATTCATGCATTGAAATATTTCAAGAACCAATAGAATTTCAAGAAAATGAGTCAACCATAATGGTTGACTTGGAATATTTGTTATAAAAAGAACTAATTTTTGTTTTTGTATATTAAACTTATATCCTCGTGATTTTATTCAAAATTTGAGTAAAACCAAATGAAGATAAGTTGTAAATACGAAAACAAAACTAGTTTTTTAGACCTTGAATTTCCTCTAATGTTGAGCTACTATCATTGAGGGAATTCTCTTGGAGAGTTTTCGGGTTGTGACATCGTCCACATGTTTTAACAAGTATCATTGTATTATATGATATGTGGGTTCACCCCATTGAGGTGTCATCGACATATTTTTGTTCTTCATTGAGATTTCCATTTTGTTTACTTGTTTATAAGTTAAATCTGATAGAGTTGAACTAAGAAAAATGTAAGTTTAATACAAGAGGTATAGTTTTCTAGGTTATATCCAAGGTTGGTATCACCACCAGGAGTGGGTCCTAGGTTGTGTCGCATGATAGGGGGAAGAGAAAGAACCTTGGTTTCTAGGTTAGACTCCTTAGAACCGTGACATGGGGTCTCTATTATGTCAAAATAACCCAGGGTTTGCATCTGCATGCATTGAGAGAGTCTTGGACCAAGCCCAATCACCATACTACTTACCTCCAAACCACACACATGTTTCCTCGAACATGGGTTCTTAAGATTCCTACTTTCAATTGAATCACACATTATTTCCAACATTTTATCTTTGAGAAGAAGTGTAACCACCCACATGATTTATAGCCTATGAGAAATACCTAGTACAACAAAGGCTGAAGGAAACTTGGAATTTTGAAAATTAACTTCTACCCTGGAAGCTACGCAATAAATTTCAATCAAGAATAATGTTCCCCACTACAAAATCATAATAGTACCATTGGAAAATGATCCACGAGTTGGATCTTCCCACTCTTGTTTTTATTTAAAAAACAACATGGCTTGATAATGTAGTCCAATCTTATTGCTATATTTGTGTTTCTCTATACAGTGAAGACTTGTCGTCAAAATTAGATATCTCAATTTCAAGAAACAAATGGTTGCATTCATTTTAGTGACCAAACTTTCAGTGAGAGAATCAATACTGTGTCTTTGAGGGCACTTGAGTTTGTAAAGGAAAATGATGGATTGCATTTATTTTACCATGTTTGACACATTTGTTTCCTTATTTCTAAAGCATGTTTATATTAATCAGGTTTATGGATGCCCAATGGTTCTTGTGGAATGACTCTTATCTCCTTGGATAAATGGCATANCTCTCTCTCTCTCTCTCATATGCACCTTTTCCTCTCACAAGATTCAATTCTTGAAAACCATAGTACCCATTCTCAAGATTTGATTACCTTGCCTTTATCCCACACAGTGTGGGATTTTCCTACTATATTTTATCTAGAACACTTTTATTGTGGAATACTACAAGCAACCAAATCTCTATGTTGTTTACCAACCCATTATACAAAGGAAATTCAATTCTAAAACCATGCTGAAATAATCCAATTTCACTTGATAGTGTTAATGGATGAAACCACAAGAGGTAACACCCTCAAAAGGTTGGTCCAATTAAAGTTCTATATTCTCCCAAATCTTATTTCTTATTTCCCAATGCTATGCCCAAAAATGCATTGCCTAGGTTTTCTATACAGAGATACAACATGCCTCTCCAAATGAAAAGATTACTATTGATTGGCATATTGTCATTTTTGACGCAACTAGGGATTCAAATTTATCCCAAACACTATGAAAATTTCAGCACCTTTTCCTCAACAACAAGCACCTAGGTTGGTTTCATGCATATCACAACTATAAACATTAAAGGAAAACGGGCATACTATCATGGATGTAATCCAAATTGAACCAATTTAACCTTGACACGTTTACAGATGGAATTGTAAGAGATGTTTCTCTCAAAGTGTTTCTAGATTTAAGCTTCTCCTTTCTGCAATAAGTTTGTCCTTGGTGAAACCTCTCAATCCCAAAATATTTTTATGGACGTCCATTACATGGAGATGCGATGATGTGATTTCTAATTAATTTTATGCCTTTGGTACATTTGCTCGTATTTGGTGAGTTCATTAGCTCAGAAGACAGAGCATAGATATGACAACATAATGCATAAGAAACAAACCACCCGACATAAATTAACCATTGAAATGAATCATGAACTCAAAGAGCATAGTTGGGGAGTCAAAAAAAGCATTTCATTGCAACAGTTGTCCATGCAGTGGGTATGGCAAATAGAACAACCCCAAAAATGGAATCCCATCAAGTACAAAGCATCTACCTTGCATTTACACACCTTGCAACCCCATGTAATAACCCACAAAAATAAGTCACCCATTCTGATGCATCAAAAGTTTGGTTTTCAGAATAAAATTTCCACACTCCAACATATTTAAATATATTGTTGCTTCCTACACTCCTCCTCAATAGTTTAAATCTACGACATAATTCCTGATCCTTCATGTAGTTGTGGATCAACTCCCCCCCAAAATGAATCTTCCTCGAGTTTAGGAACTTGAAGAAAACAAACATGGAAGGCCACCTACAATAATGGTCCAAACACCCAATGTAGATGTGATTCCACCTGCAAATTCAAGGAAAACATGTAACATCCATGTGAGTCCACTTGTATCATTGGTCAAAACATATTTTGAGCTGATTAAAGGCATATCCAACTATACACACACTACATGCGCTAGCAAATAGAACACACAAAATCTCTTCATGGGTCATGTACTCTTAGGTAGGAATTGCAACCAATGCATATACATTTAAAAGTTATGTGAACCAAGAAAGTCTTCATCTTTGTTCTCTCCCAAGTTAAAAGCTCCTTCCCTCCAACACTAAATGTAGAAAAAAAACATAGAGATATGCTAGTGGAATACACATGCAGTAAACCACTAGGAATAAGTTCAAATTAGCCATGGAAGGAAACATGCATTCAAGGAACATGATTCTATGGGAATGACTGAGACATTTCATTACATCAATTCTCCCTTCAACATAGACAAAGAATATAGTAGGGCACAAAATAACATCTCATCTCACCGTAATCTCCCATAGAATATGGTGCGTCTACCTCCATTTCATGCACACATTAACCTAGTTTGACAGATCACTTCCAATGGAATCATGAGTACATGACCCATTTCAATATATTAAAAACCAAGTTTTGGGTTTCATTATAAGATCATGCCCACATTGTGATAGAGTTCATGGTATTCAACGTTACTTCCAACTTCACTGAGTGAGTTGAGGCTTGTCCCCAGGATTTTAGATCCATGTGTTCTTAGCATATATATACTAGCAAGACCTGTAAATGGCCAAAGTTTTGTTTGAATGTGTAATTTTAATAATTACGTGTGTACTGATTTCTAGTTGATTTCATAAGATGCAATAACTAGCATTGGAAGACAAAATTAGACAAAATAAGACAAAATAACTTGAATATTACAAAATTGAGCTATCCCACATGCCTAATAGAGGAACATACTCCTTTTACCATTTATTATATAAGGATGTAGAAAATCATTTACCCCACATGTAAAAGATGGGATGCTAGTCTTCCACACCTCTTGGTTTATAATACAAGCGAGGGAGAGGATTTGGGCATAATATCATTGTCCATAAAGTGTTATGTTGTGATTATCTTTGTAATACTTTGGGACAACACATGTGGAGTGGATCTCAAAGTGTAATTTTGGAGATATTTTGAGGAAGAAGAAGATTTTTCCCTTCTTGTGGATGCTCACCATTTGGGGTTTTACCATGTATATCTAGTGTTCTATTGTTTATTCTCTTATATCCATTTTTGTTCATGTTCTTTGTTGCTTGCCATTATATAGAAGACTAGAATAACTCATTCTTCACATGTTTTATATTGTTGTATGATTTTCTCATATTCTAAATATTCTAACATGGTATCGGAGTAGGTTGCTATACTCTACCTTCTTCAATATAATCGTAGATTTTTGTTTTCAAGCAACATTTTCTCATGTTCTTACTTGAGAAATTCATATTTTGTAGTTTTGTGTCTCGATCTACAACACCCAAGTGGTAGTTTTTCAGATATTGGATTTATTCTACATATATATTTTTTTTCAATCCCCAACTTTCACTATGATTTTTTTTCAAAAATTTTCAAGTTTTCCTTGAATTATTTTTGTAGTTTTGAATTTAAATCTATTGTATACTAATATAGCATCAAGGATCTATATTTTTGGTTTGCATATATGGTTGTTTGGCTATTTCTATTTTAGGTTATTGCAGGTTTCTGTCTAGATGGATTCGGCAATAGTTTCGATGATTTTTCTTCAGGTTTTCCCCAGTTTGACAATCATACACAACCTATACAATGCCAATGTAGGTACATGTGCCCTACCTTAATCCAACCCATGTATGTGCTTATTTTGGTGATTTTTTTTCTTTCTACAATTTATGTTCGTTGTTCTGTGCAAAGAAGTTGCAAATTTGTCGAGTAGTTACATAAAGGTTTCTACATTGGTGAGAAAATTCTAATTTTTAATATATTTTCATCTCTTTGCGACAATTCATTTTTTTTCATTTTGGGTTTAGGATTTTATCACCATGTCTTCAAAATTTGTTTCTATTCCTACATTATTTGGATATATCTCTCATGGATGAGAAAGATGATTGACATGCTTAGGAGTAAAAACTTATGGAGGTTAACTAAAGGTGATCTATAAAAACCAACCAATGCAAAAGAGTTGGAAATATGGGAAGATTGATGTGATAAAGCAATATGACTCATTGGACAAACTGTTTCATATAGCTTATAGGTACAAATTGAGGATGAGGATAAACCTATTGAGGTATGGAAAGTCCTATCTTCTTTATTTGATAAAAGTGATAATGTTTTTGCTTACTATCTTGAGAATAAAATCCATGAGTTAGACCCTAAATATTTTGATAGAATAGAGTAATTTATTGCTAAAATTAAAATTTAATATGAAGAATTAAATAATTGTGGTAAATATTACAAGAAGAATGACAATGCTTTAACTATTCTTGTAGAACAAAAAATTACCTTCATACTTTTATATGTTCATCCAAACTAGGAATAGGGCCATTGAAATGTCAAAGGGTACTCACAAACCCTCTTTTCAATATTTTTCTAAAGGTTTGACAAATGAACAAGATATATTAATTGCTAGCATTCAACCGTCTATTGATAAAGCTCTAATGGCACATAGTAAAAAGAATCCTAATGAGAATTTTAATAAAATTTCTAAACCACATAATCAAGGATCAGTTCTATTGATGATGATTCTAATGTTTCCAACATGGTGTGTAATAAAATGAAAGTTTTTAATCCTTGGAATTATACTGGTGAAAACAACCACCCTGAAAAGAGTTGCTTTAAATGGAGACCTGAACTTGTGAAAGCAAATAAAAAGTCTTATGAAGAACAATCAGTGCCCTTGTTTTCCTATTCTATTCAACCAAGTAATTCTTATTCTAATGTGGAATGTATTATGGATTATGGCGCATATAATCACATGTTTCATTTAGCTTCTTTGTTTATTTCTTATGACATTAAAGAACACACATAACATAAAGTATCTATAAGTGATAGTAATCATCTTTCAATTTTAGAATCTGGAAATGTTAATGTTCCTAATGGTACTTTGGAAGATGTGTTTCATGTTGAAGGAATTCCCATCAACTTGATTTCTATTTATCTTGAATGCCAACAAGGTTATAAATTTGAAGCTTGGCCATATAAGTATGTGTTAAAATATATCAAACAAAACTTTAAATTTTTTTCTTTTGGTCCTGTTGATCATAATGTTGGATTATATAATTTTATAGGTTTTAATTCAAGTGAAAATCAACCTTTTAATTCCTTTGTTGCTCATGCTAATGAACTAAGTAAATTATGGCATGATAGATTAGGTAACTTGAATTATGGAAAAATGCAAATGATGTTTAAAATGGTACATGGATTACATTCAATTTCTTCCACTAATGGTGTTTGTGAAGGTTGTTTTCTTGGTAAACATCATAAGGGAATGTTTGATAAAGGTAAAGCTTAACGTGCAAAAGAACCATTGCAGTTGATTCATAGTGATATTTGTGGTCCTCTTGAAACTCCTTTGTCTCATGCAATCTATTTTTGTTAGAGAATTATACCACCTTAGTGTTAAGTTTTCATATGATAGAATAGATTCAATAGTATTCAATTCAAAAAATCACAACAGCATATCAAGAATCACTGATAGAAACACAATCACAAGATAGACACAACATTTATCATGGGAAACCCTCAAGGGGAAGAAAACCCAACAAAAACTTCCTCTGTATAAGATGTATAAAAGACAACCCCAAAAGCAGTTGTTCTCCTCCTTCTGTTCTCTCTCTCTCTCTCCTATGCGCTACACAAGTGAGTGAGTCTATGTTCAAATAAGAACCACAACCCATATATTTATACTAATTGTCAATTGAATTTTTGCACTAGACAAGTCGACCCCAATAAACTATCTAGGCCAAATTCACTTAGGAATACTAAAAAAAAAAATATTATATTATTAATTAGGGTACTAAAAGACCCGACACAAGAGGAGGCTTTACCTCATGACTCTATGATGACCAAATACAATAGTAACACCCCGTTAGTGGAATAATAACATCTCCCTTGGGTTACATGAGTAAAACACATTTTAGAATATCCTTTGAAGTTACAATATTTCAACACTCCCCCTTAACGAGAAGGTTATTCTAATGACAACATCATCATAGACTATAGGAGAACAGAGAGACAATTAAAACAGTACATTGAGGAGATACATCTATACGTCACTGGAAGTTTTTCACAATTAGTAACTTGGAACAATTACTCTTCATCTTCTGCATCACATGATAACTTGATCCTTTCTTTGTAGCAACGCATCGATCTTATGATCCTTCGTAGCAACACATCGATATTTTAGATCCTTTGTAGTATTTTGATCCTTTGCGGCAGCACTTTGATCTTCTCGATCCTTTGTAGCAACACTTCTATCTTCTATGGTAGCCTTCTGATCTTCTCGATCCTTGTAGCAATACTTTTATCCTTTCAATCCTTTTTGTATCAGCACTTCGATCCTTTCGATCCTTTGCAGCAACCCTTTGATCCTTCTTGATCCTTTTCAGCTACACTTCGATCTACTTGACCCTTTTCCACTGTACTTCGATCTAATTGATCCTTTTCTGCCATGCTACGTACAGTACACATGATTTACTTGTGTGATGATCAATCCCAATCACTTTAGGACATAAGTCCAAGGATAATGCAATCCTCATGATCTAATTACAGGATGATCAATCCTTATCACTTTAGGACATAAGTCCAAGGATGATGCAATCCTGATCCAATTGCGGGATGATCAATCCTTCTCGCTTTAGGACATAAGTCCGAGGATGATGCAATCTTGATCCAATTACAGGATGATCAATCCCTCTCGCTTTAGGACATATGTCCAAGGATGATGCAATCCTGATCCAATTGCAGGATGATCAATCCCTCTTGCTTTAGGACATAAGTCCAAGGATGATGCAGTCCTGATCCAATTATGGGATGATCAATCCCTCTCACTTTAGGACATAAATCCAAGGATGATGCAATCTTGATCCAATTGTGGGATGATCAATCCCTCTTGCTTTAGGACATAAGTCCAAGGATGATGCAATCCTCCATCAGCATAATCCATGAAATTGATCAGCTGAATCATCTACAACTAGATGTAGATATTCACCACACCAAGTGCCAGTCCTATCATCCGTGAGGACTCATCGTAGACCATCCATACCACACAGGTTAGAAACACTCACAATTGAGTGTTATACTACGGTATCTACACTTACGTGTAAGCATACTCTTCCAATTAAGAGTATAGTTTGCAAGGTAGATATCGAATGCATACACAATGTCAGTCCATCATTAATGTCATCTATCATCGATGTCAGTCTCATTATTACTCCCCCTTTCCCGGGAAGTCTCAACCTACTCCCCCTTTGTCCGAGGAGGATTCATGATTTGTAGTTCCATAATTTTTCCTCCTTGCAAGGAAAGTCCTTTCAAACTACACCAAGCTTGTCGCAGAAATACTCGAACTTCATTCAAGATAGAGGCTTGGTCAGTATATCAACAACTAGCTCATTGGTACCCACATACTTGAGCTTGCTGGCTCCCTTTTGTACCATATCCCTTATATAGAAATATCATATTTCTATATGCTTCGATTTGTCATGGAACACCAGATTCTCTGTAATCTTTATACAAATATGGTTGTCACAAAAAATTAATGAAGTTTCCACCTCCATGTCAAATATTCCTGACATCAAATTTCAAAGCCATAACGCTTCACAACAAGCGGAGCAAGTTGCAATATACTCTGCTTCAGCCGTGCTGAGACCAACACTGGACTGTTTCTTACTAAACCATGAGATCTTGATAGATCATAGAAAATAACATCCACTTGGGGTGCTCTTTCTGTCTGTGGCACTTCTTTCCCAATCTGAATCCATATACCCTTGAAAATTGTATTCATGATCTCTTCCATAATACAGTCCCAAATCAATCATACCTTTTAGGTACCTCATCACATGCTTTGCAGCTATCAAGTGAACCCGTCTAGGTTTAACTAGATACTAACTCAATGTGTTCACAACAAAGCATATATCTGGCCTTGTGTTCGTCAGATACATCAATGACCCAATAATTTGTCCATAGTGAGTCATGTCTACTAGCTCGGATGTCTCATTAGACAACAACTTTAAGTTGGTGTCCGTGGGTGTGGCCATGAATTTACAATCCAACATATCAAATATTTTCAAGATTTATACTGCATACTTTCCCTGATTAAGAAAGATTCCTTCTGGGCTCTGCCACACTTCCAGCCCTAGATAATGCATCAATCCAAGATCTTTCATCTCGAATTATTCAAATAGGTTCTTCTTGCAATCCTTGATCTGTTTCTCATTTCCAGTCAGAAATAGATCATCCACATGTATTAATAGTATGACTGGTTCATCATCCATAATCTTCATATAAATATTAGGATCAACTTTACTCTTGGTAAAGCCCATGATTGTCAAGAAGCTATCTATTCTACCATACCAAGCTCTAGGAGCTTGTCTCAGTCCATGCAAATCCTTTTTCAACTTGCATACATGAGTCTCTCTGTCTTCAACTTCAAATCCTTGTGGCTGTTCGATGTAAACGTCTTCCTCAATCACACCATTAAGGAAGGATATCTTTACATCCATTTGGTGCAAGTCCTATTTCATGATGGAAGCAAGTGCCATGATAGTTCTAATGGAAGTGTACCTTGCTACTGGAGAAAATGTCTCTTCATAGTTGATTCCTTCTTTTTGAGAGAATCCTATAGTCACAAATCTTGCTTTGTACTTTTCAATACTTCCATCCGTAGCATGTTTTATCTTATAGATCCATTTCGAAGAAACCACAATCTTGTTTTTTGGTTTGGGAACTATATACCAAACATCATTCTTCATGATCAACTGGTATTATTTCATCATTGCTTCAACCCATTCTTTCTTCTGTACCATTTCCTCATAGCTGCTGGGTTCTTGGTCTACAATATCACACATCAAAGCTACATATAACTAGAATATGTCTTTGATCTTTTGTTGGTTCTTGTGGAGCCTTCTGGTGCTCCATATCTTTCTTCTTCTTCTATGATTTCTCTTACCCAAGCAGGTTTTCTCTTTCGAGATATATCCATAGTAGGGGGCTCCTGAGGCTCTAGAATGTCATGAGCTTCTGATGCTACTATTTCAGGAGTTGATTCAACTTTTGTCCCTTTGGGAGGTGCATCTTTTTCATGTACTTCTTCAAGCTAGCACCTTCTAGATTTCTTAAGAGATGCCTCTTCATCGAAGGTTACATCCCTACTAATCTCAATATGATGGAATCCTGAAATGTATATTTTGAAGGCTTTGGAGACTTCACAGTATCCTACAAATATTACCTTCTTTCTAGAAGGATACAATTTGTTTCTCTTCTCTTTTAGAATATGTACATATACTGGACAACCAAATATCTTGATATGGCTTACTTTAGGTTTCTTTCCGGTATACACTTCTTTAGGAGTATTGAATTCAAGAGCACCATGAGATAATCTATTTTGCACATATACGGCTGTTCTTGCACCTTCAACCCATAGGTGCATAGGGAGGTCTTAGTCATGAATCATGGTCTTCACTGTTTCCATGATAGTTCTATTCTTTCTTTCTGCAACACCACTTTGTTGGAGATTATAGGGAGTGGTTAGTTCCCTCTTGATTCTTGCCCCCTTACAGAATGCTTCAAATTCCTTTGAAGTGTATTCTCTACCATTATCTGATCTTAGTGTCTTGATTCTCTTTTTTGACTAGTTCTCTATCAAGGCTTTGAATTCCTTGAATTTACTGAACACTTCACTTTTATTCTTTAAAAAGTGTATCCAAGTCTTTCTTGAATAGTCATCAATAAGTGTGACATAGTTTTCATATCCACTTAAGGATATGGAGGGCATAAGACCACATACATCAGAATGGATTAATTCCAACGTACCTTTAGTATTTTTGTCACTTTTTGAAAAGGGATTCTTGATGTTCTTTCCCTATGCACATCCCTTGCAGGTTCCCTCATGTTTGATATTAAGATCTGGTAACCCTATTACCGCCTTGCTCACATAGGGAAATTCTTTGTAGTTGATGTGAGCAATTATCCTATGCCACAATTCACTTGAGCTGGTAGTCTCATGGACAAGGGCTATCTCTCGATGTCCTTTGAGCTTGTACAGTCCTCCTTCTTCTTCTCCAATGACTACAACATCTTCAAGTGTCTTACCCTTGGACCACATGAGTACTTGTCCATCTATAAAAGAAACTCTACATCCTTTCTTGTTTAGAGCTGAGATGGAAAGTAGGTTCTTTTTCAAACTTGGTACATACAATACTTCCTTCGTATTCATGGAGGTCCCAGAGTCAAGCTTGTAGCTTGATTCACCAATACCTTTGATGGGATATTGATAGTCATTTCCCAATGATACTTTATGGGAAGAGTTCTTTTCTTCAAGATTTGACATAGTTGTCTTCTTTCGTGTCATGTGCTTAGAGGCACCACTATCAATAAGCCATGTATCTTCTCCAGGTGTTGCAGATCCAAAGAGTGCAGAGAATAACACATATTATTTGACATCTTCACCTCTAGTTCTCTTTCGAGGTCTTTCTTCATTCTCATCTTCAGCTAGATGAGCATGATGTCTTTTGTTGTTGTTGTTCTTTAGTGATGGACATTATCTAGCAACATGTCCTAACTTATGACAGTTGTAGCATTGAATCCTTCTTCTTCTTCCTTTTCTTCCTTTTCTTCTTTGAAGGCTTATGATTACTCTTCTTGAAGTTTGATTGATTTCTTTCCTTAGTATGGATAGCTAGAGCCTGATAATATTCTATGAGAAGAGCTTCTCTATTGGCTACTCTAGCTTCTTCTTGCATGCAATCTTCCCATACTATGTCAAACATCATACTTTCTTTTCTGGCACACAACGTTTGGATGAATGAGTCCTAAGGTCTAGTGAGGCCATTGAGAGCAGTCATAACCAATTGATCCTCATCAAGAGTAACTCCAATAGCACTTAGCTTCTCTTTGATCTGGGAGATCCTTGTGAATTAATATTGAACAAATTCTCCTTTTCTCATCTTAGTTCCCTTCAATTGAGTTCTTAGATTCATCTTTCTGTTGATGTTCTTTCCTTCATACATTATGGAAAGTGCATCATACATTTGCTTAGGTGTCTTCTTGGATGACACCTGAGGGATCAAGTGATCCTTAATGGAATCAACAATGATCCTCATTGCTTTGATTAGGTCTTGTTCATGCTTCTCCTTAGGTTCAGCTTCTTCAGGTTCTGTAATCTCATCCTTGATATACTTCTCAAGACCATTCTCTTTCCGAATGATGCCAATCCTATACTTCCAATACATGAAGTTTTCTAGTCCTTCCAATTTGTACTCAAGCTTAGTGCTTGGGGCCATCTTGACCAATAAGTCACTAAAAATGAAATTGATCAAAATAGGAGTTTGACCTTACCAGTAGATGTGCTTGGAGGAGGCGAGTTGGTTGATCCAACTACTTTCTGGATATTCCTAATCTTTAGTCCTCAAATCCTACTTGCAAAGTTGAAGCACTGCAACTTTTCAGGTTCTGTTTTGCTGCAGTTTTTCTGGTTCACTGCCAAACTATGGTTTGGCTTCCCTGGAGATCTAGCCGCCCAAAAAATTTGATATAGGGATCAAAATATGCACTCTGGGAGGGTGCAAATTTATATGCAAGCAGATATTCAATCCTTTAGATTTTGCAAAAACCCTAATTTCTTCCAGAGAGAGAGAGGAGGGGGAATTTCACCTTGTGAAACCTGCTCTAATCAGGTTAGCTCTAATCCATGCTAATTTTTCATATTCTAGACTAGATTAAATAGTATTCAATTCAAAAAATCATAGCAACATATCAAGAATCACTAATAGAAACACAATCACAATATAGACACAACATTTATCTCAGGAAACCCTTAAGGCGAAGAAAACCTAGCAAAAACTTCCTCTGTATAAGATGTATAATAGACAACCCCGAAAATAGTTATTCTCCTCCTTCTATTTTATCTCTCTCTCTCTCTCTCTCTCCTATGCGCTACAGAAGTGAGTGAGTATATGTTCAAATAAGAACCACAACTCCTCTATTTATACTAATTGTCAATTGACTTTTTGCACTAGACAAGTCGGCCCCAATAAAATGTCTTGGCCGACTTCACCTAGGAATACTCAAAACAATATATATTATATTATTAATTAGGGTACTAATAGTCCCAACATAAGAGGCTTTACCTCATGACTCTATGATGACCAAATACAATAGTAACACCCCGTCGGAGGAATAACATCTCCCTTGGGTTACATCAGTGAAATAAATTTTAGAATATCCTTTGAAGTTACAATATTTCAACACTTAGTACCATGGTCATACACCTAGGACACATTTTCATTTGTTTTATACTTATGTTATATGGTCCAAAAATAGGTTGTGTTGGTCAAGAAAGGTCCTTTTGGTGTTTTGGACTCATTAATGCACCTAGGCACCCAAATTTGATCATTCTGGTTACACATGCACCCTTATTCATGATAGTTTAGTCCTTGGTGCGCTCCCACTCCATAAAACAGGGAAACTGGTTGACCAGAGGTGCCCATGCATGGTATTTGGGTGTTTTTTGGCTCTTTTGGACCATTTATTGCTGGCTAGAGCCACTTCTACTCACCCATGCACTCCACCATGCCTACCCTACTTTCATTTATGTCCTATCATGCTCCATCCATGTCCCCATAGGAATTCATGATCGTTTGAGGTGGTTAGGGAGCTCATTGGTCCACCTAGGTGGGTTTTGAGGTCCAATATAAGCCTGCCACATGTATGCATCCAATTTTCCTCCAAAGGAAAACGATTTTCTCCTATTGTATAATAATGGTGTTTCGAGAATATTTACATACTGGACAATGATAATAAACTCAGTTATTGGCACCATTCTTATGTGTTAATATTGCTATTTTCAATGTTTTTCTGCATAAATTGTGAATATCTTGAGTTGTGAGGATTCCTTTAGATCCTAGATCTTGTTGTGAACCATATTTTCACATGATATCAGAGCTATTTTGAGTTTCAAATCAAATCCATAGTGATTGAGTTTCTATCTAGGGTTACTTCCAGAAAAATTCGAGTGTTTGCATTGCATGTACTTCTAGTGTTTCTGTCATTCAGTGTGCAAGCAAAAATGGATTAGAATCATGTCATGCTCACCCCAATCAACTATTTCGAATGGAAGTCCAAAATGGTGATCCAAATCAGGTCAAAAGGCCTCTACAGAGTCACCATGGGGACTGAGAATGAACCCAACTCTGCCGTGGAAAAATCAAAGAACTTCAACAGATTGGATGAGGCATTCGTGATGCTTTGTCTCAGTGTCTCGAGGGATCTTCTCTTCCATGTAGAAAACATTACTACAACCAATGAATTCTAGATCAATATCAAGTCATTGTTTGGGAATACTAATGATATGAGAGGACACTAACTCGAAAATGAGTTGATCTCATTGATCCCAACTCACTTTGAGACGATTTGGGATTTCTTCACAAAGTTCAAATCGTTGGTGCTTCAGTTGAAACAATGTGGCATTGGCAAGAAGGAAGAGCAATTGGTCTTGTCTATACTTTTGAAGCTAGGCACTAAGTACTCAGTCT
Organism: Pseudotsuga menziesii; assembly: GCA_001517045.1. NCBI lineage: Eukaryota > Viridiplantae > Streptophyta > Pinopsida > Pinales > Pinaceae > Pseudotsuga > Pseudotsuga menziesii. The sequence goes on along the minus strand of LPNX010215970.1, from coordinate 77,617 downwards.
TTGTTTGCTCATTTCACTTAGGAAAGCTGACAACTTGAAATTGGAGAATGCCTTCATTGGCAGACTTCATGGAGTCTTTGACTCAAGAACAAGACAAGTTGGTGCAAATGAGTACCATCAAATCCACCAAGGATAAATCCCTTGCTGCAGGAGTTTCAAATCAATAAAAAGGCAATAATAAAGCCAAGGATTCCAAATATTTGAAGCAACAAGAGAATAAGAAGCAGGACAAGCCCAAAGCTTCATATGGGGGTTCGAATCCTAGCAAGGACAAAGAGAAGAAAAAGCAAGAGAAGACAAAATGCACTTATTGTAACAAGGTGTGGCATCCAGAGAGTGCATGCATGAATAAAACCATTGAAATGATGTCAGAAATCCTAGATAAGAACAACATCCTACTACCAGAAGGCGTAAGGAAGAAAGAGGGAGGTTCAAGCTCACAAAACAAGGATAGATGCCATGCGTTGGTTGATGGGTCTTAAGGCTCTTCATCCTTCATCATATATTCAAGTCCCTCAAGGCACATGGATTCCATGAAATATTCCTTCTTGTCCATACATCCTTACAATGGTCCATCCATTTTCATGGGTGATGATTCAGAGATCTAAGACAAAGGGATTGGCATGATCAATCTAGAAGATGGGTACTTAAACAATGTGTTGTTTGTGCCTAATAGTGAAGCGAACCTAATCTCCATATATCAAATGAAACACACAGTTACATCCAAGAGACTAAAATTTACTCAGGATGATGTGGATATCTCAGAAATATCTACAGTCCAAGTTGTTGCAGTGGGTTTTGTTGACCATGATTTGAGAATGTATAAGTTCTCTCACTTCCTCCCCTACTCCCAAGGGAATGCGCTTCTGTCTCATTCCAATGAGACCAAAAAGTTATGGAATGAGAGGTATGGACACTTGAAATATAGGTACCTCCAATATCCAAGCAAGGATAACATGGTTGAAGGGCTTCCTACCATCAAGTTTTCCAAAGGCACTTGCAAAGGGTGCATAGTGGGGAAACATGATGAGCACAAATATGGAAAAGGGAAGGCTAGGAGGGCTGTCCAAGTGCTTAGTATGATCCATTCGGATCTGATAGGGCCTCTTCCCACACATTCATATGGGAATTCAAGGTATGCATTGACTTTCATAGATTATTTCTCAAGGTATTGATGGGTGTATTTTCTCAAACAAAAATCTGAAGTCTTTGAGACTTTCAAGGTGTTCAAGGCTTTAGTTGAGAACATGTGTGGGAATAAAATCAAGATTCTTAGAAATGAAAATGGAAAGGAGTATGTCAACAAGAAATTATAGCAGCTATGCCCTGACAGTGGTATTCATATGCAACATTCTGTTCCCTACACACCACAACAAAATGGTGTTGTAGAGCGCAAGAACAAAGCTCTGAAAGAGATGGAAACATGCATGAAGGAGGAAAATGATTTGTCACCAAATATATTGGATGAAAATATCAATTGTGATGCATATTTTCAGAACATCGCTCCACACAAATTATTGGAAGGAAAAACTCCATTTGAGGCTTGGAGTGGTCACAAGCCCAATGTTTCTAATTTCAAGGTTTTTGGCTCAAAGGCTTGGGCTAGAATTCCTCCCCATAAGAGAAAGACCTTGCAACCTAAAATAAATGAGTCCATTATGGTTGGATATTCTGAATATGCAAAGGTATACAATCTCTTTTATCCCTCATCTTAGAAAACATTCATTTAAATGAGTGTACAGTTCGAAGAAGAGCCCATGCAGGAGATCGAACTAGTTCAAGGGGATTGCTCACATCCTCCACTCCATGATGATGTAAGTGATAATTATTCCTATTATTTTTATGATTATTATATTTATGATGATGATTATGAAATTAATTTATATCATGACTCACCCATTCGGCCAAAGTGGGCTGAGAAAACCATACAAGCTGCTAGTGATCTTGTTGGAGATCCACTAGACTCTAGGAAGATTAGATCTCAATTTCACAATGCCTTCTCCAATTGTGAAATAAATATTCCAGAGAGATTCTATATGATGGCTGGATATCATCCTTAGACATATAAGGAAGCATCACATGACCCAATATGACAAACAACCATGTAAGAAGAGTTCAAGTCTTTGCAAGACAATGAAACTTGGGAGTTGGTTCCTCTACCTTCCAAGAGAAAACTAGTGCAATGCAAGTGGGTATATAGGAACACAATGGATTCAGATGGTTCATATATAAATTAAAATTCTAGGTTGGTTTCTAAAGTCTTCTCTCAATTCCAAGGATTGGACTATACAGATACTTTCGCATTAGTTCCAAAAATGGACTCAATCGGGCTAGTTTTGGCCATTGCTGCATCTAAGCGATGGGAAGTTCACCACATGGATGTGAAGAGTGATTTTATTCATGGTGATATTCATGAGGATATTTATATACAATAGCCTGAATGTTTCATTCATGATCCTTCCCTTGTATTCATGTTGAAGAAGTCTCTCTGTGACCTCAAGCAATCCCCTAGGGCTTGGTATGACAAGATGGACGACTTTTTTCTTTCACTAGGCTTTGAGTGATGAAAATATGATCCTAATGTATATTTTCAGCATGTTGGTGATTTATTGCAGGTCATAGTGCTGTATGTTGATGAAAATTTTATTACAGGAAGTTTCATTGATGATATACGATCAATAAAGTCCTCTTTTCATAGTGAATTTTCTATGTCTGACCTTGGATTATTGAAACAATTTCTTGGCTTGGAGATTGAGCAATATGATGCAGGGATCAAGGTCAACCAATAAAATTATGCTGCATAACTATTAATGAAGTTCAATATATCTTAATTTAAGGAAGAAAAGTTCCCATTCCTTTCATGAGTGAAACTAAGTGATTTTGGTTCATCTCCATTGGTGGACAACTCGTTGTACATGAAACTAGTTGGGAGCTTGTTGTATCTCACACACTCTAGTCCTGATTTAGATTATGCAGTAGGTGATATTGAAAGATATATGCATGAGAATCATGGAATCCATTGGAAGTCTGCAAAAAGGATCTTGCATTATGTGCAAGGAACCAAACACTTCGGGGTACACTATGCTGCTAGTTCTCCACTAGAACTAGTTGGTTTTACTGATTCTGATTGTGATGGAGATTCCATTGAAATAAAGTCCACTTAATGTTATGTATTCATGCTTGCACATGGTTCCATATGCTGGTCAAGTAAGAAACAACACACTATATCCCTTTCTTCAGCTGAGTCCGATTACAAAGGAGCAATGAACGTAGCTACACAATGTGTGTGGTTGCAAGGTATTCTTGGAGAACTTGGATTTGCATTTGATTCACCCACATTCATTTGATTTTACAATCAAATTGAAATCAATATTTCCATAGATATCGTGCAGAGATAGAGTACCAAACACATAGAGATACACATGCACTACATTAGGATCTTGGTGCATGAGGAGGTGATATTGTTGCAGTATTGTCCATCTATAGAGCAAACTGCTGACATTTTCACCAAGCACTTCACGGAGAAGACACTCATCTATATGAGATAACTTCTTGGAGTGGGTGACACATGGTGATTATTGATATTCACTATTAGATTTAACTCCATGTCCATTTTTGAGGGGAGGTTTTGTTCCCATGAGGTTTTCCTCCTTACTTGGTTATATGGACAAATAAATTGTTGTAAGAGGTGACTTGAGCCTTAGTTTCCAAGGCCTCAATATTGTGATGTATTTACACAAAGCCAATATTAAGGGGGGTTTTTAGAGCATTATACCACCTTATTACCATGTTAATAGACATAGGACACTTTTTCATTTGTTTTATACTTATGTTATATGGTCCAAAACTAGGTTGTGTTGGTTAAGCAAGGTACTTTTGGTGTTTTGGACTCATTAATGCACCCAGAAACCCATATTTGATCATTTTGGTTACAAATGCACCCTCATTTATGGAATTTTAGTCCTTGGTGTGCTCCCACTCCATAAAACAGGGAAACTGGCTGGTCGGAGGAAACCATGCATGGATTTGGGTGGTTTTTTGCTCTTTTGGACCATTTATTACTACCTAGAGCCACTCCCACTCACCCATGCACTCCACCACACCTACCACACCTTAATTTATGTCCTAGCATGCTCCATCCACATTCTCATAGGTATTCGTGACCATTTGAGGTGTTTAGGGAGCTCATTGGTCCACTTAAGGGGGTTTTGAGGTCTAATTTAATCCTGGCACATGCATGCATCCAATTTTCCTCCAAAGGATAGAAATTCTCTCATATTGTATAATAATGACGTTCCACACATATTTACATACTAGACAGTGATAATAAACTCAGATATTGGCACCATTCTTATGTATTAATATTGTTCTTTTCACTGTTTTTTTGCATAATTTGTGAATATATTGAGTTGTGAGGATTTATTTAGCTCCTAGATCTTGCTGTGAATCATAGTTTCACATTTTTATTACTCTATTAATGATTATGGTTGAAAATATTGGGTTTAGTTTTTTATAAACATAAAAGTGAAACCTTCAGTATTTAAAAAAAATAAACAAATCCATGGGTGATAATGAATTTAGTAAAAGTATTAAGAATTTGATATCTATTAATGGGGAGGAATTCATTAAAAATGAATTTAATGCATAATTATCTAAGCATGAAATTCAACATCAAAAGCCTATTCCTCATATGCCTCAATAAAATGAGGGAACTGAAAGGAAGAATAGAACTTTAGTTGAAATAGATAGATGTTTTCTTTATTCTAAATGATTACATCAATGTTTTGGGATGACGTTATTTGTTGTGATAACTATATCTTGATAGAGTCCGCTAAAGCAGTTTTGTTGGTTACTCCTGAAGAAAAATAAAATGAAAGAAATTCCGATATTAGTAACTTTAAGCTACTTGGAAAAGAATGATGGTCTCATATCCCATATTAAAAATGGGAAATGTTAGAATCCGAGTCTCAAAAATATATTTTCATTCATTATTGTGAGTATTATAAAGCGTACGAGTTGTTTGATCCCTCTACCCTAGGTGTCATTATTAGACGATGTTCACTTTGATGAAGTCTCTCCTTCTCCTAAGTCTGTTGAACCTCATGTTACATTGAATTTTCCTTCACCTTGTATCACTTATATCTCTGTTACTCATTCCTCTCCTTTTGTTCCTATTATTTATGTTGATGTTTGAGGAAAATCAGAGATGCTTGAACTTTAAAAATTTTATCAAACAATTTCAGAACGTATGAATTTCATAAACCAACCACATATGAATATTTATATCATCCGCACATGAATCTTTATATCAGACACATATGAATCTCATAAATAAATTGACCACATAAATAATATCCATAAATCAACCATATAAATCAATCAACCATGATAAGACTCTCCAAACATGAAGGATGAAAAAACCAGCAATTATTTGAGTATGATAGATAGATTTGTGGAGAATGGTATACAACACAAGCATATTTCTCAATAATAGATATCACCACAACAAAAGAGAAGAGAGATCCAATGTAACCCTGCAAAAACAAGTGTATGAAACTATGTTGAACTTTTGTTGGAGGAGCTAGTCGAGTAGCCAACTAATCAGATATTAGGTCGGACACATAAAGTCGTGTTAGTTGACTGAAATGACAGGTAGTTACTTGTAACCATTTGTAATCATATATATTAGGCTATTGATCCAAGTGAGAATTTGGGTTTAGTTTTATGTATGTATGGACCCTCACGTGACTTATTAATACAACTGTTATTCTACCTTACCATTCTATCTCTTGTGTCTGTTATGATTATATGTTTCTATGTGTATTATTGGTAACCCTATGTGATCTGTGAGATTACAACATTGGTTTCATTGACGGTAGTACATATACGGACATAATGACCATAAGCAGATGATATCAGAGCAAGAGCTTAAGAATTGGTGGGAGCGCAAGATAGCAATTTGACCATTGCTCAGGCGAAGGAGAAACATATTGACCATTGCTCAAGCGAAGGAGAAATTCTTCACTAAAACACATGAGAAGTTTGTAGAGTCTGTACCTCAGCTTTTGAAAAAACTTATGGATGAAAAATCTTGAAGCAACTAAAGACCAAGAGCTACTGGAGAAACTGATTCAAGGTGGCCGAACAAACTTGTTGGAGTGGGTTGAAAAGATCACAGATGAATTTTACGAAGAACAAGCCGTGGAGGAAAGAGTTTCAGTCGAAAGCATTGAGAAAAGGTTTTATAGAGACCTCACCAAGCAATTCCTTTGCTCCTTACCAACCATTTTGTTCAAATTCCTAATCGAGAAGGGGGTGGGCCATATTGTAAAGCCCCGTCCATCACTACGCAAACCGCCACCAAATTCTAACTGGGCAGAGAAACATAAGAAGTGGGAAAAATTCATTGCAGAAAGGGAGTGGGAGTATTTCTTAAGCAAATAAACAGAACTATCTGAGCTTTCTAAAGCGCCAGGTAGGTTATGGGGGGGTAGTTGGTCATGTTTCAGGGTAAAGTAAAAAGGATTCTAGTTGACTGAAGAAAATACCATCACTAGTAATGAAAAGTTGACCTAAGAAGGAAATAGAATAGACAGTGACACATAAAAGTACATCGAATTTGCAGAGGTTAGAAAGGGAGAAGAGGCTGAAAATAAGGGAAGAAAGAAGAGAGCAGGCTATAGTGCCGCAAAGAAGAATGACCACTGGTGTGATAGAAAAAGAAAGAAATCTGCCAAAGTCGGGTCATGACCAACAGGAAGAAGGCATGGATGAAGAGGAATCACCCATGGAAGAAGACTTGTGGATAGAGCAGTGATAATCTCTCCAACTAGAAATTCCCCAGGAGGTAAGACCTCTATCTCCAATGGATCTGAGTACCTGAATTTAGGCCATTGTCAAAGAATACCTATGATTAAGAGCTGGTGAGTTTGGTATATGGAGCTGACTAGATGATGAAGTAAATGAGGATAATCATTTAGTAATCCATTGACTTGAGGAAGGAAATTGGGTAACACTTCAGGCATACCATTCCAATCGAAGTATCCACTTGATCTACCCAACACATGAAGGAACCCCCCCCTTCCAAACACAACTTTGCAAAATTGAGAACAGTCAGACCGACATACACATCAGTGCAGCCGGACATTGATAGAAGATGTCAACCCGAAACGACCNCCCCCCCCCCCCCCCCCCCCCCCCCCCCCCACCACCTCCTAGAGGAGACAACGACACTGACATGGGTCACAGATCAGCACATATTCCCCTCTATGAGGGTGACGAAGACCCTAGATGACACTGGTTCATATGTTGGTCAATATGGGAGGCAAATCAAGTTACGGTCAAAGAGCGAAAAATGGCACAATTTGCTGGTGCTTTACAAAAAAGAGCACCGACTTGGTATATGACCTATATCTAGAGAACTCCCCAAGCATCCAAAGCTGATTTCAGGAAAAATTCTTATCTTTCTTTAAAACACAAGATGCAAAACATCTGGCAGCCAAAAAGCTGAAAACAACATCTCAGAAACCAGTAGAGTCCGTTCGGGAATATGATAAGCGATGGAAAGATCTCCTCAGCCAAATAGACTATGTAATTGACGAACAATTATTAATTCAGTGGTTTCTTGCAGGTCTATCACAGAAAATTCGGTGACACATAATCTTGGAGATGTTTAAGACATACGAAGACGCACTTATGAAAGCTATGCAAGCAGAGATGGATGAATATTTCCCAACATATCCTTTCGACACTAGGCTAGAAAAACAACTAGAAATCACATAGAAATATTTGAAAGAGATAAATCTCAAGAATCAGGATTTCTGGTGCACAAAATGCTCCACGACGAACACACTAAAGATAACTGTCGACAAGACACAAGTCAGCAAGACGTTCATTTTTTCCAAACAAAATGCTTCTACGACATTTTCCAAGAACATGGAGACCATGCAACGAAAGATTGCTGATATAACATGATGAATGGAAAAGCATCTTGGTGAGCAATTTGTGAGCTAAAAATTCATGCAACGACCGATTGTCACCTAAACCTAAAGAATCGACAAAATTACCAAGCAGTCTACCAAATGAATGCATTCGCACAGAATATTGATAACATCCAAAGAAGCAAATTTCAAAACGAGCCGAATAATGAAAGATATGAAGGCCGTCGATATGAGCGCTGGTTTGACAGCTGTCGTGGAGGATATGGAGGTCGAGGATGATTTTTTGGAAATTGCGACAATCGACCACGATGACCCACCCAGTGCTTTATATGTTATAAAGAATGACACTGCTACGCAGACTGTCCATACAAGGATAGAACTGATCTAAAGTTTTTTACTAGCTATGGAGTGGGCGATCAGTCACTAGAGGATTGTACCACCATGCTGGACAAGATTAATAAAAAGAAAAATGTTAATGACTTGTCGTGTGTTAAAAAACATGATGTAATGAATACAAAGAACCTGCACATAGTAACCCGACAAGGGACAAAAATTGGAAATGATAATCCACGTATAAGTAAAATAAAATAAAATAATGATTATCCTAACCCAAAAAAACAAAAACAACTATATAACGATACATCAGACATGTTTAAAGAATTTTCTAGGTAGGAAGCAGTTGATGAAAGTCAACAAAACACAGTCAAAGAATTAATACAATTGGTATAGAATGATAAATCAATGTCTCAATTCATTGACTTATTGTATAATATGAATCATAGTAATAATTCAGAAAAACAAACCAAAAATATATGCATCCTGAACCAAAAATACAAGAGCGATGCCGACCCACTTGTCGATCTAGAAATCTAAGGATACCACGTTCAACAAGTTGTACTCGGCTTCGGTTCACAAGTAAGTATTATGACTTGAGATACATGGGAACAACTGGGTAGACCTCGACTCTATGAATTAGGCATATACCTAAAGTTAGCCGACCAAGGACTGATTGAACCCATTGGGGTTTGGAGAAATGTCGATACGACAATAAAAGGAATATTGACTAAAGTCAACTTTGAAATCATCGACCCTAAAGAAGGATCTAACTCCTTCCCAGCCTTGGTAGGTTAACCATGGGGAAGAAAAATGAAAGCATCAATATCTTTAGATAAAGAAAGGATAAAATTAAAAGGGAATGGATAGAAAGTTATCGTCCCTATTCATCCTTCCCAAGGCAAACCTTGGACTAAACCCATCGATGAAGAAGTTGACATTAGACAATTATATCAAATTCAAAATAATGAAGACTACACTGAACCCAATATCTATGGTGAGCTTCACTTAGGTAACCAAGAATTAGTAGGATATAATTCAGATGTAGAATTATATGATTGGGAAGTCGAAAACGATGAAACTCAATCAAGGGGTTGTTGGACCATTCAGGCTATATAGAAGAAACCAACCCATCAATGCTTTTTCAATCTCCATCATCCCAAAAATATTTGAAAGGAAAAATAGGGAATAACCTAACTTTACCCCAACAAATACAAGTATCAGAAAAAACCCAAGGTATAAAGAAAGAGAGTCCCCAATTCTGCATATAGAACAAGTCTCTAAGAACCTAGGTGAACATGGCCAACTACAAAGCCTGGTAGAAACCTTTACAGGACAAGTTGCTCGATGGTGGGACACCCATCAGTCGAGACTGCAGACTTGGAAAACATCTTCGACTTACTTTGTAGAAAGATTCAAAGGAAGGAAGCTAACTAAACAGGCGCAAATACCTGTCTTCATCCAAGGGAAAGACCCAGACGAGCACATAAGAACATGCGAAAGAGAATGGAGAATACTTGGTTATAAAGACGAACGTACATGGCCAAACTTAGTTCCCTCGATGCTAGTTGACTTACCAAATAAATGGTATAAAATGGAAGAAGCACGAGGTGAAACATTCCAATGGAACGAACTTAGAGAAAACTTCATCAAGGACTTCAGTTTTATATTGCAAAACGAAAAGCTAGTCGAAACTACAAAGCAGATAAAATCATTCATAGAACCGACTAGAAACAACAATATGATACCAAACCATGATCGACTGAAAATATCATGCAATAACATTCAAACCAACATAATACCACAGTTGACAAGACTACAAATGGAAATGAAAATACAGAAGGAAAAAAATTTCGATGGAAATCATATCACTCAAAAACAACAAAACCAATTCAAACAGTACTTAAAGTTGACACAACTGACAAAGAAGACACCGACTGAATGACCGCAGTAGACTTCCCTGCTATATTTTCACAGTTCAAAGAAGGGAGTCGACTGATCAATGAAGCCAAGGCACCAAAATGGATGGATGCCAAATTTAAAACTAAAGAGTTTGCATATCAAATGATGAACGACGAAAAATGGCAATAATTGGCGATTATTAGAGTGAAGAGAAAACGACTGAAATAATAAACCTATTGAAAGAATTCCAGGATGTCTTTGCTCGAGACTATAAAGATATCAAAGGGCTAGTACATGAAATGGGCAAAATGAAGATGGACATTAAATCCAATGCCCGACCCATGAAGAAAAGGCCATACAAATTAGCTCATAAATACAAAGGGATAGCAAAGAAAGAGATCGATAATATGCTCGCAGCAGGAATTATCTATCCTATCGACTAGTTAGAATGGGAAAGCCCGATGGTCATCCAACCAAAGAAACACGACTCGACAAAACGAAGGATTTGTGTCGATTTCAGAGAACCAAACAAAGTCACTCTAACAGACCCATTCCCAACGCCATACGTAGACGAAATCTTAAATGAAGTTGCAGGACATGAATGCTACTCGTTTACAGATGGATTCTTAGGGTATAACCAAGTACCAATAGCCAACGAGGATTAGAAAAAGACCACTTTCGTATGTGAATTTGGCTCATTCTCCTACAAAGTTATTCCTTTTGGTCTAAAAAATGCACCTGAAGTATTTTTGAGAATTGTTGTTAAAACATTTCAAGAATATATCTACAAAATAATGGAAGTATACTTTGATGATTGAACGATCTAATCCATGTTGAAAGATCATTGCAAATGGCTAAGGCTCATGCTAGAATGATGCCGACAAATCCAGTTATCTCTCAACATAAAGAAATGCATCTTCCTAACACCTATAGGAATACTACTAGGGAATATTGTATGCAAAGAAGGAATCAAGGTTGAATTTACAAAAATAAATATTATCCTCAACTTGAAACCACTGGTGAATCCAAAACAGGTCAGGGTACTGTTGGGACATACTGGATACTACAAAAAATTTATTAGACACTATTCAGATATGACCTATCCATTGGAAGAACCATTGAGAGAAGATCAGGAGTTTGACTTGACAGAGGAATGTAATATATCATTCGGTACATTAAAAAGGAAATGAGTCGAGGCACCTATCCTTAGATTCCCAAATTGGTCGATCAAATTCCATGTGCATATCGACGCATCAAGCCTAGCAATAGGCACGATTTTAATGCATCCAGGGGACAATGGAATGGACTATCCAATAGTATACAACAACAAAAAAATAAACAAAGCTAAATGAAACTATTCGACAACAGAGAGGGAAGCATTAGGTATGGTCTTCGCGCTACAAAAGTACCAAAATTACCTACTTGCCAATCCCTTCATATTCTACACAGATCATAAAGCGTTAAAATACCTTGTATATAAACCTTTGCATCATGGGAGAATTTGTTTATGGTTATAACTATTCTAGGAATTTGAATTTGAAGTCGTCGTTAGACCAGGAAAACTAAATGTTGGGCCCAACCACTTGTCGAGGAGACGACAAGAGTCGAGGATGACCTGCTGAACGCAAACTTATTCTGAATAGAAGTTTTCCTGATAGAATTAGAGGAAATAACAAAATTTATAGAGAATGCTCAATTACCAGAGGGCATGAGCACGGAAAATAAACAAATCTTAACCATGAAGGCTGCACCATATAGCCTCATAAACAGATTTTTATATAAAATGGGCCTAGACGACATCCTCCGACGATGCGTATTATAACATGAAAGAGAAAATATTATGCATGAAGCACACTATGGACCGGTGGGAGGACATTTCCAAGTAGATACGACTGCTAAGAAAGTCCAACAGTTAGGACTATGGTGGCTGACACTGTACAAGGACTGCAAAAATTTTGTTAGCCAATGCGACCGATGCCAACGACTGGGTCAACCTCTACCTAGTACAAAAATTCCCTTGATACCAGTAAACCCAGGTCTGACATTTGAAATTTGGGCCATCGACTTCATAGGACCATTCCCGATACCAATAAAAAGAACATGTGTGAGGTATATAATAACTGCAGTAGAATATGTAACCAAATGGGAAGGGGTAGAATTTGTTGAAACCTGTTCCAGTGAGGTAGCTGCTAAGTTCATCTATGAAAACATAATTACTAGATTTGGATGCACACTAACCTTAATCAGTGATCAAGGGTCACACTTCATTAACAAAACCATCAAAGCACTGACAGACCGGTTCAAAATTGACCATCGACGAAGCACAGCTTATCACCCTCAGTCGAACGGAGCAATAGAGGCATTTAACAAAACACTAACAAAGGGTTTAACAAAAATATGCAATACTGACAAGGACGATTGGGACGAAAAAATCCCTGCAGTGCTATGGGCTTATAGGACAGCGTAAAAATGTTCGACTGACCAAACACCGTTTCGTCTAGTCTACGACCAAGAAGCAGTTGTTCCCTTACATTTCCAACAAAAAACACCTATGATAGAATATATCCTACACATCGATGTCGAAGAAGGAAGGAGGGATCGACTAATGCAACTAAGCAAGCTAGAAGAACATCGACTGCTCACTATACAACATCAAGAAATTTAGAAACAACAACAGAAGGCTTGGCATGATCGAAACATTAAAAACAAAAATATGTTGGTAGGAGACCTGGCTCTGTTGTATAATAGTCGAGTGAAAGGAAAACCCAAAAAGCTACACAAAGAATGGATGGGACCTTACATTATCGAAGAAATTCATGCCAACAGATCAGTCCGACTAAGGACGTTACAAGGCATAGTATTTTAGAAACTTGTTAATGGTGCCCGACTAAAATAATGCCAGAACTAAGGAATTTAAAAAAGAAAAAAGAAAAAGAAGAAGAAGATATATATATGTAATAAAAAAAAAAAATAACGACCATAACTTCTCAGAAAAACCTATAAAAACCTAATAATCTCAAAAACATAAAAAAGAGCTAACACTCATAAGCCAAAATTATAGGAAATCTCAAAAGACGTGGTAGACCTTAGTTCAACAACTGACATCCCTATCATCGACATGCCATCATCGACCATCCTCATGATCGACATCGTTTGACGACTCCAAAGGTCAAATCACACCTTCGTGACTACAATAAGAAGGAGCACCAAAACCAGAACGCATTAAATGCACCTGTAATAAACTGTCTTGGACCGTCATTTTCATGATTAATACCTTCATCAACAAAACCGCCATCAAGTCCACCTATAAATACTATGTAAGAGAAATATTTCTTACCGTGTTTTGAATAAATAGAGCAAACATTTACTTAGAAATTTGAAAGGAGAAACCCTATGAAGAAAGTCGACCAAGAGACCGACAGAATGGCTCCAAAGAAAACCAGACCCGCAGCTGCCAAAACAAAAGAGCTAGAATCTGCCGAAACCCCACTCATAAGAAGATTAAGAAATATTAAAAATTCAAAGCTACAGGAAATTTCATGGGCAAAGATCTGGGCAGAAATCAAAGAATGGGCCTATGTAGATAAGAAAATGACACAGGAAGCAGAGAAAATAATCCACAGTACCATTATGAGTTACATGAATACACCTTTCATGGCGAGTTTCGGTGGGACAAAATAAACCGCTGTAAAATTTATCATCAGCCAGTACCACAATGGCAAATTCTACTTTCCCAAACCAGTCAAAATTTTCGGCGAGGTCATATACAAGATTACTGGACTTTCAAACTAGGGAGAAACTGTTCCTATTGGCATAAAAGACAGATTAGTAGAATGACTAGCAGGGACACCATCATGAAAGAATTCAAAAGGGTTGATGATCAGTCAAATACAAGCCTGTACACCACAAATAGTTGCCAAAATCATAGCGACAGGACTCACCCCTACAGGTCGAGTGCATGATCTGAAGCTAGAAATGTTGGAGGCCGTTGACATAATAGCAAACTCAGGGAAAATCTACCACTGGGCCCAATATGTCACCGACATGCTCAAGTCCATATGTGAAAAATGCCAGGATTTGGCTGGAATTATCAGGTTCCCATCACTGATAATTTGGATAGCCATGTACCACTTATGTCCAGTCAAAGATAAGCAGTTCCAAGAACCATGCAAATATCACATGTGGTGTTTCAAACCATTTTGACAGAATGGAACTCTGAAAAAACTAGCAAATGGAAAAGTATTGTTGGAAAATTGGTTTCAAACTCTAAAAGTCAAGATAACCAGATGGAGGGTGCCTCAGAACATTTGAAGAAGTCTACCAAAAAACAACACACATTCAATTAGAGATCGACCACACTGTAGTCTGGTACATGTAGGGGGTGAAAGCAAAGCAAAAGAAAAACCTCTCAACTATTACCCAATAGTCCATGAGATTTTCCAAGAGCTAGCTCGAAAATCCAATACCAAGCTATCATTACTAGCAAGGGCCAAAGCAACAAATCAACCTATTGAGGAACCCTTGACTGACCAGGAAAAAGAGGAGGATTATGAACTCTGTGTACCTTCATGTCAGAGGATACACCGATAGAGGATACCAGTAAGCTTCAATGGATGATTGTTCCACAATCCCTCCAAATTGAAAGTGCACCGACTGAACATTAGGCAGTCGTACTGACAGAACAAAGTATCATCCCGACTCATCAACAGGAGGGAGGAGAAGAGCATATAGAAGAAGATATTGAATCAGATAATCCAAGGTATGCTATGACAAGAGAAAGTTAAGAAAAATAGAAAAGGAAATAACAGCCTCAAGAAAAAATAAAGCAAATCAGGAAAAAGGGAAGGGGAAGCGTAACCTTATCCTATCAGAGTCAGAAGATGAAGAATAAATGTTGGTTACTGCTGTCGACATCATAGAAGATGCTGCAAAAAATTAAATATCAGTCGAAATGAGGAGTGAAACAAGGCATACCAAAAAAGGTAAAAACTACAAACCTTTCAGTTGATGAGAATATTGTTGATTTAGTTTCTACCCCTCCACTCCCATCCCCAACCCAGATCACACAAGAAGATATACCTCAGATATCCACCATCAGTCCTATAGACATCTGTAAAAATGCTATGTCGGATAGATTAAAAGAACGACTCCACCACGATGGTGACTTCCAGGCATTTATTGAAAAACTCCCCGAATTATTCACATATGTTCAGAAAATTACCACAAACCGCACGTTAATAGAGTCTAGCTCAGCACACCAGACCCTCTCACAGCAAATCGACCATATACCTAAGAAATCAAGAACTATTGGAAGTATTAAATCAACATTCTTAAGGAACCCCGACAAAACCTCTCAAATTGTCACAAGCCACACTTCATCCTTTACCCCATAAAAAATTAACCAATATTCACCAGAAAATGAACCAATAGGAGACTTAGAAGAAAATTACCAAGAAGATACATTAGAAATCAATCAGGAGATTGAAAACCTATTCTCTAACAACCCTGACGACCCAGCCGNCCAATATTCACCAGAAAATGAACCAATAGGAGACTTAGAAGAAAATTACCAAGAAGATACATTAGAAATCAATCAGGAGATTGAAAACCTATTCTCTAACACCCCTGACGCCCCAGCCGACCCGCCACCAGAATTCAAAGATCCTCCATCGACTGGAAATATCCCAACCACACCACTTACACTAGACCACTCACCATCTCCATCACCACATTCGAATCCAGAACTTTTTCCAAAACCTAAACCACCCGTTTCAACCCGTCGAGATACACACCGAGCTGCAAGCCCTACCCAAGAGGCTCAAACAGAAACCCCCCTAAATAATGAAGTTCATCCCAACGAAGATCAACAGCTGGGAAACCAGCTGCCTGGAAATCAACCACTTGCAGAATCACAGGAAGAACATCAGGTAGACTGGCATAGACACAAAAGGAAGAGAAAAGATAAAAAGAAAAAGGAACACCACAAAGAACAAAGACCGACAATGATCTACCTCAACCAACTAGGATCGACTACTGTAGTCAACATAGTGAAATTGAGAGATGGAGAGTTGGGTCAAATCTTAGAAACCCTCACCACTAAAGCAACAACAAGAAGCCACACCAGACACGAGCAGCTCGACAGCACTAAGAAAGAGAAAATTGAATTTTTGTCAAATTGCAGAAATTTAATTTAAACATTAATACCGGGACCAGTAGAGGCCAACACTGACAAGCCACTGGAAAAAGCATATCAGCTATTTGAAAGTGTGGTGTCGACCCTATAGAGGGGGCCACTTGACCTCCTAAATGTCATCATAATTGTATAATTATATAGTTTAAATATATATTAACAAATGAGTAGTTGGAGCGGGTACAACCGCTCCAACCTCTCTCATAATGTATAAATAGTAATCAAAGATAATACACCATCGGATTGGATGTACCTTCCCAATACTTGTCTTTGATGGTTGTGTATGAGCTTAATGTATGCTTGAATGATGTGAAAGCCTAGATTTCAACATCTGGCACCGTTTCCATCTTCTTTTGGCTGGGTGACAGCAGAAAAAAAGAGGAGTGGTTCGAACCTAGAAGAGAATGTAATATGCTTGGAAGAGCCTGCAAGAAAGTTTGCTTGTGCTTGGGTAAATAAAACACCTGCAACATGGAAGTTAAGATTTTTTTACTTTCTCAATTTTTTTAGTTGTTAGTTAATCACATTGAAGGATTGACACAATAATAATCATTGAATGTCATCACCATCCTGTGTAATTTGATTCCATGCTGTTGCAACAAATGCAACAAAAGACCGCCCGACCATAGTTGGAGGAGATAGAAGAATCGAACAGTTTTGAATCAACCATACCTACCCCAAAAATATGGAGAGAACCCAACTGCATTAAATGAGAGATAAAGGAAAAAAAAGAAAAAAAAGAGCACATACCACTTCAAAAGATGATATCGATGTTGTCGAGACTGATAGAGGATCTATAGTCAATTGTAATTTTTCATCCGACTGACTGGGTTGAAGATGTTGAGTGCATATAAAATCTGGTTCCCTTCTTGTCAGGTTGAACTACTGAGGAAGATCCCTAGCGATGGGTGCAGAGATTTTTGACTGCTCTCGGACTGAAGAGGATGAGTGGGTGATTGTCGACTTGCTTATTTGCCTACTTATTCTAGCTGTTCATTTACACCAGTGCTCATATGAAAGTTGAAGCTACGATCAAACAAAAACTTATTTCATTACAGTTTCGATTTGTTGATATGGGATCATATCACATGATACCTGTAGAAAACCCACTAGAATATTGTTGACATGGTGTAGGAGATCAAGAATGAGAGATCGACAAATTTGCTTGAAAATACCAACCAACTTCTTATACGCCTTGGTGCTGATAACCAAAGACAAAAGAATGCAAAACAGAAGAAGATGAGGAAGTGTTTGCTGATATGGATGGTGATCTTGCACGGAAGAAAAATGATATATTAGAAGGGTAGCAAGGGCTAGGCTTTGTCTGCAGAAGTGATTTACAATGTTGCACACGAACTCTCTAGGCTACAGTTAGATTCGTCTTCCTTGGAGAGGGTCTTTCAACTGTTAGGTTTAAAGAAGATTTCAGGGTTGAGTCTTTTACAAGAATTTCAAGGGAGGGTTTCTTTTTATGATAGAGGAAATCAAAGTCATGAAGGTGTGCTATTCGACCACTATCAAAATTAGTGCACTCACCATTTATACTTTGTCAGCTTTGTCTGTGACTATAGACGCTGTTGCAGCTTTGTCCTACGAACCTGTCCAAATTAACACGCAAGCTTTTGATCTAGATATTTCAAGCGAGGGTTTTTCAAATAAGGCCAAAAATGACGTCACCAGTGATATGTGCACACTTTTGTTTTGCTCTAAACTAGAAAACCCTAAATTCTTAGCGACAATTATACATTCGATTCAGGAAAAATTGGTATATTTACAAGAAAAGGTACGTTCTGAAATCAGCGCCGAGTATGATCTACGTGAAGAAGGTGCAAATCCATGAAAACAACTCTCCCTCTTTTTGGCATGGGAGATGCCTCAAGAAATGAAGCCGATGAGCGCCAACGTAGGAGGAGGGAAATAGAGAGGAAAACAAGGTTGGAAGAGGATTATACAAAAGGCCTCTACGACAAGTGACTGCCAAAATGAATACTATAACTTCCGTCGGTCGAAGGAAATTAAGGTATCTTAATATGGCTCAAATTTTAAATTTGTAACCGGTCGATGGTCC
This sequence comes from Pseudotsuga menziesii, assembly GCA_001517045.1. NCBI lineage: Eukaryota > Viridiplantae > Streptophyta > Pinopsida > Pinales > Pinaceae > Pseudotsuga > Pseudotsuga menziesii. The sequence continues at coordinate 59,184 of LPNX010215970.1, read as the reverse complement.
TTGTAACATTTATTCAAAATGGTCGGGATCCTTTATATGTTATGGGTTTGCTAAATTTTTGTAGGGAGAAAAACATGTCGTTTGGTAGGTTAGTTTACATCATAAAAAATATTAAATTGATTTGATAGGGTTTCAGGTGGTCAAGTAAAGTTTGTAAAGGTAATTGATGAATTTTGAGGGGGTTAAACATGAGTCTCTTTTGAGGCAGGTGATCCCCTCCATTTTATGTAAATCAAGTTGGTCTCTTGCCAACCTTTGTAAGTCGAGTAATGTTAAGTCAAACTATAAGAAATCGGTTATGCACATGAGCAGGCATCACACAATCTTGCAGGTATTTCAAAATATGATAATCACATTCAAGCAAATATCATTAACCTACACAGCAAAGCACTCCAACGACACATGATGACAATGTACCCCTCATTATCAAAATGCTGAAAGTTCCTCAGTTGACCTTAGAAAGCCAGAAGATAGAGAACTGGCATAGAAATTTGAAGAGCCAAAAGGCCCCACATGCCTGAACCGATGGAGATGCCAGTCAGATGAGCAAGGGTGAGGCCTTAAAGCAAAAGCCCTCATTGTGAAAGGAGATGGTTGCCCACCGTTGTGAGAGAATGAGACTTCGATGGACTACTGCTAGATTGAATATGGAGGCTGAAGAGTAACCAGTCACAGTAGAACCTTGTACATGTGTGTTTTCCTATCAAGTTGGTGGCTGTTGCGGCTGAGTTACCTATGTAGACCGGTATGCATGGTTGATGCACAGTGAGGACTACTTCAACAGTATCAGAGACCCAGGATGTTGATGCATATTTATTTGTTCTGTTCGGGATGAAGAAACGTTTTGTTTGTGGGGAAGATGTAGAGGGGGCCACTTGACCTCCTAAATGTCATCACAATTGTATAATTATATAGTTTAAATATATATTAACAAATGAGTAGTTGGATCGGGTACAACCGCTCCAACCTCTCTCATAATGTATAAATAGTAATCAAAGATAATACATCATCGGATTGGACGTCCCTTCCCAATACTTGTCTTTGATGGCTGTGTATGAGCTTAATGTATGTTTGAATGATGTGAAATCCTAGCTTTCAACAGACCCTACAAGCTTACCTACAACTTACAAGAGAAGATCAAAAAGAGGAAACATCCAGATCACTAAGACAATAGTATACAATGTTCTCTAAAGCTCATAAGGTACTGCAAGACCACTTGAAAGAGTCCATCATTACAAAAGAAGTACTCTGTAATTGGCACACCTACTATGGGCAAGTATTTCAGCAGACCTTCCAGACTCGTGAGCATATCCAAGCACTAGAAAAGAGGCGAGGCCTTGAAGAAACAATGAGGTGTAAAATACAAGACTAGATTATATTAGAAATAGCCAAATTACAGAAACTAGAAACACAAGCACATTAGTGGGTACAACAAGCACTACCAAGCCTTGACAAAATGGACACAATATGCCCACAGATGAAGAGACTATTGCATACAACATAAAAAAAGGCTCAATTTATGGGGCCTGACATGGAAAGTATCACATATATTTCCCTTCAGGAGAAAATGTCGACTTTGTCAAGCATCACAACCTTGACTATCGATATCAAAAAGTGCTACAGAATTGGACAACATTTCAACACCAACTGGCCATTACAACAGAAGCCATTGTGGAAGTATGTGTGCAGAAACGACCAACCATTCGACTACATAGTCCATGAAGCCAAACCAAATTAGAAGTAACTACCTCAGACAGTGCAATGTTGAGTGCCGACCCTGTTTCTTCGGGACGGAGAAATATTTTGTTACTGGGGGAGATGTTGGAGGAGTTATTCGGTGAGCTGACTAGTCGAGTAGCCGACTAATCAGAGATTAGGTCGGTCACATAAAGTCATGTCATTTGAATGAACTAATAGGTAGTTACTTGTAATCATTTGTAATCATATATATTAGGCTGTTGAGCCAGATTAGAATTCAGGTTTAGTTTTATGTATGTATGGACCCTCATGTGACTTATTAATACAACTGTTATTCTACCTTACCATTCTATCTCTTGTGTCTGTTATGATTATATATTTCTATGTGTATTATTGGTAACCCTATGTGATCTATGAGATTACAACAACTTTCCATATTCCTAGCATATTAATAACAAACCAAAAAACCTAGCATGCAAAATATAGCACATAGGAGTCTCAGTAAACACACTAAGAGCATGACATAGTGCAATCAAAAGGAGGATATAACTATAAATCCCTCCATGAAAACATTAGCTCCCTTCCTTTCCTCAATTATCTTTAACTGAATGTCCACTATCTTGAAATGAAAGTGAACTAACTTGAACTAAATGTTAACTGACTTGAAATGAATGTTAACTGATTTGAATTGAATGTTAACTTACTTGAAATGAATGTTAAATGATTTTTACTGAATGCTAACTTACTTGAACTAAATGTTAACTGACTTGAACTGAATGTTAACTTACTTGAACTCAACCTTCAACTTATTGCTGATCACATAGTTAACATGTAACTTAAGTGTCATTAGTGCTTCACTCTTAGTTCCATTTGCATGCACAATATAAAGTATTAACTTTTGCATGGATCTCTTAGTTAACTGATGCATGCTAATTGATGAAAATTAAGATCTTATTTAATTAATTTATTACATTCATCAATAGTTCAACTTATGATTTGTCTGAGGCAATGATTGAGGCATTCATATTCTACTGAAGCTTTATAACTTGAGTTCACTCATACATTTGCATGGGAAATTCAAATTCTCTTTCTCTATTCTTTATGTCATTATCATTAAATAATTAATGCATGGTCCATATGTGTATTATTTATCCATCTATCATATCATACTTAGAATAATTATTCCATAATACTCATGATCATATATATTATCTTGGGACATATAGTCATTTGCTAAAGCAATTCACTCTAGGGGTAGCTAAGCTCTAAAGGATAATTATAACACTTAGTGACCATGACTAGAAATATATCACATAGTATTTCCACTTTACCAAGTAAAGTTTTCCACCTCAATAAATGAGGATATTGGTAGGATTTGATATTACTCACAAGTCTAGAGTCTTGATATTACTCACAAGACTCAGCTTGATATTACTCACAAGCTCATCTCTATAACTGGAGGTCCATCTCATAGGGTACCTTCTATGAGAATACTTGACTTGATACAAACCACAAGCCAACAATACATGCATCACCACCTCAACCATATGAGGATACATGGGACTTGATAGACTCATAAGTATGACTTGATATTACACATAGTTCTGGAGAATGACTCCTGATTCTATACAATCAACACTCCCTCTCAGCGAGGGAGACATTCTCTGCTTTACTAGGAATTTACTTCCATACCAAGATTAGCTTGGAAGTATCTCAACTTTGTCATTGACAATGACTTGTCCACATATTTTCAATCTGCTCATTAATAAGTATGTACTGAAATTTTACTTTACATGACCATGAATTCCGATGAAGTAAAAACTTAATCTCAATGTGTTCTATCATAACATATAGGGTTTTGGAGAAAGCTTGAATATTAACACCTAATAACGATAGGCTTCAAGTATTTCACCCTAGTAGGTATCATCCCAAGCTACAGTAATCCTCAACATGTAATACTATATGCAAAATACATTTAGCTTATGTAGAGTAACCACACTACACATAGATGACCCTAATGTATATAATAGGTGTACTACATATCAACATACAATAAAGAACCTATTCTAATGTATCTCAAAGGTACTCAAACATATGCTTATCCACAAGCATACAAATTTAATAGGTTTGCTAGGTACTTTAAGAGACCAACCAACTACTTATTCAAAGTAGCATCATCTCGATCGTATCTAGAATGCAATTTATCTAAACTAGAAACTATTGATTTCATATCCATCATAAACAACACATTAAATGTGTAATATCATGTAGAAATAAAGTATTATTTTTTCTTTCAATATTCAACATTTGTTGATTTCAAGAATCTTCTACCATATGAAAAAGTTCTTAGTGAGATTTCCATTCTCGGTGATGTTCTTCAAGGCCTAATCACTTTTATAGTGATTTCATATCGCAGTACCCCACATAGCCAACTATATGGATATCTCTCCAATAGGTTTAACTGTTCTCTGAAAGTATAGACTATAACTCTTCTTGAGTATCCAATAGTCTCTGAGACTTTGAACACGTCTCTTCTCATGTGTATTTTCTCCATAAGATATCACATCCCATGGATTCCCAAGTCATGTACTATGACTAACTAGTTTTGGGGATTTTTAACTGCTGCTTTCTATGAAGATACATCAATACTCCCTCTTTAACTAGAGGAGCATTCTTATACTATACCAAGCTTGTTCTGGACAAAGGATTAGTAAATATGCTGGTAATTATGCTCATCCGTGGATATGTACAACTGTTCCATGTCTAGAATATAGCTAAATAGGAACTTTGTAAAGTTTTAGTTCTTTATAATATGCTCTATATGAGCAACATATTTGATGTGACATTTCTCGATCACTATAGTAGGAAAAATCCATATATCCATGAAACTTACTTTCATTGACTGAGACATGTCTAAATCCACATACTCTTGTACCAAGTAGGTAACACAACACATGCTTTGTTGTACATGTCTATGTACTGAATGTAAAGCATATAACTGATCTTGGGACCTATATAAATATATCTAATATCTACGAGATCCTACAAATCTGAACAAGAATAAGATTTATCTTTATGTGTGTGATCGTGGATTTATAATCCATGGTTCTTGAATCCTTTCAGGAACTCTAGTGAAAATTTTCTCAATAGAAGAAAATATTATCTAATGACTGTTACACCTCTAAACTTAATAATAATCCAAGATTCTTACATATAGATTCCTTCTGAATATGAGTACCATACATGGTTTCTACATAGCATGAGGTTAATTTAACCAGTTCCACTGGTTTTTTCAGGAGCTAGTAAATCTAGCTTCTCCCTCTCAACATCTAGGATGTGAGAATCATAATTTTTAGTCCTCCATCACGGAGAATCATACTCCTCTATATCTAACACATATATGAATATAATTATATAAAAACATTAACTTCAGGAGTCTTTACATTTCTCCGAATAGAATTAGGGATTCTATTATGTATTCTTCCTAAGAAACATAGGAACCTCCCGATTTACTCTCATTCAATATTAGCCATCCAAATGACTCCATGCCATTCTCTTCTTGTAGGTCATGGCATATGTTTTTACCTACAAGAAAAATATTCAAATTATTAATAACATTACATAACCAAGAAATGTAATCACATGAAAAATTTCAACATACTCGTAATGGTTCACACAGTTATGTTCATATACTAAATCAATGTTTTGACATAACCCCGTTCATATCTTGTGTGATGTTTTGAAACCCAATATCAGTTCAAATATTCACATTTTGTGAGGGAAATATTCATCCTCATATTCATATCTCATGAAGCAAGCATGCAGCCCTCTATCTAATATATTATGACCAATCATGTAGTTCTATATTCACAACTCATGAAACAAGTATGCATCTCTCTATCTCATGTATTATGAAGGAAATTATCATCTTTATATCAGTACTATATAAGTATATATAAGTCCACATAAGTTTTATATCATTCCTATATTATATCACATAATATGGACTCATGAGATCGTTAATATGCTAATAAAAGACAAACAATAATGTATATGCTCAACACAATTCCAAAGTCCCAGAATAAAAATATCTATATGATAGTCATGAAACATATTAAAAAACCTTTAGATCTGATTTATATCATCATATAACAATATAAATATAAAGTACTTATCTTTTATTTATGTTTGTAGGCTCCCTCTTGATCTTTGCACCTTTGCGAGGAAAACCAGAGTCCTTTTTTAATCACTTGAATGGAAGAGCTTCTTTGTAGTGAGAGGATTTCTCCATTTCTTCATTCTTGCCATGAGGAAAATATTATCCTATTTAGTGTACAGAACTTTGCTTTGGATGCGCCCATGTTCTTGACTCAAGGCCTTCTTCTTGAAAATATTGGTGAGTGTATCAAAACACTCCCTTGTCGTCTTCAACAGAATGATCATGGACATGAGATTGCCCTTAACCAAATCAAAGATGATATGCTTGGCCTTTGCTTGATTCTTATTGAAGTTGATTCACCCTTCATTTGTGGTAGGCTCCTCTTGATGGAAATATGGCATATATATAGCTTGGCATTGATTGAAAATAGTATGATGACAAAGCACATGGTGTTAATTGTTTGATCTGTTGACTATGATGATATGATGTCATGATAGTATGATGTTAAGTATTCTTTACAAAAGTATTTATCCCAAAAGGAATGCAGAAGTGGACATGAATTAATAGTAGGTTTGAGAGAGATAGAGAATTTGCATGATGACAAAATTGATAACATCTTGTAGAGCAAGATGGTACTTTGATAGAGATGGGAGCTGAACTTGTCAAACCCAAGGAGCTAGTTAAAGATGGAGACTGCAACCCCACCATGGAAGTAACATCAGAATATATGTGTCACTAAAGTTCATACAACAGAAACCATGTTGTTGCAGCCCTCCATTTGTTGCATTTGGCTGATGAAAGGTTGAAAAGAGAACTCAGAGACCAACCTTTAAATTGCAAACAAGACCCTGAGTTGGGAAACTTAAATCCATATGAAGATCCAGAAGACAAATCATGCCTTGATGCATTTGCTCTGTCAGAATAGCAAGTTCAAGGTGAACCACAATCTGGTAAAGCTGAAAAAGTATTTATAGGAAAGGTTTCTATAAATGATGGTTCTACAGCAATATCTTCAAGAATTGTGGATGAGGAAGGCAACTCTAATGAAGTAAATCTTGATCTGAATGTAGGAATTTACATTTGTGATGGTAATGAACAGAGTAATATGTTTTAGAAGGTTCTAAGTCTACCAAGAAAATGTATTGTGGTGTATGTGTAAGGGAAATTGAATGGTGCGATGAACATGGTATGCAAATGCGATGGATTTGATATGGAGTATTCATCACTGAACAGGTTTTAACATTCTATTGCAGGGATGTGCTTAAGCACCCTAAGAACCCTCGATACTTGATTAAGATAAAATCATTTGATAAGAAATGTGATGTGAAATATCTAGGATACCTTCACTGTGTTTGATTATTGCAGGAGTAATAAAAAGCATATGTAAAGAAGAGCATGAAGTGCATGTGAGATGAGCGATCTGGGGGGAATGATGAGATTCTACGGAGTCTTTGTGGAGAATATGGGATCATGTATGCAATTTGAGAGCTGTAGGAAGAATGTTATTCAAGATGGCATCAAGAGAGCATGAAGGTGAGGGAAATTAGAAGAATCCATTGCGAAGACTCAGCAACTGTCCAATCAAGTAATCGACGGTGTCGATTGACTCATTCAGTGGGATTTATCCCACAATGGAAGTGTGAAAAGGTTCAATTGAGTTTATAAAGGCCATCCTCACTATGGTAAATCAACGCATAGATAAAAGTATGGTGGGGGATCTAGGTGCTTGGACCTTACATGAGGATCACCAACCTGGAGCTCGGGATGACTTGTCAGCCCCCCTACCTTTTTGGAAGAAGTGACAACATTTGTTGATTTACCGAGGAGATGATCTCCTCCATTGGATTAATAATTTTTTATATCTGTTGACATGATGGTCATATGAAGTAATCATTGGCTTAGGTGCATTTGTTATTTCGGTTGGTAGTAAGACTGCCATTTTTATTGGAGTCTTTGATATAATGCTAGTTCTGGAGGATAGCCAAAAAATGTTGAGACCAATGAATTGTTAAAATGATAGCCAAAGTGTTGAGACCTCTTAATTTTTCGAAACAATAAATTGAAGGATCACCAAAGTTAGTAAAATCCATGCAAAAACAAAGACAATTACTTTGCATGAAGACATAGTTAGAATGAATCATTCACGATGGAACAAAATTAAAAAAATGACAATTTTGTTATGTTTTTATAATTTATTTTTTATGAAGAGGTGTGATGGTTATGAAGAGTTATATTGATGATTTTTAAGAACTATAAGTATGTTGAGATGTGAAGGAGAAAAAGTGTTTGTCGAAGATTTATTGAAGACCAAGAACAAAAGAATACAGAACAACAGTTGTGAAGTCCAGTGTCTGATACATAGATCTCTACAGGATTATATATCCCATTTCCAAATTGATGAACAGAGGGTGGATGGGAGGAGCTAGGGCAGGTTGGTTCCTGCATGGGAGTAGGTGCTTCCTTTTTAGTTGTAACTGACTAAATAGGGGTGTGGGTGCATCCTGATCAGTTGGTGCTGATCCAAAGAGGAAGAAAAACATCTTCCTTTTATTGTAAATTGTAAAAACAAATTTTGCAATAATAGAAAAGTATTGGTGGTTTTTTCCCAATTGGGTTCCATGATAAATCATTGTGTTCAAATTTGTTGTTATATTTGGAAACCATAATTAACTAAGTAAAAATTGTTTTATAAGTTGTGTCATTGATTCATCCCCCCTCTCAGTGATAGGACTTGATCCATCAATTGGTATAAGATCTGGTCTCTTCATTAGAAATTTTAATCACTTGAAGAGAAGTATACATCATAATGGATCAACAGATGAATATTTCATTAAAATCCCCCCTTTTTGATGGTGAAGACTATGATTTTTGGAGGATTAGAATGAAAATATATTTGATGTCCATTGGACTGGAAGTCTGTACATTAGTTGAAAAAGGATATGATGTTCCAAAATCACTCCCATAGAAGCAGCAGAAGACAATAAGAAATTTTGGAAACATGCAAAGGATTTAAATACACTACAAGCTGGACTAAGTAAGAAGGTCCTCGCTAAATTACTAAACTATGGAAATGAAAAACAACTCTGGGATAAATTGGAAACTGTATATGCAGGAGATTCCAAATTAAAGAGGGCCAAACTTCAATCTTTCAAAGTACAATATGAAGGTCTAAAAATGAAGGATGATGAAGATATCTTAGAGTACTTCGAAAGAGTTGATAGTATTGTTAATGCAATCAGAGTTTTGGGAGTAGAAGTGCCAGACAATGAGATAGTTGAAAAGATATCGAGAACACTTCCTATGCTATATAATACTAAAGTGTCCACTCTTGAATACCGAGAGAATCAAGATCAAATCACCATGGATGAATTGTACGAAATCCTCACAGCCTATGAGTTAAGATTAGGTCATCAGAATCTCCCAAAAGGAGAGGAATATTTCAAGGTGACCAAGAAAACAAAAAATCAAAAGAAAAAACCTCAACCTATCCATCACGAAGAATATGATGTAGAAGAAGCCAATTTTATTAAGAAACTTCAGAAAGGATCAGGGAAGTACAAAGGCAATCTTCCTTTCAAATTTTTTAATTATGGCAAAGTTGGGCACTTTGCAGCCAAGTGTCCTTATACCAAGGAATAATTTGAAGATGAAGATGAAACAAATAAACAATACAAGAAAAAGGGAAAATCCCACTATAAGGAAAAGAATTACAAAGGAAAAAAGAATTTCTACTGAAAAGAAGAGAACAACAGTTCATTTGAGTCTAGTGATAGTGGTGATGAAGTCCTTTTTCTAGGTATTAAAGAGTCTAATGAGATAGAAGAAATTGAGCATGAGGAAGAGTTAGAAGATGAAGCAGAGGCTAATATGGAAGAAGAAATTCTCAGTGCCTTGGATGAATTAAAAAGTTACAAAAACATATATAGACAGTTGAAAATTTTTGTAGTTGAACAAAAGGAAAAACATGAACAGAAAGAAAAAGAGATGGAGAAAATGATAGCCAACATGAAAAACCAAATCCTAGATGCAAATAGGATGGAAGAAAGTCTGGAGAAGTCTCTTAAAGAGAAACAACTAACCTGTGAAAGAATGGAGGCATAATTAGTTCACCTTAGAAAAGAGCTTGATGCAAAATTTATCTAAAAAAAATATGAAAATAGATCTAAAGTCTTAGATAAGATTATAACCACACAAAGGGATCCATGTAACAAAAATGGAATAGGTTATTCTCAAGAAGAAAACCAAGTTAACTCAAAATATTATGCAAATTCTCTCCTCAGTACATTCAAGAAGAAAGATGAAGAAACGACAAGCAATGATTAAAACTCTAGAGGATTATTTCCACCCATCAAGAAGGAATTCAAGAATACACCAAAGAAGGTTGATCAAAATAAGTATCCTCATATTTTATTTGGTTATTGATTTTCCTGCTCTAACTTCAGACACAAGGCTATGAATTGTACAACATATGGAAGGAAAAACTTGAGGGTTAAGGACTATAACCTCAAAGACAACCAAACAATTGATCAAGTTAAGAGAATAAATTATAACTCCTTTGCACCTCTACAAGGAAGGAACTTAGAATGCTTCAAATGTCATAACTATGGACATAAAGGAAGTAATTGTATATTAATGGAATTATTAGAAAAACCAAGGTTCATTAAAGATAAAAAGAATCTTTGGAAAGAAAAAACATCAAAAGAGGAATTCCTTATTGCCTTGAAAGCCCAAGATAAAGGATATCTCTGGTATGTTGACATTGGTTGTTCAAAACACATGACAGGAGACAAGGATAAGTTTTTGAACTTAAAGAAACATAAGGGTAAAGTTACATTTGGTGACAATGCTTCAGGTAACATTCTTGGGAAAGGAAATGTGAATTTGGGAAAAGACAAAGCCAAGAATGTGTTTCTTGTTGAAAATCTAAAACCTAGCCTATTAAGTGTTAGCCAAACCTGTGATCAGGGGCACATTTGCATCTTTGATTCCCAGAAATGTGATATTAGGAGAAAGGACTCAAGAAAATTGGTTGGTACTGCTCCTAGAACTCATGAGAATGTATACATACTAAATACAAAACTGCATGCGAAATGTCATATAAATTTAGTTGATGAAAGTTGGCTATTGAATAGGAGGTTGGGGCACATTAAATTTGACAATTTATTGAAAGTCAACAATCGTGGGGTAGCAAGAAACTTTACAAAGATCACAAAACCTTCAAATCCTATATGTAGACATTGTAACCTAGGGAAGCAAACTAGAATAAAGTATTAAACAAAAGAATATTCAACCTCAAAACCTTTAGAGCTGGTTCACATTGACCTCTGTGGACCTACAAGGACCAAAAGTTTGCAAGGAGAGTCTTACTTTATGCCGTTCCTTGATGATTTTACTAGAATGGCTTGGGTATTTTTTCTCAAGGAAAAATCATAAGCATTTAACAAGTTCAAAGCTTTTAAAACCCTTGTTGAAAATGAAACAGAGGAAAAAATCAAATGTCTTAGATCAGACAATGGTGGTGATTTCACCTCAAAAGAGTTTGATCTCTTTTGTGAAACCCATGGAATTAAGAGACAATTCTCTGCTACTAGAAGACCTCAGCAAAATGTGATTGCTGAGAGGAGGAATAAAACAGTCCAGGAGGCTGCAAGGACTATGCTCAATGAAGAAAAATTGTCTAATGGATATTGGAAGGAAGTTGTAAGCACAACAGTACACACATTAAATAGCGTTCATCTCAGGATTAATAGTAATAAGAATCCTTATGAGCTATGGTTTTGGAGATCTCCTTTGGTAAAATACCTCAAGATATTTGGAAGTAAGTGTTACATCAAAAGGCTTGATGAGAATCTCGAAAAATTTGATGCTAGATCTGATGAAGGTATCTTTCTTGGATATGCTTCTACCAAGAAAGCATAAATATGCTACAATCTTAGATTACATAAGATTGTTGAGAGTGCAGATGTTAAAGTGGATGATTTAACTACAAAGAAGATCAAACATTAAGAGACCATAATTGACAATGAAGACGAAGATGAAGATGAGTCAGTTAGTACATAAGCAGATGAAGAAGAAACAAAAGATATACAAGAAGATGAAATGGATACCAGAGAAGAAGAGGAAGATATTCGAGAAGAAGAGATAAAAGAGTAATCCCTAAGAAGAGACATAAAGACACCCTCAAGAATAAATCAAAGGAATTGTTAACCCAAAAAATCCCTCACTTAGCTCTACATGGCCTACACCACCCAAGGACACCCATGCACGACCCTCATTTCACCCCATTGGACCCCTACACCCTAAAAAAGGATTAAGAATGAGAAAAAGGGCTTAAAAGCCCCCAAAAGAGCCTAAATAGTTCTCCTAGGGTCTAAAGCCTCCAAAAAGGGGCTAAAACCCCTCAAAGGAGCTAAAAACCACAAAAGGAACTAAAGATAGGGCGGAAGGGGCTAAAGCCCCAACCAAGGGCTTAAAACCCTAAAAACCCCCCAAAAAGCTATAAATAGAGGGGTGGGGGTCACTCTCAAAACACTTCTCCCTTTCCAATACTGTTATGCTGCCCGAGTGGATGCCTTGAGACCCTTTGTCTCTCAAGCTACCCACACTCCCTCTCCTCCATCTTCCATTGAGCCATAGCTCCCCCATCCAAGAGAGGTGCTTCTCCAAGCTAGGGCATGGTGGCCCATTCCATCAAAGAGAAGGTATACCAATGTTATTTTCTGTATTTGCTTTAGTATTTTATTTGTTTTCTAATCCATGGTTTGTTTGCAGGTTTATTGTCTAACATGTTTTTGTGGGTATTTTGGTTCTAACATTTGTTTGCAAGTTGCTGGAGCTAAAACCCTAACATGTGTTTTGAGAGTGACCCCCACCCCTCTATTTATAGCTTTTTTGGGCTTTTAGCCCCTTCCGCCCTATCTTTAGCTCCTTTTGGGGTTTTTAGCTCCTTTGAGGGGTTTTAGCCCCTTTTTGGAGGCTTTAGCTCCTAGGAGAACTATTTAGGCTCTTTTTTGGGGTTTTTAAGCCCTTTTGCTCATTCTTAAGCCTTTTTGAGGGTGTGGGGGTCCAATGGGGTGAAATGAGGGTAATGCATGGGTGTCCTTGGGTGGTGTAGGCCATGTAGAGCTGAGTGAGGGATTTTTTGGGTTAACAAGTACTAGTGGAACCAATATCCCAAGTGAACACAGTATTAATTAATGACTCCTAATTTAGGAAAATATAATCTAATAGACAAGTACGGACAAGGGAGGATTATAAATCCTAACACCCCCCCTTAATCCTAACTTGGAAAACTGTAGGCCCTAGAAACAAGGCCAAAAGTCACCCATTATAATCTAAAAGAATTAGAAAATGTTGCTTAATAAACCAAGGAAATAGGGCAAAACCTAATGGGAACCCCCCCCCCCTCCCACCTCAAGCTAAGTAGTGAAACATGAAAACATGTTTTGAAAAAAACTTTGTGAAAATTTTGCCACAATCTGTAGCACTTTGCAACATCAATGTAGTAGTTTGGTTCTTCTATGCAGCAACATCCTGGAATCGTGCATGTGAACCTATCCAAACTAAATGATTATTTTTGGAGGAATTTTCATCTTTTGAAGAAGAAAAATATGCTCAACTGAATTAGGAACATAGACAGCTGGAAGATGAAAACTAGACCCATGTAGAGCAACTGAGATCAACTGAGGAGAGAGAAAAAGTGATTGAGAATTCTAACCATGTGAGGAAAACCCAAGCAACTGATATATTTCAGTCTTGAACATCAGACCATGTGAGGTAAAATCACCTCCAAGTGTTAGGAGCAAGTGTCCAGGCGAATGCAGAATGTCTCCATCTTTACTAGTTTTGTGAGGAGATGAGCATGTGATCAAATAGAAAGGTAGGGAAGCCCTGGGACTGTGGAGAGTGAATGATTGGGCTACATAATATTATATATATTCAAAAAAAACTAATGATCCACAAAATATAATATCAGCAAACTCATGAGAGAAAGCTGACATCAAATCTTGAGTAGCAATTTTAAAAGAGACTTGCAGTACTTGATTTTTCACACCAAAATTGATGAGAACAGCTACAAGCATGAATGGAAGCTCTTGAAACTTAAAAATTGAACCAAATAAGATTATATCAGATACAAATAAGTTCATATCATATCCAAGAGTGTGCTCCACTAAGATGGTATATGCACAATTTTCTCCTTCTTCAAAACTCTGAGTATTGGTGCATTCAATCATGTAGGAATTTCCTGGAAGATCAAGATCAATGAGAGTGAATAATCACTCCTAAAATATTATATTTCTTCCAAAACATCCAAATTATTATTTATCTTCACACCATAAACATCATTAGAGATATAGAAATCAAATCCCTCTTCATTTTCTGAAACAATCACCAGTAAACTATGCACATAATTTAAAATAGAAGAATCACTAGAGAATTTTTGCATAGAATGGAAGGCAATTTTTTCTTCAATACCAGAGATTTTAATTTCTTCTTATGGATTATAAATATGATAAAATGAGATATCAAATATCTTGTAAAATTCTGGAGCAGCAGGAGAATGAGTCACTCCGAGGAGACTTTCTTCAATTTGAATTGACTATTTTGAAGATTCGGCTTCTTCTTCATCTTGAAGAATTTGCTTTGCTGTAGGAGAGGGCACATAGAGTACATTCTTGAACTCATCATGTTGTATTTTAAATTAACCTCTCACAATATTTGGGATTTGGGAGTCATCTCCCATATGAGTGCTAGGTCCTCCTGATATAGTGAAAGTGGTGAAGGATTCCCTAGAGGAAACCATGTGGTTGGATGCTCCAGAATCTATCAAGTAATCCTTCAAAAGAGTGAGGTATGCCTTCAACGCATGGAATATATCATATTATTCTGTCTTCTCTCCATCATAAGACATCTCTGCACCTCATGGAAGGGCATTATTGTTCTGTTCCAGGAGTGTTTTCAACTGGTCGAGGGTCTTCTTCATTCACTGGCTTTCTGGGAGAAAGCCTCTCTGACAGTATGGACATCTAGTCTTTTCTTTTCTGTAACCCGAGGCTCCATCAGAATATTTATGATTATCTTTTGGCTTCGAATCATAGTATTTAGGATCCTTCCCTTTGTGGTTCCCTTTGGCTTGTGCATTGGTAGATTCTGACATCAAGAGAGCTTGATTCTTGGAAGTTTGGAGAGCTCCCATTTGAATCAACTTATTATGCTCATGTATTCAGGACTCAACAAACATGTCTAAGGAAGGCATATTCCAATTGGGTATGGAATATATTCCAGAATGGAAGGTAGATATGAAGACATAGTACTTAGAACCAAGTTTGTTGAGAATAGAGAGCACAAGTTGCTCATCCTTCCTCTCTATTCCGCATTGCTTACAGTGTAGTGCTAGAGACTTGAATTTTGTAAGAAATTGTTGGATAGTTTCTATACCGATGGGCTACAATGCAGTTATCTCATTCTCCAATATGTGCCCTCAAATATCATATTGATTTCCAAACAATATTTCAATATTTTCCCAAGCTTCTTTCGGAGTCTCCAATCCCTCAAGATGAAAGAGGAGATCACAGGATATGTGAGTGCATAGGAGGCCAAAGGCTTCATCCAACCAGTTCAAGAACTTATTTTTCTCAGTATGATGATGAGGTTCTGTTTCTATACCCATAGTCATCCTATAATTCTGATATTTCTGATAATGATGATTTAATTTCATATACAAACATCCCCACAAGGCCAAAGTGGGCAGAAAATACCATCCAAGCATCTGGGGAACTAGCTGGAAATCCTAGTGATTCTAGGAGGACTAGATCTCAATTCGAGAGTGCCCTTTCTATCAAGGAAACTTTATTTTCTGATATGTGTTTTATAATTATTTAATACTATCCACATACATATGAATATTCACATGAAGACCCAATATAGAAAAAATCCATGAAGGAGGAATTTCATTCGCCCCGAAAGAATGACACATGGGAACTAGTTATTCCCTCCCCATGACGAAATCTAGTCAAGTGTAAGTGGGTTTTCAAAAGTAATTTTTCTGCTTATGGTTATCCTATGAAGTATAAGGAAATTTTAGTTTCCAAGGGCTTCTCCTAGGTCCAATACATTGACTACAACGAGACCTTTGCACCAGTTGCAAAGATGGACTCCATAAGACTAGTTTTGGCCATTGCAGCTTCCAAGCAATGGGAAGTACATCACATGGATTTAAAGAGTGATTTCCTACATGGTGATATTAAAGAATAAATATATATGCATAATCAATAATGTTTTGTGACTAATCCATCTCTTGTGTGCAGGTTGAAGAAATCATTGTATGGGATAAAATAAGCTCCTAGAGCTTGGTATGCCAAGATTGGTGGATTTTTTATATCACTGAACTATTGTAGATGCAAGTATGATCCAAATGTATATTTGAAGTTGATTCATCATCCATTAATCATAATTGTATTGTATGTGGATGATATTTTTATCATAGGAAGTTCCAAGGAAGAAATTGCCTCCTTGAAAAATGCAACGAACCATGCCTTCTCTATGACTGATTTGGGATTGTTAAGCCAATTCTTGGGGCTTGATATTTCTCAATCAGATCTTGGAATCAAGGTAAATCAGTAAAATTATGCTTCATATCTGTTTAAAGAGTTCATAATGAAGGTTTTCAATCCAATCACGACTCCTTTCCTTCCAGGAGTTAAGCTTGAAGAAGCGCAATCAACTCCATTGGAAAACACCACCATGCATAGGAAACTAGTTGGTTGTCTTATTTGTTTGACTCATACTCGAACTGATATATATTATACAATGAGTTTATATTTCAGACACATGGATCAGCCTCATGACATCCATTGGAGGGAAACAAAGATAATCCTAAACTTTGTACAAGGAACAAAAACTCATGGGATTCATTATGTTGCACAATCTAGCCTAGAGTTAGTTGGTTTTACTGACTCTGATTGGGAAGGTAATAAAACTGATAGGAAATCAACTTCTGGATATTTTTTTATGCTTTTCAATGGACCAATCAACTAGTCAAGTAAGAAACACATTGCAATTTTACTTTCATCTATAGAGACAAAGTACAGAGGAGCTGTGAATGCAACTACTCAATGTTTGTGGTTATAGGGAATACTTGGAGAGTTTGGGATTGAGTCAAATACTTCTACAATCATCTATTGTGAGAAAAAGAGTACCATTAAAACATAAAATGATCCAATACCCAAGGCAGTGAACCAAACACATCGAGATCCATATGCACTGCATCAGAGTACTTGTGCATGATGGGGTCATTGATCTACTCTATTGCGCATCATTTGAGCAAGTAGCAAACATATTCACCAATATGTTTTCAGAGAGGGATTTCAACAATATCAATTCTTTACTTTGGATAGATGATCATGTGGTGAAGACATATTGAAGACCATATTTCATACAGTTTTTTTCATGTCAATGTTTAAAGGAGGATTTTCCCCTTGTGGTTTTGCCTCTTTCCTTGTTTTGTATGGACAAGCAGTATGTAAAGGGTGGCTAAGCCTTTTTTCTAGGCCCTTAGGGATCTCTAATTTTTTTTGATATTGTACATCAAGTCAGGATTACTAGTGGGTGTTGTCATAATCAAAACCCATCGCAAGACTTAGGATAAAATAATTAATATTTTTATTAATTTCCTAGGACCTACACTACCTAGTTTGCACCCAATACCATTTTTTGAGGTCAAAATTGCCAAAAATGCATCCTGGAACAATTACAAAGATACTGGATAATATTCTGAAAACTCTGCAGTCTTCCCAGATTGTCAAGTGCGCAATTATGCTTTTTCAGGAGTTTCCATCTTTTATGTTGTTTTAAGGCAAAAGCTAAAGCTATTTTTAAGGTAGAATTCCTTGTTTTTGCACCAAATCCCTTCCCTTATTTTCCTCATATAAAATCATGAAAATTTTAAATTTCCATAACTTATGAGATGTACATACTCATTCATCAAATTTGTGAGCATCTTGACTGATTTGGAAAGTGCTTTATGCACCTATGGGTGATTTTGACTAGTTTAGTAAGCCTGCTTTTGTACAAATTCGAATAGATTCCTAATGCTTTCGAATCCTTGGATTATCTAATTTATGAGAAGCCTATATCTATTTAATGATGGATGATGTAAAATAATATCATCAATAGTTTGTGGGTTATTCAATTTCCAGTTTCCTTCGTGAGTGTTTCTTGCATATTTTCAAGCAATTTTTTGAGTTCAATTGGTCTAACCTTCAGATTAATTTCCACATGTTTACGCTAGGCACCATCCTTGAAGTGAGTGTAAGTACTCGATAGTTTTCCTAAGCATTGTAACTTGGGAAAATACTAATACAATTTTAAATGCTAGAATAAGGACTTAATCTTACAGAAAAACCCACAGAAAGAGGGAAACTCGTGTTTCTTCCTTCCATCATAGGAAAATGATGAGGAAAAAAATTATTTCATCCATGGACTGAATTGTGGGACAAGAGCACAACTAAATAGCCATCCTTGCAAGCAGGTAATTGGTCTCATAGAATTCAACCATCGATTCGACCACTATTACAATATGTCAGATAATTCTGGATTATTTTTTGTTGAAGGTCGAGGCTAAACTTGGGTGCCCATTGAAACATTTGGAAGAATTACAAATGGTCTTATCAGAATCGATTTATGGACATCAAATCAAGTAAATCTATGATAAGATCCGACCAACTTATTCAAAGGTAAGCCATCTTAATAAGAAGTGGAATGTTCAAGATCACAAAAAAAGAGACTTGTGACGTTTTAAGACATTTGGAAGTCCGATTATTCTATTTCTATTAAGCACTTGGGTGGTTGTTTTTTCATAACAGTTTAGCAATAATATAGAAGTTCCATACTACTATTACTATTTAGTACTTGGGTGGTTGCTTTTTCATAAAACAATTAGCAATAATTTGGAAGTCCCATACATATATTACTACTAAGTACTTGGGTGGATGGTTCTTAATAGCTCATAATAGTTTAGTAGTAAGGCTCGATTACAAAATACAAACAATGTGGTTTCTCAAAAACTTTAAACAATGAAGCAGGTAATGTGGAGTTGTGAAATTTCCAAAACATTTGAGCCTCAGTTTCAGCTGAGTACAATGTTCTCTTTGTCTTACATTGGAAAGGAGAAGTGTCTGGATACAAACGTTTGATCTAGAAATCACATGGGAGTATGAGACACTATCCAACCAATGGGAATTTCTTTTTAATCGAAATGATGTTGTTAATTAGTAACTTGTCATGAGATGAACACTCCATTCATCTTGAAAGAATATTCTAGATTCAAATTGGATTTGGATATCCCAATGTCAATTGGGATTTCCTTTTCTTAGAAATATGCATAGGGTATTCAACATTGAACAAAAATACACATTTTTTAGAAAGATAAGATCACATAAATCATATTTAAAAGGTTTTCATAAATAATAAAAGTTCATCTCCTGAAGTGATCGGAATGAAATTAACTTCTTCCAATATTGAATTTGACTTGTATGTTAGGAATAATATACCTTGGGTTATTGATATATATTTTCTTCTAGAGAACATGGCTATACCCTTTACTCTAGACCATAGTTGAAATGACAAAACTATTCTATTAAAATACTTGGACTTCCTTTTAGTGTTTCCATAATCAATTTCAAACACAACTTGAAAATTAATTGTTGAGAAATTTATCGAACCGAATTATGATGAAGTAATTAATAGATATACCTAATAATTTATATGGTTTGGAATAGCTATCAATATATTTTGACCCATGCAATAATGTGCCACTAAAATTTCTATATCAAGGTCATCTTTTATGCCTTTCCCTGTAAAATTTCCAGAATATGTTGTCCCCAAGAAAAAATGATCTATACAAGCATCACATAACTAAAACCATGCATCAGGTCTATATTTAATATTCATTAATAATTTTCTTACAACAACACCATAGAAAAATATAAGTTCTAATACTATCAACATCCCTAAGTGTGTCAGGCTTGATACCAAAGGAAATACATGTAGAAATCTTCATATTTTGTTTTAATCATATGCACTAGAAAACACGAAAAGGATTAGGAAGATTACAATATGGAACACACTTGTTATACATAACCAAATACCAAAAATAGCATGATAAACCTACAGAGGGAAAATTTAAGTATGGAGCATAGCTACCTAGAATACTTGTAGTGAGTTACACAATAAATCTTAAGATATTGGGAAAATAACTCTCAAATAATAACACAAATACATCCATATACTTAGTGCTAACAAGATCATGACATCCTCCATTTAGTATTAAGAATAGACTCATTTTGTTTTATCATTTTTAGCACTATTCTTTTTCATGTACCTTGTACATCTAACTTCTTAGATATTTATTTGTCTTTATTAGTGTTGCTATAGGAGCTTGATGTACTTTTCAATCCCACTGACCTACATAATGTGGTCATTTGTTTAACATTAATAAATTTATCTTATCTTATATACTATACCAATTACAAAATGAAGAGATAAGATAATCCCATGGACAATGATTCTAACAAAAAACCTTTTGAATATAAATTCTCATCTATTCAACTAGTACTTTTGTGAAATAAATATATAGTTGAAATCATGTCCAAAGGTCACATTATCGAGCATTTATTTCCCCCATACAAGGAAATTTTCTCTTCTGATCATGATAACCTATGCACCCTCTCTGGATTTCATTTCTAGTGTCTGAATCTAGTTGTGGCTAATAATAATCTTAGGGATTGAAGTATTCTTTAGAGGTCTATTGTGAAGGTGGTCCAATTAGGAATCCCAAGGTGCTTCCCACTGGGAAAAACATCCATGCATTGGATCTATAAGTTGCTACAACAGTGGAAACATTGTAGAGTGCTAATGTGGTAGTTGAATGTATTCAAGAACTCCAAAAAGAAGACAATGATGGAAAGTAGCTAGTTATTTGGTTAACATAAACATTCAATACTAGTCTTATATCAATCTGGTAGATTTACCCATGTTTAAAAATGATTTATGTTGAAGCTGGAATTAGTTTCTCATGTACTGTCCATTTCTTGTTTTTAATGGATTAAGTTACCTTTTGTTTCAAATATTGTTCTCATGATACATTTTTATTGATAAGTTATTTTTTAACTCAGACTCATCGCATTTTTGAATACGTAAATCCTATATCCAATGAGGCTGCCATACCACCAAAGGAAACGTCATTGTATTTTTGTGTAGATTTTTATCGATACTGTGTCAGATTTCCATTGAAATAGGTGTCGGTTAACCGTTAGTTTGGGTGTATTATGGTGTCGATTAACCACCATATTAATCCAAGCAAACAGTCAGTTAACCGACACTTATGTCATCGGTTAACCGACAGTTTTGGTGGACTAAGGGTCAATTAATCGACACTTTTACATTCACATTTTCGATGATAGTATTGGAAATTAAAGTCAGTTAATTGATGATATATGTGTCATAGATTCGACGGAATAGTTTTGCATTTACCTGTTTGGAAAGTGACTAAATGTTATTGTATTTATGATGTACTGTTGGGGTCATCGAATATCTGACCCAATTCTACCAACGTTTAAAAATAGTCCACCTTGTCGGATGTTAGATAGAGCCATGTCAAAATTTAGACAAATATGCCATCTTATTTTGGGTTAAAATTTACTTGTGATGCATTTTGACTAGGATTGAAAGAATCGAGATATTGAGATTCTCACTGAGCAAGATTGGAGTGATGCATAATGTATCCCTTGCTGAGAGTAAGTGTTGATGTTTCTCCAGGGTATGACATCATGAAGAAATTCTAAGAGATTGGTCTTGTTATTTTACAAAGAAAAATTATACATTCACTTACAGGAAATGACCATGTGATTTGGCTAGTGGTGAATGAACCTAGTGTATCCTTTCTTAGCCATGTGAATTGGCTAGGTGTGAATAAGGATCGATATGATTTCACAACCTTGCTTAGTCATGTGATTTGTCTAAGTGTGAATAAGAATTGAGGTTACATTACATACTCTATGATGGAGTGATCTATTATATATTAGAGTGTTTGACTTATTTATTTGATAAGGGACTTCATCCCTTCATGGAATATACAAGTATAGTCTAATGCTGAATTGAAATACTAAGAATTGCTTGGGACTTCTTAGTGGGCCTATTGAATATCAAAACTTTATGCATGAATATACATGCATGTGAGGAGAAGAATAACATCATGTAAAAATTTTATATTGAAGAAGAAATAACCAAGAAGACAAGTGAACGATGGAATAAGTCCCAAGAAGTCTTGAAGAAAAGAAGACAAGTCGGCCCTAAAGGTAAAATAAATGTTGAAGACCAAAAAGGAAAAGTCGGACCCATAAGTGAATTAAATGTCACTTGATATGTATAAATAAATTTGTTGAACATTTCATTTTCACCATCATCTTCACTTCTCCACTTTTATGCACTTTCCAAGAGGGGATAACAAATGTCCAAGGAGTAATTTTGGGGTTTCTTATTTCTCCATAGAGGTTCTCTATTTTTTCTAGGGTTTCTTGTGAAGAAGGGTGAACCTTTGTATGTGCTAGAGTTTCTCTTCATGGTGATGTACTTGTAACTTTGGATTGATTTCTTCTCTAGAATAGTTGTTGGGTTTTCTCCCAAGCTTGTATTTCCAGGGTAATATATGTGTGTCTATTATGCTTGGTTGTCCTTCTATGATATTTTGTTTCCACTATAATTTGAAGTTGAAATTTCCAGTGTATAATTATTCAATGATTATAGTGGTATGAAACTAATGTTTGTAAATCATTATGAAGTACTTATCAAGATTTGGAAAATTGTATTTCTACTATTATAAAATAAAAATTCAACATTCATGAAGTAGATCCATGTCTTTGGGTAGAAATCATCAATGGATGTTGCATAGTACAAGAAGCCACTAAATGCACTAGATCAAAGATCCCTTTGGATCTACAATAAATACTCTTTCCAAATTGCAATCTAATCAAGTTTTGTCTTCTTTTACAGTTGATTCTCATCAGCATCGACTGTTGATGCATGTTTATTTTCCTTTCTTTTCTTCTAAGGAAACTAAAAAGAAAAGTGACCAAATTTATGACAAATAAAGCACTAAACCTTTGAAATATCCTTCTTCTTTTGTCCTTGAGATGGTGTTGATCCTCCACATGTATTTTCATTCCCAAAATTTCTTCTTTGATTTCCTTTTCTTGCATGATTTGCAAGAGCTTGATTTTATTCATTCTGAGATCCCTGCAAACTATTCTTGGACAATACCCTGGCCTCCTCTTGGACATGATCATCCTATAGTGGATCAAACTTGGGTAACTCTTCTCATCCACAAATGATCTAGACAAATGAATCCCATGAAGAAGGAAGTCCATTAAGATTTATTGTAACAAGTTTTTCAATATCAATGGTGTATCCAATAGCCTTAAGTTGATCCCTCAACTAAGATACTTACATCGAATAAGTGGCAACTGGATTTGATTTGGTCATCATGATACACCATAGATATTTCTTCAAGGCTAATTTTTTTCTAGTGTTATTAGTAACTTATTACTCTCAAACAATCCCACCAAGGACTCAAATGTTGCTTTAGAAGTCTTCAACTCAACAATGCATGGAATCAAATGATCTATTATGGAATATATCAAGGTCCTCTTAGCCTTTTCTTCATTCTTCTTATTCTTTGGTTTCTCCTCATCACTTTTTGGCTATAAGACATCTTATTTGCATAATTCTTAATCTCATATGCATCCAATATTAAGAGTGTCCTAGTCTTCCAGGATCTGAAATTCATAGCATGATTCGTTCTGTCTTCCACTTTGATATTGGATACCATCTTGAAAATAAATCTAAAATCTGAACCATAAACCCTAAAACTTGGACAAAACTGAGAAATGATTCCACCAATAGGTGTTCCTTTCAAATGTGGCCTCTAGGACACTATATTCAAGTCCAACGTTAGGATAGAAAGGTAAAAAACTAAAAGCCCTAAAATTTTAAGACATAGGGTAGAAACCTTATCAATGGCTTGTAAAGACAAATATGTAGTAGCGTTTACAGATATATGTTCTCCTAAGTAAGACCATTATGATGGAAGCAAGTGATTATAATGTGACATTTGTACCTTGGTGTGGCAAATATTAGCTAGAATCCAATCCTCATATCTCATGGCAATATATTAAACTGGTACCTCTAGCAATGTGGAAACTTTAAGGAGAAGGACCATCAAAGGAAAATATTTGAACAACTAGAGGACAAATTTTGAGGGAATTTATGTAGACTTAAGGAAATTTTTCTCACTCATTCCAAAGAATTTTAAAAATAGATTTAAAGATATATATAAAGTGTTTTCTAGAGTAGATACGAAGAAGGTAGATCTGAATAAGGACGATGTGAACTTGCAGTACTTGACATATGTTTAATCCCTTTAAGTCAATGTTGGACCTGATTTATATTAATATCGAATATGATATGTTGGTTTAGCAGGAAGCATACACAGAGGTAGATTATATCATATCTAGTGTGACAAGTCACGAATAAGTGTGGCTCCAAAACCTTCTTGCAAGACTAATTTGTTAGGATATCAAATATCATTTCATCTGAGGCAAGGTGCAGAGGGGATCCGTGCAACTCTAATACATATCCACAAATAATCAACATTGAGTAAGGATTTCTGTAGATTTGTCATGATAATTTGACCAGGGAGGGTGATACATTCACTCACCAGGCCATGTTGATTTGGCTAGTTGTGAATGGACTAGGCTTAATATTTCTCTATATAGGCATGTTAATTTGGCTAGGTGAAAGAATTCAGATGCATATTACAGACATCATTACCAAGCCTCTGTCTAAGGTGAAGTTTGTATACTTTAGAGACAAGCTTGCATGATGAAGAATGTCTCCCTCGATGAGAGGGAGTTTTGATGTTTCTCTAGTTTGTAACATCAGGCATACATTCTCCCATATTGGTCATGCCATGATTTGACCAAGTGGGAATGATACATTCACCCTCAGGTCCTAATTCATATGGCTAAAGGTGAATGGCCCAAGTAGGGTCACTCCTTCTCCTATTAGGATGAGTCATATGAATTGGAAGATTATCCTTATGGTGCTCTCACATTTCTTGCTTGGTGTTAAGTGATATATTCTATATTAGATAAGGTTTGACTTGTTTATTTGATAGGGTATTTCATCCCTTTATGGAATATACAAGTCTATTCTGATGTTAAATTTATGTAGACTCTAAAAAGTTCCTAATACTTCTTAGTGGGCCTATTCAACATTAGATATATATGAGTGAATAGACATGCATGTGAGGAGATGATCATCAACAAGGATTGTGGAAAACATTTTTAGTGAAGAAAAAATATACAAGAAGACAAGTGAACCATTGAAGAAGTCCCAGAAATAATTAAATAAGCCCAAGAAATGTTGAAGACAAGAAGTACAAATCATCCTTAGAAGAAAAGAGAAGTCATCCCCGAGAGAGAAATAAAAAGTGAATTGAAGTGTATAAATAAGTAGCTAAATTTCATTTTGACAACACATCAACACCCATCTCTTCTTAGCTGATGCACAATTCTAAGGAGGCCTGGTGAAGGTTTGAGTATAATTTTTGAAGGATAATATCCATCTCAAGAATAAAATAAGAAGGATATTTCAAGGGTTAAGTACTTTAGTTATCATAAATTTGGTCACTATACTTTTCAGTGTCCTCATAAGAAAAGAAAGGAAAAGCATAATGCATCAACAGTATATGTTGATGAGAAAAAACCACAAAAGATGAAAATAGTATTTCTTTATCTCCATTGAAGATGAGCTTTGAAAAGAGTATTTATTTATATCCACTTTTATAGGCACCATTACATATAGTAGTGATACTTGGTTGGTAGACAGTGGTGCTTCTAGATGCATGATAGGTTATTGAGAGCCTCTTAGAGATTTAATAGAGAAGGACTGGCTTATGGATTCACCCTTGTGAATGCCTCCTCAGGAGATTTATCCCCAAATAATAAAACAATGAAAATTTCAACTGTTAATTACAGTAGAACGATGGCATCCGAGTAGTATTGAGGGACAACCATTGAACTGGTTTCTACCTTGATTATGAAAATTTTAGAGCTTTCAGTTTTTGGACCTTTCTAGCCTAACATTGGACTTGAATATAGTGTCCTAAACGTCTCCTTGGTGCTAGGGTTTCTGGTTAAGATTTCATATTTGTTTTCAATATGGTGTACAGTATCAAGGTAAAATATAGGTTGGATGGTACTATAAAATTTGGATATCGAAAGACCAGGATACTCTTCATCTTGGATGAAAATGAGAGTCATAATTATGTACATGAAAATTTGTTAGAACCAGAAGGTGCTGAAGATAAAGCAAGGCATAAGAAGAATGAAGAAAAGGATGAGAGAATATTGATAGATTCCATAAAATATAATTTTATTCCACACATTATTGAGTTGAAGGCTGCCAAAGCAATGTTTGATTCCTTGGTGGGATTATTCATGAGTAAGAACACTAGCATAAAATTATCCTTAAGGAATCAAATCCATTGGATCATGATGACCTAATCAGATTTAGTTTCTACCAATTTTATGAAAGTCTCCTAGTTGAGAGATCAAATTAAGGCTATTGGAGACACCATTGATTATGTATAACTTGTTACAATAAATCTTAATAGACTTCCTTCTTCATGGGATTCATTTGATCAGGAGTTTGTGGTCGAGAAGGGTTACCCAAGTTTTATAGATTATGGGAATATTGTGTCCAAGAGAAGGCCATAGTATTATCCAAGAACAATTTGGAGAGATCTCAAAATGAAGAAAATTAGGTTCTTGTAGCTCATGCAAGCTGAAAAGGAAAAGGAAGAAGAAATTTTGGGTAGACAAATACAGGTGGAGGATCAACTCCATATCAAGAAAAAAAGAAGAAGGATATTTCAAGGGTTAAGTGCTTCAAGTGTGATAAATCTGGTCACTATGCTTTATAGTTTCCTCAGAATAAAAGAAAGGAAAAGCAGCATGCATCAATAACCAATGTTGATGAGAATCCACCATAGAAGAAGGAAAAACTTGATGAGATTGCATATGAGCTTCGAAAAGATTATTTCTCCGCTCTTACAAGAACTATTACAAATAGTGGAGATACCTGGTTGGTAGACATTGGTTCTTTTAGACACATGATAGGTTAGTAAGAGTCTCTTAGAGATTTGACAGATAAGGAATCAACATTATAGGTGGAACTTGGAGACAATTCCAAGTATGTAGTGGAAGGAGTTGGAACAACATCATTTCAACTAGAAGCTAGATATTCTCTACAAATGATAGATGAACTATTTGTACTAGTATTAAGGAAGAACATGTTATCTATATCAACATTGGAGGATATAGGCTATAGAATTACATTTATAGATGACCAAGTTCTTGTATGGCCTAAGGTATTGAGCATAGGCTTGACATGAGTGATTAGTGTTCGAGACGGAGGACTATACAGATTGGAAAGATGCCTAGCCCATGCATTGGTAAATGATAGCATCAGCTTATGTGAGATATGGCATCAGATATTTTATCACCTACAACATAGGGCTTTTCCAACATTGAGGAATATTGTTACAGGTATTATAGAGTTCTAGGTAGAGAAAGAAGGTGTTTGTAGAGGTTGTGCACTTGGAAAGAATGCCAAGGGTTATTTTCCGAAAAGTGATAGGAGGTCCAAGGGGATCTTGGATCTTGTGCATTGAGATGTATGCAGAATTATGATAGTATCATATTTGGGTGGCTTCTTACACTATGTGACTTTTGTTATAGCTGATTTTACCACACATGGTAAATCACACTTTTATGGCCTTCCCTATCCCTATGCAGACTCCTTAGACCCCATGGAATACTTTTGTTCCTTTGATGTTTCCTAGATCATCTCTAAAAACATGCAAAAATGGCCATACACGACTTTTAAACCCTTCCTCAGGTATATATGCGGGTTTGACCCCTAACACCGCGTACATCGGGATGTGTGCAAAAGGCCAAATTCTTTTGGAGTTTTCCTTGATGTGGATCCGACTCACTTGTCTCTTGGCCTTCCCTATGCCTTGAGATCACTCAGATTCGACCTTTCATTACCCCATTGATGAGCTATATAAGGAACCCTTTGGATACATTGAAGGCATATGAGAAATTGAGAGCAAGAGAACTATAGTCCATTGCTGTCGGAACTTGTGCTTGAGTCTGCATCCCCTTTGTCCCTTGGAGCATTGTTGTGTTCTTCCCAAGCTTATATTTTTCTTGTGAGCTTGCTATCGAGAGATGGAGGATTGAAGTGGTGGAGGCCCAAGTGGGGGACTTGGTTTCTCCGATTCGCAGACATGCCGACAGAGGTTGTATCCATTGTAATCTCTGATTTTATATCAATAGAAACATCTTTTCATGTCCAATAATGTGTGTTTGAATGAATATTTTATCCATGGATGATTTCAAATGCTTATATTTTATTGATTATATATGCTAGAGTAGAGCTAACACAATTATATATAGTATACTTGTCTTGTTTATTGAATGTTGAGGAAGCAATTCATCAATTCAAGTTGAAGTTGGAAAGCTCAATGGGGATCTACACCAACTGTCCGGGATAAGGTACGAATCGAGATCCTTTAGTGTTAGTTGTTTGGTTTCTCTTGCATATAGGAAATGATTGATTTTGGAGTTAAGTTGTCTGTTGTGGTACCCCAAGCCATAGGAATTTCTCTCCGTAACAGAATTGGCGACTCCACTGGGGAGTTCCTAGGAGTCGTACTTTGGGGGTTTTTATCGACATTCAATGTTCTTGAATTGCTCTTATTTCTCTATTTTTGTGTCGGGTATGGGGGCACGTTTTCCTGGTAGTGTCTGAATTGGTGTGAATTTTGCCTTTATTTTTATACATTTCTCTTCCTGTGCGCAAGTTTTTTACTCATAGTCGCGTATACACGCAGATTTGACTGATATATCCGTGTACATATGCGGGTTTAATGCAAACAGTCGCGTATGCCCTTAGTTTTGACTTCTAGAGGAAGATTGATTGTTGCTGGGTGAATTTTGATGATTGCTAAGTCTCCTTTGATACTGCTAGAGTCTATATACACCTTTGTTTTTGACCAGAGACACTTTTTTTTTGGGGTAATTTTTTTTTTAAGAAGGTTCTTGTCATTGCATTTTTTATTTTTTGTTTTGGGATTAGTGCATTAGATTTATTTTACCTTAGTACTGTGTGTGAGTGCTGTTTGATGGTGCTTTTTGAGTTTGGGGGTAGTAGAATTATTCTTTTTCTTTAGCATCTCGTTTTTACTCAAAAAATCCAAAATATTTGCTTTTTTGCATCATTATGCATTGCACTTTGCATTTCGCATGGTACTTGCACTAGATTTCCTTAGAGTATTAGTCAGGAATTCATATAGGAATGACTACATTTTTCATTTGAAGAAAATTTTTGCATTTCACGTAGTAGCATGCCCTGTTTTTCATTCGACACAATGCATTTGTGTTGATTGTTAGGTGTGCATTTTACTTCATGTTGCATCATAACACCATTGGTTGCACGACCATCTACCTCTTTTGAGTAATAAAGAAAAATAAAATCAACAATTAATTAAAATGGATTACACTATTTTCTTTGATAGGGTACACCAACAAGATTAGGTTTTAGGGTCTTAGAATAGTTCATTGTGAGTAAATTCTCCAAGACCACTAAACAACAACATGTATGTGTCTGTCCAGGTGAGAGTGTGAAATTCCTTGGTATAATTAGTGTTTCTCAGGATCCTCCTCTCAAAAGGGAGTCAAGCACGAGGCAGTGTGAGTGGTTATTGATTGGGATGACCCCTAGTCATAACTGAGTAGCACTGGAGATATTTCCAGGATTGTATTCATATCTGGGGGCTCTTTCGAGAGTTTCGGGCCTTGCTACCCTGCCCATATGGTTAATCCCGCCTGCGCTTGTCCACCTGAGCATTGATTATATTGAGGTGAACTTAGTTGCCTTACCTAGGTTATCGAGGAGGTACTTTGCAGGGGTTATTCTGTGGGTGTCTCGACCAGGTTGGGGTCGGACACCACAGTCGCTTTACGCGTTGAAGTTGAGGGCCACAATAATTGGTTACAAACCTCCGCTTGTTGTGTATGGGAGTCTCAAGCCTCTCCTAGGCGAGACATACCTGCTTCATTCGGGAGCTCAAATATCCTGCCCTTGTTTTCTTGTGGTTGGATTTAGATTTTATTGGTGTATGCTCTATGTACATTAGCTTGCCTAGGGTTTGCGTAATTTAGAGAGTCTTTTTCATTTTTTGAGTCGTTGTGGATACGAGTGCGGCTCCTCGCCATTCTCATCATTTAGCAAGACTTCCACCTTCTACATCTTCTCCTCCTTTGGGAGAGAGAAGTAGATGATCCAGGCAGACTCATACCCACATTGATTCACACACAATGGGAGATCACGAAGATGGTATTCCTGAGTTGTCTTCTCCACTTTGCATAGACAACGGAGAATTTACTCCTTCATTTGATCCTTCACCAGATGCGGTTGTACATTTTGAGTTTTATCCTTCAAATGAAAGACATACTCACTCTAGCTATGATCCCTCATTCACAGGTCACTGGTATGGGATGCCGGGTGACGAGACTCATCATGAACCTGCAAGCACTAGTTATGTTAGTTATGGCATGTTTGG
This sequence comes from Pseudotsuga menziesii, assembly GCA_001517045.1. Taxonomy (NCBI): domain Eukaryota; kingdom Viridiplantae; phylum Streptophyta; class Pinopsida; order Pinales; family Pinaceae; genus Pseudotsuga; species Pseudotsuga menziesii. The sequence continues at coordinate 28,579 of LPNX010215970.1, read as the reverse complement.
TAACCCTATACACGATACAAAATTTTTTGCCAAAATGGAATTTGATCCTAACACTATGCCTGGGGGCATTCCCATTTATTTCCACGCAGAGAGATTCAGGAGCACGAGCGATTCATATTACACCCTCCATCCCGACGGTGGAGGCCACATATCACGGTTGTCCTAGACCTGGTGTTATTAATCTTATTCGGATACCAGAACCAATACGAGTGACTGTTGGAAATACCATGTACATAGTTTCACATGTCCCTTCATCCTCTATTCCTTGTTCTTCAAATGCTTTTCCTCCCCCTCATTCACGTGGTCCTTCGGGCTAGAACGTTGCTACGAGTCATGTCCATACTGCTGCTACTCGCCCAGTCATGTCTTACACTCAAGTACCTCCTATTGTGTTGGGAGGTTGTATCCCTACTTCCAGAGGTCATGTTATTACTTTCAGAGTGTATATTCCTACTTACGGAGTGTCTCATGGGACATCTCATGGGATGTATTATGGACCTTATTATAGACCGCAATATGCATAGACTTATTCACCTTATGGGTACAGGTATCAACAACCCACTTACTCTCCGAATTATGGCTTTGTAGCTCCACATAGTCAAGGTACACCACATTATGGTGCTTCCATGCCACCCTATATGGGTCAAACGGGAGGAGGATACTATGGCCATGGCCATGGTGGTTACGGTCATCAATCCTATATGAATCAAAATTATCAGGGAGCGCCTCTTAGACCTGCTCAACCTAGGCTCCCTTTCCTCGCAATGTTAAATTTTCCTGACTTGTCGAGACTAACAAACGATCTGGTATCTTATGACCCGGCTTGGCCAACTGTCCCAAATAAGCTTCCCTCAGACATTCCCAAGTTCGAGGGAAAAATAGGAGAAGATCCGAGTGAACATGTTACTACATTTCACCTATGGTGCTCTTCTAATTCCTTACATGAAGATTCAATCTGTTTAAGGCTATTTCAATGCACCCTCATCGAGCTTGCCGCGAAATGGTACGTAGAGCTACCTAGGGGGGCATTCAATTTATTCAATGACCTAGCTATGAATTTTCTCAACCACTTCCAGCTACCAGTGCGTTACGACGTTGGTACTGAACTCTTGTCGACATTTCGGCAAGATAAAGCCACACATATCTCAGACCATATCCAAGAGTGGCGTAGATGAAAGAGATTGATTAAAGCCTTCATATCGCCAGAGTTTCTCCTTGAGTGGTTCCTTAAATCATTACTACCTTATATAGCGAAGGATGTTCCTACATCCGGAGTTCAGAATGAGGAACAAGCCATTTTTAGGGCACAAGAATTGGACTTGATTTATGCTCTATCCGGTTTGTTATATGAGATCATTCCTAATGCTCTGCGTTCTAGTTTCGACCCTAAGGTCAAACCTGGACCACATGCAGATGGCATTGTTGGTTGTACAAGTACCAAACCTACGGATTCGGTTGTGAAAAAGGTCAGTCAATTATCTATCAACCAGTCTTCCTCGGGACAAGCCTTGGCTTCATCTCAACCCACCCAAACGGCGAGTGTGCTTGCGGTAATTTCATTGGACTAGAAGAGTAACCAGCAACTCGGAAGGAATAAAAAGAAGGGTAAAAATAATCATAAGGGTGGGAATAGGAATGAAAATGCCAACTCTAATGACAAGAATGCCTGAAATGTTGGGGGGGACAAGAAACCTAAACGTAAGGTTAAGTTTCCTTGCAAGTTATGTAAGGATGATCACCTCACTCACTTGTGCCCTCGGATAGAAGAAGCCTCGAGATTCATAGCGCAAGGCCCAGCTGTGCTAACCAACCCTTTACCTCATTATCAAAACATGCACTCGAGGACCCATGATCAGTTTGGTGAGGATCAATATCTGCCGAAGGCTTGCAGTGGTCATGGTTGCATCAATATGGTGCTTGCTGCTAAAGTTGTGACTCGTGCGAAGGACTATGGTTCGTCACAACCAGACCTTGGAAAGGAACCTGCTCGACCTGAGAGCCCTTTGCGTATTGAAAAAACTGTGGATAAACCTGAAGTTTCTCCTCGCATTCCTAAGGGATTCCTTAATCATTTGGGGCACAATCCTAATGCCCGAGCTACCCAAAACTATTCTGTTGTCGAGGATTTGGGCCACAGTTTTTGTGCGATGTCTGCACTCGAAGTACTTCAGAGTTGTCCTTCACAAAGGAAAGCTTTGCTTTCTGCTCTTGGTGTTCATGATGATAATTCTTCCTCAGTCATCAAATTTGAAACTGCGGGACTTCAGCCTTGCTTGCCTTACTATGTGTCTCTCTTGATTCACATAGAATTTCTTAACATGACCGTCAAATGCACTGTGATTGACGAAGGTGCTGCTACTTCCGTAATGTCTTTGGCATGTTGGAAGGGTTTGGGTTACCCCGAGTTGTCTAAATCCGCTACCATGTTGACTGCTTTTGATGGAAGATCGTTTCGATCGCACGGCATTCTTCCTTCTCTTAAAGTCCATTTGGGAGGGAAGACCATTGCGATAGAGTTCGAGGTGGTTGATGTGCCCCTTGACTACAATTTGTTGCTGGGAAGGAATTGGATGTATAGTATGCAAGCCATAACTTCTTCTCTATTTCGAGTGGTATGCATTCCATTTAATGGGAAGATAGTTATGATTGATCAAACGTCATTCAAGAATCCGCCTGTTACTGCATCTTTAGGGGCTTCGATCCTAATTGTCTAGCACACTTAGCTAACAACTGGGAGTGTGGGTGTTGGAATGTATCCATCCCTCATGGGAAGCTTTAGTTGTGCTGCACCTATCCTTATGATAGGATCTAGTTCCAGTGAGGCTTTGTCGTCTATAAGATCGGTGTCTTTTCACACAAACCATATGGAGGACCCTTGGATTCTTCCTACACCGAATACTTCTTGTGAGCTCATCGAAATGGACATGTCGTTGCCTGCAACTATGATAGCATATCAAGATAATATTGGATTTGTTGCAGAGCCTAGTTATTCCTCTTTGTGGATAGAGGAGGAGGACCCTTATGTACTGCCTGCATGGGCAGTGCAGTCTTCTCACACACATGACTACCTTGATAGTGTTTTTCATTCAGATGAGGCTATTATTGAGGCTATGTCTGGGGTTGAGCCACCTTGGGAAGTGTTGCAAGAAGAGTTGCATCATAGATCTTATTTTCTTCCCGAGCTTGACCGTTTGGAGTGTGAAGACTATAGGGATATTCTTAGTGAGAGAATTGGTAGTTCCATGGTTCCGTTAATCTCTCCTGGTCCGATGGCTGATGGAAATATGGAAAATATATCTCCTACCATTCCTATCAATATCTCTCGTGATCCTGGAAAGGCTGAGAATGTCTATATTGGGGCAGAATGTTCCCATGCTGAGATTCAAGAGTATACCGAGCTGTTCAAAGAATGTCATGATGTATTATCTTGGTCATACGAAGAAATGCCAGGTATCGACCCTTGCATTGTTGAGCATGAGATTAAAACTTATCCTAATTCTAAGCCTGTTCGACAATGATTGCATGCGGTGAATCCTAGGAAAGCACCCATGATTAAGGTTGAGATAGAAAAACTATTGAATGCCGGTTTTATCTATCTCGTTCCCTTGACGGAGTGGGTTTCAAACCCCGTTCCGGTTGATAAGAAGCAAAGAACGATCCGCATATGCATTGATTTCTATGACTTGAATCGTGCCTATCCTAAAGATAATTTTCCCACACCATTTATCGATCAGATTTTGGATGAGTGTGTGGGAAGCGAGGTATTTTCTTTTATGGATGGCTTTTTCAGATACAATCAGATATAGATTAAACCTGAGGACCAACATAAGACTGCTTTCATTTGTCCTTGGCGTACCTTTGCATATCAGAAGATGCCCTTCAGCTTTAAAAACGCCGGAGCCACTTTTCAGTGGGCTATGATCTTGATCTTCCATGATCTCAAATCGATTATTGAAGTCTTTTTGGATGACCTAGATGCTCATTCTCACATGAGAATGCATCATTCTTACCATTTGAGATTAGTGTTTGAAAGGTGCCACCATTATTTTGGTAAGGTTAAATCCTCACAAGTGCATCTTTTATGTGAAGTCTGGTTGCTTATTAGGGTTCATTATCTCCAAGGAGGGTATAAGAGTTGACCCCTTAAAGCTTGAGGCAATACTTCAATTGTCTCCCCCGAAAAACATTAGATATCTTCAATGTTTGCAAGGCATGGAAAACTTCTTACATAGATTCGTCATGAATTTTTCCAATTTGACTAGAGACTTTATGCGTCTTTTGAAGAAGGACACTACCTTTTGCTGGGATGAGTGAGCCCATGAGTCCTTTGATGCGCTTAAGCAAGCCCTAGCATCGGCCCCAGTGATTAGTCCACCTGACTATAGCTGTGACTTTCTACTTTATGTGGCCGTGTCTATGGAGATGATTGGTATGGTTTTGGTTTAAGAGGATGAGGAGCTCCAAGAGCATGTCATATATTATCTAAGCTGGAACCTTATAGATGCGGAGATCCGTTATTCCCATGTGGAGAAGCTTGCCCTAGCTACTGTCCACGCGGTTCAAAGATTGAGACACTATATTCTCCTTCGCTAGACCTTGGTGGTTGCCCATGTCAATCCGTTTCAGTTCGTCCTCACTAGAAGGATGATAGGGGGAAGGTATAATAAGTGGATTGTCATCATGCAAGAATTTGATCTCGAGTTTGTCTCGACAAAATCGAAAAAATCATTGATTTTTGCAGAGCTTATATCTTATTTCCTAAGCGAGGAGGAGGAGGAAACTTGTGAAGATACGTTTGTTGATGAGCACATCTTGTTGATCTCAACTTTGGATCCATGGTATGGGTATATTATCATATATTTACAAATGTTGAAGGTACCTACTCACCTTTCACGTGATGAACGGCGATGATTACGTCAGGTTTCTAAGAATTACCTCATAGTGGATAACACATTGTACCGCCGTGGGATAGATTCCATTTTACGCCATTGTTTAACCCATGAGGAGGCTGAGCTTGTGTTGAATGATTTCCACAGAGGGGCGTGTGGTGGTCATTTATCTGGGATTTCTACAACCCAAAAAATATTGAGAGTGGGTTATTTCTGGCCGTTGATCTTTAAAGATTGTGTTAATGCAGTCAAAAAATGCCACCCTTGCCAGGTGTTCATACGTAATATGCACTCACATCCTGCCCCATTACATCCCATTATCACCGCCAGTCCCTTCACTAAGTGGGGGATTGATTTCATGGATTGCAACCTAGCTTCGACTGGGGGGAATCATCATATTATCGTGGCTATTGACTACTTCACGAAATGGGCTGAGGCTATGCCTACAGTTAAATTCGACAGTGAGATAGCCGCACACTTCGTATTCAACCAGATTATTAATAGGCTTGGTATTTCGAAAGATCTTGTCACTGACCATGGTAGGCACTTTCAGAATCGTATGATGGAACAGTTGGCCTCGAAGTTAGGGTATAAGCATGAGCATTCTTCTTCTTATTACCCTCAAGAGAATGGACAAGTTGAAGCAATGAACAAATCACTCAAGTCTATTCTCCAATGAACCGTCGCACAAAGCAAGACCAATTGGCATATTATGTTATATCCTGCTTTGTGGGCTTATAGGACCGCGGTTAAGCCTGCCACCGGTTTTTCTCCATATTAGCTTGTACATGGAGTGGAGTTTGTATTACTGGTTGAGTGCGAGATCCCTTCTTTGAAACTAGCCATAGAGCTCTTACCAGACACTTCTCCATCAGAGGAACGTTTGGTCCATTTAGAACAGCTTGATGAGTAGTGTCGAGATGCTATAATGGCTTTAGAGGTGAATAAGTGTCGCGTTAAGGTCCAGTATGATAAATCTATCCGTCCAAGGAGGTTTAGTGAAGGAGATTTGGTCCTTTTGTGGGATCAAGCTAAAGAACCCTTGGGGGTAGGCAAATTCAACCCCATGTGGCATGGTCCTTACGTGGTTAAACGTGTGTTAGAGAAGGGCGCTTATGAGCTAGTAGATTACGAGGGGACAACCTTGGCAGAGCCTAGAAATGGGATCTATCTTAAAAAGTACTATGCATGATTTTTAGCCAGGGATGGCTATTGTATATTATTGTACAACATTTTGCATAGTTAGGTATTTTCTTATGGTGATCAGGTTTGTTGATTAGCTTTCGTTTCTTATGGCAGATGTCAATGGAGTCTTCCATCTATATAGGATTCACGGATGGTGCAAGCCATCACACTCAACACTCAACCTCTGCTACTTGGGTGATTTATACTCCTACGGGTTAGGTATTGTCTTCAGGAGGTGTATGTTTACAACCCTCTTCAAACAATGTTGCTGAATATAGTGCCGTTATCGAGCTTCTACAAGATGCCATTTCACATGGTGTTCTCTCTCTTGAGGTACGTCTTGATTCAGAGTTAGTAGTGTCACAGCTTATTGGATTGTATTAGGTTAGAGATTCAACATTATTACAGAGATTCTTAGGTGTGAGATTGTTAGAATGGAAATTTGAAAACATAACATACATACATGTTCCAAGAATTAATAATCAAGTTGCTGACTCATATGCTAACTATGTGTTAGATTGGCATTTGTTTCATAGCCAGTAAGCTCATCACAAACATAAATTTTTACACATGTAAATAAATAAACCGATCATCATAAAAATTTTTCATTAAAACATCCAAAATGTGATTATACATAGTGTCATAATACAAAAATGGGGTTCTTGAGCTTGTAGTAGGGATTTCTCCTTGCTACAGGGAAAGAATGACTCCCTTCCATCTATAGGATGGAAGGGTAGGTTCATGTGTGGAAATATAGAAAAGAAAAGCGGGAATGAAACCAGACAGAAATAAAAGCAAAGATGGAACCCCTCTGCACACAAGGTTATGGGTTAAAGACCTTCGAGACCCTGCATACAACAATGGAGACCTGCAAGAACATGTTAGGCCATAAACCTGCAAGCAACTAGATGTTAGAAAAACTCAAATAAACAAAAAAAAAAAAATTATACCTCTTGGTGGAAATGGGCCACCATGCGCTAGCTTGGAGAAGCACCTCTCTCTTGGCAATGGGGGAGCTATGGCTCAAAGGGAAGATGGATGAGAGGGAGTGTGGGTGGCTTGAGAGGCAAATGGTCTCAAGGCATCCACTTGGGCAGCATAACAGTATGCAAGGGAGGAATGTTTTGAGAATGACCCCCCACCCTCCTTTTATAGTTTTTCCAAGGGATTTTAGGGTTTTAAGCCCTTGGTCAGGGATTTATCCCCTTTTTTGGGCCTTTAGCCCCCTTTCACCCTAAATTTAGCCCCTTCCAGGGTTTTAGCCCCTTTTTGAGGGTTTTAGCTCCTGGGGGTCTATTTTGGGCTCTATTTTGGGGTTTTTAGCCCTTTTCTTCATCCTTGGGCTCTTTTGGAGGTGTGGGGGTCAAATAGCAGGTCATGGAAGGTCTTATGAAGTGAAATGAGTGTTGTGAGGTGGTGTCCTTGGGTGGTGTAGGCAATTGAGAGCTGTGTGGGGGATTTTTGGGTTAACAGATTGCCCCGTGATGTGTGAGGGTAGGAGCTCAATGTATGGCCGATGGACATCATAGGATTTGCTGTTGAGAGGTGGTGCTTTCGGGGCTGGGGCATGGTGGCTTTTGGTTTTGTATTAATTTGGTTCCCATCAATGGGTGAGATACAATAAATGTGTGACATGTATATGGGCGAGGCGGGCATTCCCATGCTCATGACAATGTCGAAAGAATCATTTGATCTATGCTCTAAAATACAAGAGCCGATCATATACAATTGATGTTACAATGCTGGTTGCCTCTATGTGAGGTTGAATACAATACTGATCTGGTACATTGGACCCATGGCATTCTCATGGAGTGCTATATCTTCATGACTGATGGTTTGCTAGATTTGGAATGATACATAGCTATATGGACTCATTGTTTGAGAGTCAGAGTCTCTGCGGTACAAGTATGTTGTATCAATCATAAAGGTATACCGAAGCACTGTTGGGGCTTCTGAACACTGTCTCCAATGCAACCCAAAAATCACAAGGGACATAACTTGTGTAGGTCCCTCAAGTGGAATCACCAATGTGCTAGAGTCAGGTGACATCCGGGGTCTTCGACCGAGTACTGTGTGGAATGAACCCTGTACAAATCTCAACGGTGCGATGATGGAGTTGAAGTCGAGCACGCGAGAAACAACCATCCCGCGAGGCACTAAGGACTCCTCTCAAGTGGTCCAAGGAAGTCATCAATGATGTTAACGAAACCAAGGTACAAGGACCTCTAGGTCTATCCTCTGGAATATGTGTGTTGGCGTCGACAAAGGGAGACCTGCCCCTGGTCAAGGCGATGATGTTTCCTTGACCAGGGGCATGAGGGATAACCAGAAGGTGTGAAGCAATCTACAAACTGACTCACTGAATTGGGGGGGAAGGGGAGGGAAGGATAAAACTGAACAGGGGCAGGGGGGAGGGAGACTCAAACTTCCTTTGTTTAGAGTATGCGGCAGGGCAGACCAGGCAACAAATGAAACTTATCTCATGAGAATGGGATCATAGCTATAATACTGGGAATGTCGTTGCAGATGGGAAATACTTGGAGGAGGTGGAAACTTTTGATACTGATGGGATCGAAGGAAGACACGTTGCAGAGTACTCTGAACAAAGGCAACCCAATGTGGGGATGCTACCAAAATTTTTTCTATGGGGTGGTGTCTCGGGACACCGTTGTGGTACGATCTCATGGATTTTTAGCGAGCCCGAGAAGGTAAATGCTCGATGGTGCTTTCAATTTTATAGATTCTGAAAGCACGAAAAAGACTCAAGTGGGGGCTCTTTTTCCTTGGTAGTCTCCTATGCCCGAAAAAGGATAAAAGTATACACAGGAGAGCTCGCCCATCCTGGAGGGGATGAGAGACTTCTTTACCGTTGGTAGTCCAATTCGGCCGAAAAAGGTTAAACCTATATTGACTGGATGATCATTCACATACTTTTACGAGCATGAATGAAACCAAGTTTGCTCAGCGATATTTTCTGGCTGTAAAAGAGCTTAACGACAACTGGTGGTGATCTTTTTCATAGAGTGCGGCCCCTCTGCTCGAGAAAGCACAAAAGTATGCAGAGGGGAACGGTCTTGGCTTGAGTGTGCCAAGGAGGTCCTTTTCATGAAATTGTCTACATGGTCTGCAAAAGGAGGTAAACGAGACGATGTAGACATCCTTTCCCATACTTTAGCGAGCGGGAAAGGATATAGTTGCGCTCGACGATCTTTTCATTGTTTTAAGGAGTCAGAAAAGAGCTTAAACGAAACTCCATTGCGGTCAACCGATTGCGGTGGCACAAGTGGTGCCCCATGTCGGGATGGTGGACAGATGTCTAAAGGTCATCCGCGTAGTATTGGCAGAGCAGAAGGATCTCAAACATACCAATACATGTGTGGGATAGGTCACGGCAGAGGCCTGCGAGACGGTGCGACAGAGGCACGCAAACCGAGGTGGCTCTCGAACAGAGGTCAGGAGAGCGTGTGTGTGTGTTAATGTGGACGGACTTGACCACATGCGATGTGAGTACAAGTCCGGAGGCATTTATATGCCAATAAGTGCAAGAAAAGAAATTGTTTTGTGGACAGTGGTCCAGAGGTCTGCGTAAGGTGCAGTAAACCGAAAAGACAATTATGTGCTAAAAATACAAAGTAAAAGCTAAAATGACATTCCTAAGTGGGCAGCGGCCCAAGAACACTTCTATGTCAAATATATGGAATAAAAACAAAGGATTTGTGGATGATGGTCCAAATATGTCAGCAAAAGGTGCGGTGAAAAAGACAATTATAAATACAAAAAGTAAAATATGGTACAACCCTTAACGGGTGGCGGCCCAATCGCTCGCATGAGTTGTGACCGGGCAATGTGATACGAGTACCGGTCCATAGACACTCGCATCGTTATGTCATGGCTCGTGAGTCGAGGTGACTTGTGGGAAATGGTCCTGAAATTGATTGATTAAACATGAGACAGTGGTCTCATTAAGAGATTTGATCCCAGAGGTGTGAGAGGTGTCTCGAACCAGTTCTGGGTGACTTTGAATTAGCAGCTAATGGTGCTGCCCCTAGTGAATTGGTGCACTTAGGAGTTTTTGTGTCGCTATGTATATCCTGTTGAGACAGCATATGTGGCTTCTCATTTTGTATTGGACATGTTTTGGACATGCGACTTATCTATTTATCGATATATATTTTTGACGCATGTGGATGCACTTTTATGGTTTTATGATGTGAGTCTTTTTTATTATGTTGTGGAATGCAAATGCCTATGTGATGTATTATTACACTATGTGTGTATTTTTAGACATGATTATGCACTGTTTTATGGTTGTATGTTTCCTATATGCTGTTATGGATGTGCCAATTTAGAATATTGTTAGCCATTTGATTTGCGACACTATTGAGGTTCCTGGGAACATGTGTGAATGTGATGGATTCAAATGTTCTGACCATGTGTTTAGTACGCATGTACTTTCTAAAGAGGCAGGGATTGCGAACTCGGTAGTGGTTTTTTATTTGAGAAACTAGCAGCTGGGAGTCTAAGAAGACATCGAGATGGTGGATTCCTAATTGTAAAGTGGTGGCCAAGAGGCCATTGACACCATCATATTTTGCCTGGATGTTGGTTGCGGTGCCCACCCATATTCCGTCGATGTGGATCAACTCATGCAATGGGGAGTAGATTACCCATGCAGCTGAGGCGAGGTTCGGGTACCATCTGCTTGCTCCATCTGCGAATCCCATATACCAATCTGAGGTGTGCTCCATCTGAAGCAATGAGAGGAAACGATACATAAGACTCAATTGGGGAAAAATGTGTAAAACAAAAAATGAAAAGACTATAATACAATTAAGAACGTTGTCACTCAAAGGGGTGACGTTAGGGGGAAAGTTATTTGGACTTTCTCAGGATCAGCGGTCATTCCTTTGTGTGACACAATGAATCCTTGGAGACGGCCCATGGGGCCATAGAAAACACACTTGAATGGGTTCAAGCGGATCCTATATTGGCGACATCGCTTTAAGACTTGTCGCAAGTCATCTATGTGTTGTGTGTGGCTTTGTGATCGCACGATGAGGTTGTTGAAACACACCAACATGATGTGAGTAAGATCGCGGAAGCAGTGCATCATGGCGCACTAGAAGGTGGCTCCAACATTTTTGAGGCCAAAGGGCATGACTCGGTAGGAGAAGGTGCCCCATGGAGTTGTGAATGCCATTTTACAATGGTCTTCTTTTCGGATTTGGATCTGGTTGTATCCGGAAAAACCGTCCATGAAGAAGAAGGCCTCATGTCTGGTGCATGCGTCGATGATTTGGTTGATGGATGGTGTGGGGAAGTTGTCTTTGGGACATGCCCCATTGAGATCGTGAAAGTCTGTGAAAACGTGAATGGTACCCTATTTTTTATTCACGGGAACATGATTAGAAACCCAAGTTGTGTATGCAATGGGATAAATGAAGCCGACTGTGCGCAGCTTCTCTATCTCGGCTTTCACCGCATCCACTTTGGATGGAGGGATCCAAAGTGTCGATGTGGTGTTCCACGATGGATGTGTCGATGTGGTGTTCCACGATGGATGGATCTAAGCCAGGAATTTTAGTGTATGACCAGGCGAAGATGTCACGGAATTATTGGAAGAGAGCGGTGTAGGCATCGACCTCTTTCGGGGAGCAAGATGCCCCCAACATGATTTATTCAACAATATCATAGTTGGTTGAGATGTCGATTTTAATGGTTGGTTAAATGTTCGCCATGTTCCCTTGTTCGAAGGCATCAGGCACTGGGATTGGGTTCTTGAACCAGTCAACCTTCCCATGGATGAAATCTTTGGTCTCCACGGAAAACTAGTTGGATTGCGACACATGCTCTTCCGGGAGGAAGAACGAGCAATGGTGCATGTCATCCCATGGGTATTCCAGGGCGGTCAGAGCTTCAAGGATCTCCTCATCGTTGTTGAAGCAACAGAGAGACAGGTCTGATGGACCATCATTGGAGATGGGTATGAGCTGGTTGGGGGAACTGGACATCATGTAAATGGACACAGTGTCTGAAGAAGGCGGTGGGGGGTGAACTTCTTCAATTAAGGTGATCTCAGACTCAAGGGAATGGTGATGGAGGTCAGCAAGAGCCATTAGAAACTCGGGGAGGTCTTGGCAATGGTGGGAGTAATTCCCATACAAGCTGCAAAGGGTCCAAGCATGGTTTGTCCTCAATGCCTTGTTCTTTACTACTAGTGCGGTTGGGAGTTCAACCACTGGGTTGTTTTTGTTCATGTCCATGGTGTCCATATGCACACGGATCACTGGGATTTTAAGGAAATCTTGTGTTGGATGGCCCTGTTGTTCGCAGACTGCACAAGGTGGAACTTGTCGTGGTTCTGCGGTGGCTTTGGTGTTCTTTCCCCTGGCCCTTTTGGGTTGGGGTGGTGTAGATGCGGGTGCGGCGGTTGGTCTATGCGGACTGGGTGGGGGGTGAGACTCAACTGCGATAGGTTGCACCGGAGTTAGCACAACTTGGGGAATTGGTGGCTGAGCTGGTGGATCTAGGTACCACACCGGGATCCCCAACGTAAAGTTGCGTAGGCTCAAGGTGGCCATGACCGGCTTGCTCATGATGCCAGGTGGGGGGAAGAGGAAGGGAATTGTATGGACTGGAGATGAGCCCACATATTTAAGTTGGTTGCATGTGGGGGTGAGGTTGTGGTTGTGGCTGCACATAATGCTGCTGCTGCGGGTGATGCTGTGGCTGCTGTTGGCATTGTGGCTATGGTTGGGGCTGCGGCTGCGGTTGCTGTTTGGGTGCAGCGGTGCTTGATGAGACCATGCACAAGTCCACAGTTTGATTTTGTGTTAGAGGTGGTGACATCAATGGGAAAGGAGCTGTCATGGTGGTATCAGTAAACAGCCCAGGGCCCACATTCAACGGCGGGGAAGCTGGTGTGTTTTCAACCATGGTGTTAGTTACGGGGATGATGTTAGCGTGTGCGGTCATCCCTTGTGGCTCAATGGTGGTGATGGTAGGGATAACATTGGCAGGTGCTATTAACCCTTGCGGATCATGGTAGGTGAGCTGGTCAACTGTCACAATCTTCCCTTCGTGGGGGAACATCATGAGGTGGAAGATAGTTGACGCGACTGATCACATAGCATACATGAAAATCCTCCCAAGGAGGAGGTTGTAATCCAGTTGAGCGTTGACGACCTCAATGTCAATCATGACTGTCTTCCCAGCTAACATGAGGGGGACATGAGGGAGGATTCCTTAGGCTTTAGTGGGGTGTCCATCATAAGCCCGCAGACTCGTGGAAGATGGTTGCAGAATTGGTGATCCAAGCTTCTGCCACACCAAGGTTGACATGACACACATGGATGCCCCCTCATCCACTATGCATCGGTGCATGACCAAGTTCTGGATGGATACTGGGATTTGGAAGGCGATAGTGGAGGGAATGCGTGGTTCTCCATTTTCTGTGTCAAAGGTGATCAGCTTGGAATCGAAGGGGTCTAATACCCCTAGAGTGGCTAGTAGGGATTTTCGCTGCATTGGGCATGTTTTAAGTACCTCAAGAGCGGACATGGCGGTTGGCGTTTGGGCCAAATCATCCACTACGCTATAGTTGACTGCAGCTCTAGCTGTGGCATTATTGGTGATTCTGCATATGGGGGGGCACAGGAATGGGGGTAACTGGAGAAGTAGGTTGGTTGTCTTAGACGTAGATGCTGCTGATGAGTCAATAGGTTCAGTAGTGGTACCGTATTGGTTTCGTCGAGTCTATAAGTTGACCTCTTCAGTGGTCATGGTCATCAGGTGGTGGACACCTGTTTTGGCCGTGGGTGGTGCCCTGGAGCGTTGGGAGTGGCATGGGGAGGAGTGGCAGTTTCCACCAACCCTTGGACTGGTAGTGGGTTTTGAAGCACCATGGGAGGAGGTCCTTATGGTGTTGGGTTGGGTTGTACTTGGTTTGTAGCGTTGGCAGCCTGTTGGGACTCGTTTCAAATGGCCTGCTTCGCGCGACCCATGAAGGGACACTCGAATGTATAGTGCCCATAGACCTCATAGAGTGTGCATTGTTGGTTTGTGCACAATGGGGCATTGTGCCTTGGTGCATTTTGTCACAGGGGATTTTGGGCTGGCGGGTTTGCTGCGGCATTGTTGGGAGGATTCGGTTGTTGAGCGCCTCCTTGTGGTTGGTTGTTGCCTTGGTTGCGGGGCCAATTATTTCTAGCTTACCCTTGTTGATTGTTGGGGGTAGGCTGGTTGGGATGGTTTTGCTGTGCAAACACTTGTCCCAATGGAGCGGGTGGGGCGGGGGGGGGGGTTTGAACTTGTTGCACTGGTGGTGCATAGTAGATTTGTGGCAGTGGCAATGCCATGAATGTGGGAATTTTCCCCACATACTACTGTGCTGGCCAAGCCATAGCTTGAGCCTACTGCGGTGGCGCAGGTTGTGCATAGGAAGTTGTCGCTTCGGATTGAGACATCATTCTAGCATAGTTCGAAGCTTGGTTTTGGTAATTAACATTAGCATTGTTGCTTGGTTGTGGTGCAACGGTAGGTGGTGTCGGTCGAGGCAGTGGTTGTTGAGAGACTGACCCTATAATGCCATCCGCTGCGTGGGATGCCCCCGATGCATCGCGGTAAGAGGTGCTTGGACGGGGAGCGTCTGGGATGACGATATACAAGTATCCTGACTGGGCGTAGATAAGGTCAAATTGTTGGGCCTTCAATATGGCCTCTTCTTTAGATTGGGGACGTTCAGATGCGGTGTCCTTTGCGATGGGAGAGAGCAAAGTCTTGAGGAACCAATCTAAGAAGATCTTGTCATCAAGTTGGATCTTGCACAAGCTGCGGTGCCACTACCACTCATGGATATGATCAGTGATGTGAGTGGCGTTGTTTTGACGGCAGGATAGCAGGATCTCACCCCCTCATCATATCTGACCGGGAGCTGGAAATACTGTAGGAACATGAAGGCTAGGGAGTTGAAGTCAGGGTACTTGGCTTGTGGTAGCTCAATATACCATTTGGCCGCGACACTTGTAAGGGTGCATTGGAATAGCCTTAGTCTGATGGAGTCTTCTACGATGCTATTGGATGAGCACCATAGATGGAATGTCATTATATGATTTTGGGGACATTCCCTGAATTTTCCTTCAAACTTTGGGATGTCTGAGGGCAGCTTAGTTGGCATGGGTAGCCAAAAATATTGGTGATGGATGGGGTCATTTGTCAATCTTGCCAAGTCAGGCAAGTTCAAACGAGCCATGAATGGCAGC